>VZTE01004263.1:199529-359698 GCA_013397775.1 Eulacestoma nigropectus | reverse complement strand
GGATGGGGGTTGAGGGGCTGGTTTGGGGTGACGGGTTGTTTTGGGGTTCGGGACTGGTTTAGGGGTTCAGGGCTGGTTCAGGAGTGAGTGGTGACGTTTGGGGTACGGGGATTAAAGGCTGGTTCAAGAGTGAGGGGCTGGTTTGGAGTGAGGAGTTGGTTCGCAGTGTGGGGGTCGGGCAGGTTTGGGGTATGGAGGGGAATGTGTGGCAGCCACATCAGGGGTGGGGGTGAGGGACGGGGCAAGGGAGGAAGGAGGGAACACAGCAGTGGCTCCGTGGCCCGGGTCAGGTTGCCCGAAGGAGCACTTGAGGGAAATAAGGAGGTGGGTACGAGAAGCAGGTTTGGGCACTCAAACGGGGTGGAAGGCCGAGGGGTCCAGGGATGAGTGAGGGCAGTAGGGTCGTGGTGCGAGGGGAGGTGCCGGGTGACAGTAGAGGTGAGGGGCGGGACCAGGTGAGGGTAAAGGTGAGCGGCAGATAGAGGCGACAGTAAAGGTGAGTGGCAGGTCAGGGGGATGGTGAGGGACATTCAGGTGATGATAAAGATGAGAGGCAGGTCCAGGTGATGATAAAGGCGAGGGCCAGATCCAGGTGATGGTAAGGATGCTGGTGTTAGAGCAGGATAAAGGAGTGTGTTGAGGGGACAATAGGGGCTGGAGCCCTGGCTTAGTCTGAGGGCAATGAGGGTGTGAGCGTGGGGCAGATTCAGGGGGCTGTGGGTGTAAAGGGTTGGGTAGGAGCCATGCAGGGAGACAAAAGGGATGTGGATGTGCGGAGACAGGCTTGAGGGGTGACGGCAGCATGGGGTGATGGGGTCACAGTGTGGAAGGTGCGGTCTGGAGGTCCACAGAGGAGGTGAGTGGTTGGGGCTTCCTGAGGGAGGTTTGGGAGCAATGGGATGTGGGTGTTGAGTGCCCCAATTGGTGAGTACAGGATATTTGTAATGCAGAGAGGCACCTCTGAGGGAGCTGAATTTTTGGTGTTGGTTGGCTGGGGTTGCAGAGGGGTCACTGGTGATCAGTTGTGACTGTAAGGGGCTGTGTAGGAGCAAGGATGTGGTTGTAGGGCACTGGATCAGTGGGGGTCTGAATGGGATGGATTGCTGAGCCAGGAAAATGCTGGGTTTAAGTTTTAGTAGGTCTGGACAGAAAGTAAGGCTGGAGGGGAGTGGGTAGGGGGATATTTTTTTGACATCAGGGTTAGGTTTGAGGACTGTAGATGGAAGTCTAAGGATGGTGGGTGAATGGGGGCTGGCTTTGTGTGTGGATGTGGCTGGAGTTGGAAGCAGATGGGAGCAGTGAGGAGCAGGTGGATAGAGGAGGTCGGCGTGGGTGTGGGGCCAATTCCTGGGCGGGGAGAAGGACTAATGTGGAGATGCGAGTAGATCAGACTGCAGACAGGTGGGAGGGGAAGGGTGTGCAAGTGAGTGTTAGGGCTGGGTAGAGACGCTAGAGGTTTTTGGGGGGGTTAAGGAAGTTCCCCTTGGCAGATCAGCAGGTGCTGGTTTTGGTTACAGGTTGTTTCAGGAGAGGTGTGTGCAGGGGAGAGAAGCAGTATCCTTGTGGGAGTAGCTGGCATTTGGGAGGTTCATCTTTTGGACCTGTAATGGTGCTGGCTCTTGGGGAGGGACAGTGGGAATAGCAGCCCGGTGGAAAGAAGCTCCTGGGCTTGTGGGGAGACAAGACTGGGCAGCAGGAGGGGATTGAATGGGACAGAGGGTATTGGGAGAGTCCTGCTGCTTCAGAGTAATTTTTTTTTTGAGGAAAAGAAGGCTAAAGGGGGGCTCTGGGCAGGGGGCTGGAACCCCTCTGGCTCTGCGCTGGTCCAGGCCATGTGCAAATGTGCATGTGAGGAAATGAGGGGTGTCTGCACAGGACAGTGATTTTTGGGCTATATGATGATAGAAAGTTCATTTCTGCAGTGCTGGGGCCAGTTCTTTTAGTGTTGGGTTACTTGGTTGGGTTGTGTGTCTGAAGTCTATCCCACAGGATGAGAAAATGGAAATCTTCATGGGAATAGGCTGGCAATGCTCCCTGGCTTCTCTATTATGGCAAGGGTTTCTGTAAGATGGTTACCTGCCTTGGATTCGTCAGCTGTGGCAGCGAGAGAGCCAGTGTGTGTGTCTGCATGCATTAGGTGAATTCCCTGGGCAGGGCTGATCCTGGAAAAGAAGGAAACGAAAAAAGGATGATTATCCTAGGCAGTGACTGCTTTCTTGGGGAGCTACTGAAAGTACCAAGCACCCTTCGATGAAATTCCCTGTGGGTTTGAGAGAAGGGTAACTGTCTGTATAACCTGAAATCATGGAAGAAAAATACTTTAATTTTTTTTATTTCTATTTATTGACAGTCTGTTGATGAGTGTGTGTTGCAGACAGTTTGAAAGGGGTTTTGTATGGAAATGGTTCCAGGCTAGGCAAGCTCTGGAAGTCCAAACCTGCCTTTTTCATGTCTTTTTGCCACTGTCATGATAAGAATTCTATTTTAGCTGGGAGAGAGCTTTATGGACTAGCCTCATACCTGTTACTTTCTTGGAGGAACTTAGGATATTTGTCATTTTAAGGGGACTGGATTTGGGAGGCTTCTTTTCTGAATGGTGATGCCAAATGAAAAAAAGAATTTGTATATATTCACTGCTAATAGAATCTCAATTTTTTTATTCTCTTACCTGTTTTGATAAAACTTTTTGTTTCTTTCTCGCATATAATTCTAGTCTAAAATTTTGCCTGAAAATATAGTATATGTTTTTCTTTATAGATGATTTGTCTGTTTATTGGTTTATTAAGGAGTTGAAGTTTCTAGTAATGTTTTTAAACTCGGAGCTCTGAGAAGTGCAAACAAGCAATGTTCAGAGTTTTGCAGTCATGTGTCTTCTTTCACATGCCTTGAGTTTTCTCTGTCTCCTGTCAGAAATGGCTCTGCAGGACGGTTTTTTTTTTTGGTTCATGATTGTCAAGGGGTTTGGCTTTAAAGGGCTTGATCTGTTATTAGATGCTGTAGGTACAAATGAGAAGTAGAAGGGCAGGTGAAAATTATTTTCTAAGTGTGGCATATTCCATGTGCTTATCTGCTGGACTGAGAGATGTAATTAAATTTGGCATGTTAATCGTCCTGTCTTATCTAGATGTATATGATGACTCTATTTGTTTGACCTTGACGATTTTCATTTATATTGTAAAGATACACCTTGTGGTTCGCTAACTTACTAATCTCTCACATCTTGCGTTCACAGTGAAGGATGAACATTGTAGCATTTATTTACAGTCTGCTAAAATTCTGTTTCCCTTTTCCGCTGGGAAATCTGTTTATTTAGACTGCGGTTAGATGTTGAAGTAACATACCCCAGATCAGTGGTGCTCTTTAGAGGTAGAAGGCTGATTTAGGAAGGACTTCAGGTGACTTTTTTTAAGATGTGGAACCAGCCATTTTAGTTGTTCAAAGATAAACATCTTGGTGTTAACGGAAGCTGAAATAGAAAACACAGAATGTGCCTGATGTGCTTGTCTTCATTTTCAGTACAAACCTTCAATGGGCTCTCGGCTGGCTGGAGGCTGGTGTGGGCTTTGAGCTGCCATGATATGGGCAGGAGAGGAGCTACTGCTGGGAGGGATGAGAAATTCCCCAGTCACAGAGCTGCAGCAGCATCCTGAGATAACATTTGGGGCAGTGGGAGCTTGGGAGCTCCAAACTTGAGAGTGAAATTGGCAGCATTGAGTATTGTACAATCAAAAAGATGCTGTACACTTGGTTAACAGACTCTTCAAAGCACTATCTGCAGCTCAGTGGCACAACCTCTTGTCCTGCCTAAACTGAGTTGTGTCAGCCAGCTGCCTAATTAGCAGATGGAATTAAGGTTGGAGAAGCCCTCTAACATCATCGAGTCCAACCACTTCCCCAGCACTGCCAAGACCACCACTAACCACATCCACATGTTTTTTGAATGCTTTCAGGGATGGGAACTCAGCTGCTTTCCTGGGAAGTCTGTTCCAGTGCCTGACATGACAACCTTTCCATGAAGAAATTTTCCCCAATATCCAGTCTAATCCCCTGCCACAGGTGCAACTTGAGGCCATTTGCCCTTGGTCCTGTCCCTTGGTCCTAGGGACAAGGTCCTGTTCCTTGGAGTAGAGCCTGACTCCCTCTGGCTGCACCCTCCTGTCAGGGAGTTTTAGAGAGTGAGGGAGTGAGAATGGGTTCTTCTCATTCTAACCCCCTGAGCCTCTGTTTTTACAGGCTGAGCCCCCCCAGCTCCCTAAGCCACTCTTCACCAGACAAGGCAGGTAAAGCATAGGGTAAGGAATGACCTCTGGTTCACACAGATTTATTATCCTGAGATTGTAAAGAGTTAGATTAACAAATTCAGGATAATGATTGACTTCTTGAAGAATCAGTGTATGTGGATTTTGTGTGTAGGCTCACTGATGGGCAGTTTGATGTATGCCTGTAGCTGAAAATAATATTTTGACTATATAATGAAATACCAGATGATTCCAGGAATATGGATTTTGTGTGTAAAGGCACTGGTGCTCCTTTCATGATGGTACTTTTTTTGTGGTGGGAGATGGCAAATGCTAAGTAGGACTTAACCATGCAACATGACAGCTGGAGAGTAAAAAAAACGATTAGAGTGTATCCTTTAAAGTCCCGTTTTATTAATACAATGGGAGCAGTTATGTGTTGCTGATTAAATGTTATGAAGGACCTGGTAGTAATAGAGTGTCCTTGGTCAAAGAATATTACAGTGAAGAGGAGTTTTATCTCTAGATTTGTGTAAATCACAACCTGAGAGAGTTGTGAGCTGGAAAAGAACTGTCACAATTCTCTTTGTTAAATAAATAGAAACTTTTGGTCAAAAGCTTATATACAAGCTATTGTCTTTAAAAAGTTACCTGTGGCAGTTTAAAGATTTAGGAAGGTCAGGAAGCTGCTTAATAGATCCAAGGATGTTGGCAATTTAAATCAAATCAGTTTAAGTGCTCAAATTAGATCTGGGCGCGGTATTTGTGCCTGATCCCCATTCTGTTTCTCTCTTTTCATTAGGATATTGTTGTGCTTTAAAATGATTTTCTCTTCCATGCTGCTTAATGAAAAGCTCGCTCAAACACTGTGCACTGGTAAAAAAGAATAAGCTATTCAAGTAGGAAATACTTAAACATCATCAATTTTAATGAATACGCTGGGAAAAAAGAACAATACAGGCTTTTATTTAGTTCTTGGAGGTATGTGTGGATATCTTTATGCATGCATATCTATATTTCTGTCTATCCATACATGTATATAATATATATTTTGTGGCTTGGAGCAACCTGGTCTAGTGAAAGGTGTCCCTGCCCATAGCAGGGGCGTGGAACTAGATGGTCTTTAAGGTCCTTTCCCACCCAAAGCATTCTATGATTCTATTTAAATGATCTGTTCATTGAGAAACTCATGGTTAATATTTCATCTGAATTCTGTGTTATTGCTCCTCTCACTGTTTTATTGGACGATCTGATATTTTGCTAGGGTTGTTTTAAGAACAAAGCTTCACCTGTGAAGTAATTCAGTATTTTTGAAATATCTGAGTTGTTCTGCAGGTTTTGCTGTGCACTAAACGACCAGCATAAATATTTGACTTGCGGGAGGTTTTGTTAATGTTTGCAATAAGCTCACTGCTTATTTTCAGTCTGCTTTATAGTAAGGAGGCAGTAGTGGAAAATTCAGGGCAGTCAGACAAAACAGCTCATGCTGGATCCTCCCCAACATCTCTGCTTCACACATATTCAGTGCCTTCCCTATTGGAGCTTTAGTTGTTGGAATTATTGAACACTTCATGGTTTTAACCTGTAAGAGAGAGGAGTTAAGTCCTGTCCTGTTCCTGTCTTCCTGCTGAGCACGTCTGAGCATTGAGACCTCCTGGAACAGGGCAGATAAAGGATAACATTCCTCTGCCTGCCAAATCCAGGGACATATCACTGTCTTACTTACAAACACCTCCTTATCTGCAGCGGTCACCATTTCTGTCTCATTTCTCTAAGTATCAGGGAATGCCTGAGTCCCTTAGCAGTTGTCTGACGCTGCTCTAGATTTTTCCAGTGTTTCAGTCTCAGTTGTTCCTTTTGTTATGGATGCAAAATAATCACAGAATGGTTTGGGTTGGAAGAAACCTTAAAGCTCTTCTCATTCTAACCCCCTGCCATGGGCAGGGACACCTTCCACTAGACCAGGTTGCTCCAAACCCTGTCCAACCTGATCTTGAACACTTCCAGGAATGGGGCAGCCACAGCCTCTCTTGGCAACTAATAAAATAAGCTCAGGTCCAACCAGGTGTTCGTTACTATCTTCATCAATTTACATTTAATGTAAATAACTTACATTGAAATACCAAAAAATGACTGAGATTAGCACTGTTTTCACAGAAAAGACATGCTTTTTTAAATTAAAAAAATCTAGGACCAGCCATCCTTTTATACTGTGTCTTGATAAATTTAAATAATATTTGGAATGCACGTGATGGATTTGACTTTCCTGGCTTGCTCCTCTGAAGCTTTTGTGAGCAATCAGATTTCAAACCCTGAGCTTCCTGCGCCTAACATGTCTATGAAATCCGTGCTGAAAATCCTATATTTAGATAATGCTGCTGCTGACCAAGCTGTTGTCTTACTGTATTAATTTAGGATACCCTTGGGTGCTCTTTTCTTGAACGGTTTCCTTGAAGAATTTTTTTCCAATTTGAAGTTCTAAGTGCTGCACTTGGAATTACCTTCTTGATCAGGTAGAGCTTTGCTTTTTTTCCCTGCACTCAAGGTATTCCCAGCAAGTAGGAGCTTTTAAATCACATCTTCTAAAGCATAGGGAAAAAACAGAGTAGAACAGGCAGAAGATGGGGTTGAGAATGATGTGATTTTTTGAGTGAAGTAGTTTTGGCGGAGGAGGGAGCTGCTCCAAACTGGAATTCACTGTAAGAAGGACCACAGCAGTTTTATGCCAGTGCTTTGTTCTTGCACAGCCACGTGCTCACATCTGCCCGTTAAACCACTGCAGCATCTTGGAAGTAGGGCTGGAATATTTGGTAATCAATTTTACAGCAGTGAACAGAGATGATAATTTGCTTTTGTGCACGGCTTTGAATGAAATACTCATTTGGTCACCGAAAAACTGGAGCAGTGACGATGCTTGCTTTTTGTTTCCTGCTTTTGTTCCCTGGCTTTGTTTATGCCTGATCCTCACAGAAGTTCCTTTAGATCTACTTGAGACTGTCACTTTTCCTCCCTTTGCTTAAAATAAATATTTATTTGATGGAGAGGCAGGTTGCTTGCCAAGGTTTTGGTGGATGTGTGCTGCATACAGATGATTCCGGGCATAGTTTGGGCTTGAGGAATGTGAAATTGGGATACTCGGAATGTAAGGGCTCTGTCCTTATTGCAGAGTTGTGACATCATTAGGGTTGTTAAGAGCCCTTAATTGCACACAGAACACGCTTCATGTAGCAATCTGATAACCTAAATTTGGGACATTGGCATAGTGGGGGATTTGAAGAATGATTTAAAGAAAATGGACTCTGTGTTTTGGGCTGATAATGAGCATCTTAGTGCATCTTGCATGATGGAGAAGAATTTAAATGTTTTACTGACAAACTGAGCAAAATTCCTGCTAAAGAGGGACGGCTGATCTCCAGAGCAGATTGTGAGAAGTACTTCTTGGACACCCCAGGATCTGGGTAACATTCCTGGTCCTGGTTGTGGCTTCATTTGGTAAAACAAGTTTCCTGCAATATCACCAGATTCAGAATTTTCAGTTCCCTGAAAATGCAGAAGTGGAATTAAGCTGGTTTAGGGGACACCATGCTGACAGAGGTGGTCTGGACATTCCAACCAAGGGTTTTCCAATGTGTAAGCTACCTTTTTTTCCCTGCCATGCTTGCTGGGCTCATAGCTGCAGAAGTAAAAGCATTGCTGTACACAAACTCATCCTGGGTGTGCTCAGTGTGTCGCAAAAATTTAAATAGGGGGTTGTTGCTTCGTGTAGGTACAGGGTGTTACACATCCTCTTTGGGGTGAAAATTATCCGTAATGACCTTTGCCATTAGACAGGGCTGCTCAGCTTTACACAGAGACTTACACAGGATGTACAAATACAGCTGTGAAAATCCCAGATTTTCTATTATTTGCCTTTGCCCTCTGTTTCCTGATGTTCAGAAACCTTCTTTTTTTTTCTTTGCTGATTTCTGTAAGCTGAAAGGAAACAAAATCAGGAAAGCTGTACTAGGAAAACACTCTTTGGAAGACTTTCTTATTCGTGTTTGTATTGCTTGAAAATTTAATATCCGTCTCCAAGGTGGTGCTTGTCTACTTAAAGGATAAGAAGCTTGGCACAGATGAATTAGCATTTTTTGTGAACTCCTTTATAAACTCAAATACAGACAGTGAGAGCTATTTTTACATTCAGAAAATTTAGGTTGGGTTTACTATTATTTCATGGTAAAGGGAAGGAATAACCATGTCTTCAATTACTTTGTGATTAAAAGCTGTTTAGTTTTCATCCCTGCTGGTTTTCAGTCATTGCAATGAGAAAAATTACTGCTGCAGTGGATTAGCTGTGTATTGAGTGGGGTTAGTGTTTTTTCCCCCTCAGTTTCTTTGTGCTTGTGTCATAATCACTTTCCTTCCACAGTTTGGTCATTTTCCACATGTTGGTCTCATGGCACTGCTCCCAGATATTTTGAATGTAATTGCCCTATCTAGGGAAAATCTATGATTCAGGTTTACCCTGAGCACAGATTTCATTGCTTGTTTGTTACGATCAATAATTTGTTTGAGTTCTTCTAAAATAAACTTTTCAAGGTGGTTTTGTGAAGGTTTTTTGCCGCAATGTGCAGCATGTTTCCTGCCAGAGTTGTGTACCTGGCTATTTAATGATTAATTTACACAGTCAATCTCCCATTAATCCAGAGTGGAGAGTGTCACTTGAATTTTATAGTGATTTTGGAGCTCAGATCTCTAGTGTCTGCCTGCTACATGCTTTGATCTTGTGTGAAATCAGCAAAGGTGATGCCATAAAGGTTTCCAGCCTTTGCAAGACCTGAGTTGCAGAGTAGCATGGAACTGTGTGGCCTGGCTGACTGGACAGGCCGGTGCAACAAGAAAAAAAAAAAAAAAACAAACAGGGAAAACTCCAGCATTATTTCCTATTAAGGATTTTTGTGCTGCTAGAAAAAAGTATANACAAAAAAAAAAAAAAAAAAACAAACAGGGAAAACTCCAGCATTATTTCCTATTAAGGATTTTTGTGCTGCTAGAAAAAAGTATACTACTGTATCCAAATTGTTAGCATACATCAAAGTTGCTGGCTTGCTGGAAGCAAAGTATTGAATTCCAAATAATGTAGTGGGAAATAATTAGTTTTGAGGTCACTGGTGATTTTAATTTTAATTTTTTTCAAGAGGACATCAGAAACAGGCAGAATTGTGAGTTGCTTTTAGTTTTGTTGAAAAAGTTGAAATTTATTGTTGTTCAAGATAACACTCTATTTCCATCTGCATTTATTTATAGTTGCTGCCCGCTTGTTTGACAGTATGTTAGTGCACTTTTGTTAAGGGATTTATTACATTGAAACACATAACAGGCAGCTCTGTAAATTTGGGTCAGTCGGTGTCTTTCTCACAAGCACAGGTTGCAGTGACTCTTTAAAGTCACTGGTTTTCATTCTGGGAATAGTAACGAGTGTTTAAGTATGCCCTCGTTCAACTTCTGGAGGATAAATCATTTTGAGGAGGTGTTGATGTGTTTCAAAGTCAAAACCAGGACTTGACTTCCCACCTATGCACATTTTTTCTGAAACATCCATACTAATACTGCTGGAATTTTTAATTTCTTGTGGATACTGCTGATAGTCTGTTAAGTTGTTTTATCTGAATTTATATGATGAGCCCAAGGAAAACTCTGAGCTACTGAAAGCATGTTAAACCAGTAATTCCTGGATCATTTCCAGCTTTTCTCAGTACCTGAGCTGATGAGAATTTCTGAGACAGCAGGCAAATGTCAGTTTGAGCAGAATTCCCTTATGTGAATGGTACAATAACAATTTCTATGCAAGTTTGATGTTTGAATGTGAGAGGATGGGGATTTGGATTTCTGGTAGAAACAGGAATGTGTGATCCAGCTGGAAAAGCTGAAATTACTTTATAGCCTCTAACTTTACTGTTCCCTTGAGAATAGATGACCACAGACTTCAGGAATCAAACGGAAGTACAGTTCATCATCTAATCCCCTTGGTTCCGTTTCCCTATCAATTAATTAGGACAAATTACTTATATATTTTAAAGATGTTCTGATGATGACTCTATTTACATAGGAATTTGGAGGTTTGGAAGCATATTTTAGTGGCAGTTTTGCATGGCAACTGGTATTCAATTGTCTATTATGAGAATAATACTGCCCTACAGAAGAAATGTGGTTAATGTTGCTATAAATATGCCTAAATCATCTTCTCTGAGGCTGCTGAAAAAGGATATTGTGTGTTAAAAGTGATGGAGTTTAAATGTGACCTTAATTTCTCTATTCAGCACTTATGGGAATTTGTCATGTCTTACTGAAAGACAAAAAATCACAACGTGAAAATTGGTTATCAGATCAAAGCTGGTTGAGGCATCAGAGTGGCTTCTGTGCCTGAGCTTTGCTTGCTTGCATTGCACGATGTGTGTGCATTAGATAGGACATGGTGCTGGAGGAGACATCCTTTGCTATATTCCCACTGTCTAAATCCCACTGATTTTCCAGTATCCCAAGGCAGGTAGGATTGAAACATGAGTGCAAACGTGAAGGTATGGTGACTCACCCTATGTAATTGTAGACCTGGGCTCCTCAAGCAGTGACCTGTGGTAAGACAGGTTTTACATGAGGTTCAGCAGTGCCAGTGAGATCAGACACTCTGGCTGTGCTGGAGATTCTCCCAGGGAAGGTGGAGGGAGGCCTTTCCTGTTTTCTTGTAGGTTGATGTAACTTCATACGTCTAGTTCATGGAAACAGACTGGTTTGGGTTGGAAGGGACCTTAAAGCCCATCCTGTTCTACCCGTTGCCAAGGGCAGGGACACCTGCCACTATCCCAGGTTGCTCCAAGCCTTGTCCAACCTGGTCTTGGACACTTCCAGGGATGGGGCAGTCACAGCTTTGCTGGGCAACCTGTATCAGGGCCTCCCCACCCTCACAGGGAACAATTTCTTCCCAGTATCCCATCTAACCCCGTCCTCAGTCAGTGGGACACCATTCCCCTTTGTCCTGTTGTTCCATGTCCTTGTCCAAAGTCTCTCTCTAGCTCTCTTGGAGCCATTTTAGGTACTGGAAGGTGCTGGCATTTCTTCCTGGAGCTTCTCCAGGCTGAACCAACCCCAACTCTCTCAGCCTGTCTCCATAGGGTTCCTTGCTTTTACCTGTGGATTTGAAGAAGAAATTCTGTAGGAGACAACCGTGTGTGTCTACTGATTTTTGTTTGCACTTGAATTTTTCATATATTTGTATTGATTTAAAGTTACAATTTTGCAGAAGCCTGAGCCCTTCATGGCTAGGCTTTGTGGGGCTCTCTGGGCATCAAGGCTGTCTTGCTTTTCTGCATTAAGTTCAATAAATAATAAATCAACTTCTGTCATTCACTGAAGGAAATCTTTCTGTTCAAGTTTAGGGAGATTAACAGGATTCTATAGACACAACTGAAATTGGTGTTTCCTTAGTGTCTTGTAACGTAACGATTTTTTGACTGATGTGACCAGAAGGAGCAAATTCACACTGAAAATATTAAAATAGGTGGATGAAGGCCACTACCCATCGATGCTGGAGGTGATAAACCACTCTGAATGATCTCTGTGGTAACTGTCGTATCTCAAGAAGAAAAGACACCCATTTTGAGGTCAGAAAGCATTGTGGAAAGTTTTTAAGTTCTCTTAACTTGAACATGTGATAAGAGCAGTTAAAAGGTGCCGTGCCTGATGGTCAAACTGAGCATTGGAAGCCCTTTGACAGGCTGGGCTGTTGATCGGCTGAAGAATAACGGCAGGTCAGGACTGTGACTTGGCGCAAGATGCTTTCCCTTTAACCTTCAATTAAATGAAAAAAAACCCAAACAAAAGCCAGATAGCTATAATTTTAATGGGGTAAAATATATACACATGCACATAGTTTTTCCTCTTTCTACCATGACTGACTCGCATTTCAACAGAGGTTCTTCTCTAATGACTTCGAGTCTTTTTATAAGCTCTTTTTTATGAGCTGTACATGTTAGTTATTAGGTCTTTAAAAACAAACTTTGGAAAAGTTTGGCCCTGGTGAGTTGTGTGTTGCTGTAACTTCTGTGAGGAGTGGAAATAGTAGGAATGGTAAGTTTCTAAATTTTCTTTTTGGGCTGTTTTTCTTTTGGCTGCTGCTTCTGTACCTAGTATGTGTGAAACATTTGTAGTGTAGGTAAAGCTCTATGATTACTGAGATGTGGAGCCAAAGTAATTATTGTGCATGTCACTTATGTTCCTTAATATATAGTATTCTATTTAATTAATGGAGCTAAGGAGAAAAGAGGACAGGTCAGCAGTGTGAAATAGTTGTACAAAGTAGTTTTGATATATGTAATATGAAGTATATTACGTACCATCTCATCCTGATCTTGGTAGCAAAGGTCTTACTGATTATACAGTAAAATATCTTAAAACATTGCTGGTGCTGGTACTGTTTGAGATATTCCCTGACACGCAGAGTAAACCGAACCCAAACTTTTCAGGTGTGGGATTTTGAAATTAAACCCCACTTAGGATCTAAAAATGGAAATAAAATGTTATGAGCTGCCTTTTGAGGAACCCTATCCATAGACTGCACAGGACATGTCTGTTCTAAGTGGGCACTGAACTAAATGTAAATGGTGGCAATATGCCACCTGCAGTCTTACTCCAGGTCATCTTCAGAAATATTCCTGCAGGAGAGGAGGGGAGACTGAGGTCAGAGCTCACTGTGAACGGCAGCTCCTCCTGAGGGGCAGCTCCAATCTCTGCTCTCTGTGACGAGTTATAGGACCCAAGGGAACGGCTGGAGCTGTATCAGGGGAGGGTTAGGTGGTTATCAGGAAAAGGTTCTTCCCCAGAGGGTGGTCAGACACTGAACAGGCTCCCCAGGGAATGGTCATGGTCCCAAGGCTGCCAGAGCTCCAGGAGCATTTGGGCAATGTGCTCAAGCACAGGGTGGGGTTGTTCGGGGTGTCCTGTGCAGAGCCAGGAGTTGGACTCAATGGTTCTTGTCGGTCCCTTCCAGCTCAGGATATTGTGTGATTCCGTGTGGAAATAAAGCCAAAACCAGTACAGCAATCTTCCCTGCTGTCCTTGCTTCCCGGTGATAGCCATAGCAAACCAATGGCAGCAAATTGCAAGAGGATTGAAAATGAGGAAGGGAAATTGCTGTGCATTACTTGGTCTGGTTTGGGGTTTTTTTTGGGTTTTGTTTTTTTTCCACAGTTGTGGTTTGCACCTTGACTTTTTTGCTGTGTTTTTGTTGAAGTTTCAGTTCAGAAGAGTGTAGCACACTTCCCTCTGCAAGTGAAGTAATACAGGATAGAATTACAGGGCTGATTTATGAAGTGATAACAGCTGTGATGCTGAACTGATTGGGTACAAGGAGGTACTTTGCAGCCCTTGCAGACAGAGGCTGGGTACCATCAGACTGATGCCATCAGAGTCTTACCTGCTGATCTGAATGTGCCTTTAGAGAACTGTTTCCACACCAAGCTTTTGGAGAATGGTGAGTCCTTTCCCAAGGACTGTTAAACTGCAGAGCTCATCCCAAGCACTGGAAATGAGAACATGGAACACATGTATACATATCGTGTTACTTACATGCACAGAGGGAGTATGTAGGACTCCTAGTCATAACATTTGGATTGTGTTGCCCCTAAAACAGTCCATGTTGTACATTGTCCGGATTATTTATATACTGATGGCATTCGCCTTCACTGGTTCAAATGAGATTTCCTGCCTCTTTCATTGCTACTCTTTTAATCTTAATGCTTTGATTAGATTTTTCGAAGTTTTATTGTATCCTCTATATCCTTAATTCACTTTTAAAACCTTTTCTTAGCATCTAATTAGAATCGAATTTTGCCCTTGAGCAGGTGTACGATAATCTTTTAAGAGCAGTTTTAGAAACAGAGTGAAGAAGGTGAAGAGCTAGTCATATAAAATAACATTAGTTGAGTCTTTGGTTTGTGGAATAGCGATTAAAGAAACTGAGGGAAAGATGATCTGCTATCTTCAGACCCATCAGTCTGACCTTGAGATCAAAATTTAAGAATGTGTTAAAGAAAAGAATAAAAGTACACAGACAGAAATTGCTAGATAGATTTGCCATTTGTGATACTGTTTATAATACAATATATATGTGTTGGATGTTTTAGAAGCATCATTTAGGATGAAGGCACCTGTAGGAGATAAATAACTGCAATCTGGGCTTTGGAAGCCTCTCTGATTCAATGGCACCACCCAAAGCTGGACTGCACTGCATGACCTATGAAGAACTTTTCACCTCAGGTGTGGTAGTCAGGAAGTCTGGAGGGTTTATCTTCCATTCTGTCTTTTCTATGGATATAGAATTAATCAGGCTCCTTCTCAGATTATAGGTATGGAAGGGGAGCAGTTAGTGAGGTGTTTAACAGGAGGCTCCCCCTCTGCTTTCCGTCCGGAGCTGAAGTTCACCCCAAACCCACTAGTTGAGGAATCCTGACAATTATGACCCTTTGGGAGCCTTGCAAGGCTTCTCAGGTGTTCTTCCATATATATAAAATTAACTTGCAGGAAGTAATTTTTTTTTCATTCCTTACAATGTTGTAATGTTTGGTTTTTGGCTTTTTTTTTCTTTTTTTTTTTTTTTTTTAACCCTAAGCACAAGGTTTTACCTTTCCAGCTTTCTGCTGGAAATTGTGTTCTCCCAGTTTTGGTGGCTTGTGTGATGTGTAGACATTGTTCATGTTCAAGTTTATGTGCTTAGATGATTGAAACACTGATTTCAACCATTGCATCTTTCAATGGTTTTGAAAATTCAGATAAAACTTAATGTGGGAAGTTGTATTTTTGGTGTAGAACGGTGGAACCTGTGCAAAAGTGATGTTAAAGTTTTTATGTAAAATTTCAGTAAGGCATGTTTGCAAATTATTCTTTCCTCCCCATATTTATTTACATAAATGATTTTTGATTTGTTTTTGGGGTTAAAAAGTGATTGTTTTTAATGCAGTTCTCAAGTGATATTGTTAGTAACCTTGCAAAAGTTTTGCATTAACATGTAATTTTTATGTAATGCTTCACTACACTGAGTCTTTCATAAAATCCTCCTCTTGCCAATGTCCCCGTGTTAGGGAATTGTGGGAATGTGACTGGGATGGGCAGGATGCAAAGTGCTCTGCAGCAAATTACTGGCTAGATGAGGTTTGGGAGTCTCCAGGCTCGTCTGGCAGAGCAGCCTGTGCTTATTGACAAGTCACAGTGCTGCTCATGTAGAAATAATTTTGTCTCCAGAGAAAAGAGGATGGAGAGCCCTGGGAAAATGTCGCTTTTTGGTTCAGTACGGAGCAGTGAGGATCACAGGCAAGAGACAGCTCGGACCAAACTCCTAATAAATGCATCAGCCAGGGCTTTTGTCAATGAGGCAATTACTTATTGATCATTGTGGAACCAACATTAACACCATGAAATACTGTGTCTCACCGAGACAGCAAATGTGTCATGCAAATAGTAACTAAATTTATTTGGGTTCCAAAGCAGCAGCAAATTTAGTATGGACTATGCAGGACTCTCCTGTTTCCCTCTGATGTTAAAGGGGGTGTTGTGAAAGGTCCTGTGGGTGAGTTTATAATTGTCTTTGGCTGTAAAGCCCTGTCAGCTTTCAAGGTTTTTCTGTGTTTGCTGTCCATGAAACACTTTTGGATTCAACTTAAAGCTGTTGCCCACACATAGAAAATGGTGACTAGAGTTAAACTTTGAAATTAATGGTCTAGATCTTAAAAATGAGAATTCAATATTTATCAGTTCTTGCCTTTTCTGTCTCTGAAATACCAGACAGTTATTTAGGAGAGGGGGAAACAAACAAAAAAATAATGTAATTTGTGATGGAGTTGATGGCAAAGGTGTAAATGCTGCTCGTCCTCCTTACTTTAGAGGGTTTGGGTTAGGGTTAGCTGAGCTGATGCCAACAGTTATTAGCAACAGTTATTGGCCCAGTCCTATTTAATATTTTATTGATCATCTGGATGAAGGGATCGAGTGCACCCTTAGTAAGTTTGCAGATGACACGAAATTCTGTGGAAGTGTCAGTCTGCAGGAGGGCAGGAAGTTCTGCAGAGGGGTCTGGGCAGGCTGGATTGATGGGCTGAGACCACCGAGTTGAGGGTCAACAAGGCCAGGGGCCGAGTCCTGTACTTGAGTTGCAGCAACCTCATGGAGCACTCCAGGTGACAGAGGGGCTGGAAAACGCCCTGGGGGTGCTGGTGACAGTGGCTGGACAATGAGCCCAGGGGTGCCCAGGTGAGCAAGAGGCCAGTGGCCCCTGGGCTGTGCCAGCACTGGGGTAACAGCAGGGCCAGGGCAGTGCCCGTCCCCTGTGCTGGCACTGCTGGGGCACCTCCAGTGCTGGGGCAGCTCTGGGCTCCTCCCGACAAGAGAGACCGTGAGGGGCTGGAGCGTGTCCAGGGCAGGGAATGGAGCCGGGAAGGCTCTGGAGCCCCAGGAGCGGCTGAGGGAGCTGGGAAAGGGACTCAGCCTGGAGAAAAGGAGGCTCAGGGGGGACCTTGTGGCTCTGCACAAGTCCCTGACAGGAGGGGGCAGCCAGGGGGGGTCGGGCTCTGCTCCCAGGGAACAGGGACAGGAGGAGAGGGAACGGCCTCAGGCTGTGCCAGGGGAGGCTCAGGGTGGACATCAGAAGGAATTTCTTCATGGAAGGGGTTGTCAGGCACTGAAAGGGCTGCCCAGGGAGGTGGTGGAGTCTCCATCCCTGGAAGTGCCCAAGGAATGCCTGGATGTGGCACTCAGTGTTCTGGGCTGTTTGACAAGGTGGGGGGGTCACAGGTTGGACTTGGTGATCCTGGAGGTCTTTTCCAACCCCAACGATTCTGTGATTCTGTTACTCCCATTAGCCTTCCTTTAACTGGGGGCAGTGCTCGTGCTGTATCTGTGCCAGCTGCTGCTTTCTCACCTGTAATATTTAACTAATGGGGAGCAGTAAAGGGGCTTTAATTTTACAGCTCAATTTAAAATCGACTAATTCCCTGGGAAATGCCATTTCATGGTTTGGGAATTGCCATGTGCTTTAAACTCTGCTTGTTAAACTTGCTGAGATGAGAAACTCACCCCTAAGTGAAAGAGTTCTGCAGCTGTAGGACCAAAGCAGGAATTGCTTCCACTCTTCCTACACTAGGGATTGTAATGAGTGGAACCATTTGACTCTGAGCCACTTTAACAGCCTTTCTTAATCTAAATAAGACTCAAATGCTTTGAGGAAGTTTTGTCTCCCTTTTCCCCTATCAGGCTTTAATAAATAAATTAAATAATGAGATGCAAAAAGCTCAAAATAGTACTGCAGAGCTCTTGGCAGGCAGGAAAGCAGCTGTTCCTGTGGGTGGGATGAAGGGGAAAAACAAGTTAGGTCTTCAACGTGCTCTTGCTTGTCCCTATCGTGGACTTCTGTGACAGCTCACCTTCTTCCCTGAGCTCATCTCAGGCAGCGACACTCCTGAGAACTGGGCACCACTTTTCCTTCTGCTTTGGTAATCATGTTTGCTTTTTGAGGTTTCAGCTTTGTGTGTTCAGGTGTAACAGGGCTTTGACATGACCTGGGCTATGGGAACCTCACCTGGTCAAGCACTCGTGGTCCCGATACTTGGGATGCTTGGAGGGGCTCTGTAATTGGAGTTTTAAAATTTCCTAGGAAATGTCATTCAGACATATTTTTAATTTTTTTGTCATGAAACTATGAATTTTTATTTGTACATTTGCATAGATAATTTTAGCATAAGAACAAAATGGTTCCTGAAAGCTTTTGTCAAGTGCCTGGTACCTTAGGACTTTATCATATGTCTAAGAGGAATTTATCTCCGTGATTGCTTCACTTCTTATTCCTTGTGCTGTAAATTACCTCTGACAGATTAATTTAAAGCACAGGAGATGAGAGGAAGTTACTGACCTTATGATGCGTTGATGAATCTGTGGTTAGGTCTGGAAAGCATTCAGCTGGAGTTTCCTCCTTTGACCTGAAGTTTGGTATTTATGATGTTAAATATCTGAAATGAGGGCTGACACCAAGATTGCCCTCAGTGTTACACCTGTGCTATACCTGTGTGTGTTCCTCAGCCCCACAGCAGGGCAGAGAATTGCTTTGGGCCTGGAACAAAAATATATCTAAGAGGAAAAGAGCCTGGCAGACACCCAAGTCACATCAACACCTTGAAATGCTTCCCACGACGTCTGGGCGCAGACAATGCAGCAGTGTTGGAGTGTGCCGGAGAGGAGCACTCTGTGAAGTGGGTTATGGGTTTCTGCTCTGGAGGACTCCACATAAGTGGTTCTCCTAGTGCTCTGTCATAGGGTATAGTGAAGTATCATTTCTTTCTTTAAGCAATTTGAAGGCAGGAATGAACTTTTCCTTACCGGGTCTAACGGTGCAGACTGGGGATGGTCAGTGTTTCTCCTATAAATAATGTTTTAAGACATCTTGGTTATGAATAGAGATAATGAAATGAAAATGTAGGAAGCTAAATGGGAAAATGGAATGAGGCAAAACCTTTTCCTTTCCTGTTTTTCTTAATAAACTAAGGCAAACACAGCAGTATTTTGTGCACAATTCCTTGTTAGTGCAAACAGGCTTTTAGAATCATGGAATGGTTTGGGTTAGAAAGGATCTTAAAGATCATATTATTCCATCCTGCTGCCATGGGTGGGAACACCTTCCACTAGACCAGGCTGCTCCAAGCCCTGTCCAGCCTGGCCTTGGACACTTCCAGGGATCCAGGGGCAGCCACAGCCTCTCAGGGCACCCTGTGCCAGGGCCTCATCTCTCCTGTAGAAAATATTTTCTTCCTACTATCTAATCTAAACCCTCCTTCATCTTAGGGCCGTTTCCTATGGATGTTACCAGAGTGAGGAAAGAATTGGTGATGACGGAATCCTAAATAAGAAGTTGGGACTTTAATTTTAGAGTTGATTAGTAGAGAGGTGGCCTGTCAGTCATGTTCAGCTTGGTAGCGAAGTGAGGGGTTATTTCAAAACTTTGCATAACTAGGGTTGAGCCACTGTCTTTGTTTTTGTTGTCACAAATCTGTTGCAAGCAGATGGAATTTCACTTTTTCCCACTACCATCCCAGAATAACTCCTTTCAAAGTCATTTTGGAGGCAATAGGAAAGGTGCATATGGCCGAGCTAGAGATGTAAGCAATGATTTTTGCAGCTACATCTTCCCTCAGGGTGTTTAGCTCTTTGCTGGCTGAGTCAGATGTCCACAGTTGTGGGTATTTTTTTGATTGCTCTATTCGTCTGTTGTATTTGTTGTTTTGCGTTCTTGATTTTTTTGAAGGAAGAGTTTCTTTGTAGTGATTATCAAGAGATCTACATGTTAGATACTGCCTTACTACAAGAAAAGATAAAACCCCCTCCACCATGCAGGAACATCTGCGTCCACAACTAAGGAATCGGGAGGCTGCGGTGTGACCTCCCGTGAACCAAGAGTGTTTTGTAGACAAACACTCGAGCTACTTATCCTAGAAAGAAATGCTAACAGGTCTTGGATTATAAAGACATTGTAATGAGACTGTTGCTAAGGTGGCATTGACACAAACCACAAATTCTGTGTAATGTGCCAATGAGAGCATTGTTTCTGTATTTTCAAGGTTTGTTCCAAAAATAAAATGGTTTCACGTAGTCTTTGCTTGATTAAAGTGTGCTTAAAAAGTCATGGAATCCCAGAATGTTTTAGGTTGGAAGGGACCTTAAAGCTCATCTCGTTCCACCCCGTGCCATGGGCAGGGACACCTTCCACTAGACCAGGGTGCTTCAAGCCCCATCCAGCCTGGCCCTGGGCACTTCCAGGAATCCAGGGGCAGCCACAGCTTCTCCAGACAACCTGTGCCAGGGCCTCACCTCCCTCACAGGGAACAATTCCTTCCCAATATCCCATCTAAGCCTGCCCTCTGGCAGCGGGAAGCCATTCCCCCTTGTCCTGTCACTTCAGGCCTTGTCCCAAGTCCTTCTCCAGCTCTCCTGGAACCTCTTTAGGCTCTTGAAGGAGCTCTAAGGTCTCCCTGGAGCCTTCTCTTCTCCAGGTGAACACCCCAGCTCTCCCAGCCTGTTTTTATTTTTTAGGAGGATTTTCTTTTTCCAAAACCAACTTTTCTTGCTGCTGCTTTTGCCCAGGTAAAGAATCAAGGCCTGGTGTTTCAATAGCCAAGAATTTCTGTTGGTGGGTTAGGAAATACCTGATCTGAATTGTAAAATTTATTGTGCAGATGCATTTAATAAGGCACAGCAGTCTATAGTGCCTAAACCCACCCCATTCCTTAAGGGATTTAGACCGGTCACAGTGAGGCTGACAAACACACTCTGGCATTTGAAAGTCCCTCCGACTCTTCACCTCCTGGAGTTTAGAGCTGTTGAGTTACTGGATGACTTTCACATTTGGTTTATTTGCTCAGGCACTTAAGTAAACACTAGGATGGTTTGAGCACCATGAATTTATTTAATTCTTCCCTGGAGCTGGTGGAAAAGCTTAGACTGGCTGGTGGAGTAATGTCTGGTACAAGTGACGTGTGCCAGCAGTAGAAAGTTTTTGTTGAAGGGATTAAGGTGATTTAATCAAAGCTACATGAAGTCTGGCCTTTTCTCCATTTGCTAAGCCAGGATTTTGGCTGCATGTTTGAGTATAAAGTGCTGCAGGTGACTTCCCATCCCATAGGTGTGAGTGAGAACACACAGCTGGACAAGTGCTTGGTATTCACATTTTTCGTATGTCAATGTAGTCCTGCCTAAATTCAAGTCATCTGGATTATTCTTTATTTTTGAGTTGTGTTCTACTTAACAAAGGGGAACTTCTCAAGGAAGCCAACTGTGTACACCTCTTTTCATTAGATACTTGAAATATTTGGTATTTAGCTCCTTTTTTTCTATGTAGTGTGAAATCGCTTTCATTAACGAGTTGTTTGGGGAAAATGCCACTCGTGCTTTTCTGCAAGGGGTTGCAAATCATTCTTTTTCTTGCTGTGATAACGAATTTAGCACAACAGTCTGTGCGAGGGAGGAACAGCTGGCTTGAACTGGAAAAGGGAAGGGAGAAGAACTGCTGAAGTGTTTGTGGAAGTGTTTACAATTCTGTGCCAGGATGTATGTGGAAATGAGAAGTTCCTGTAAAACCAGAAATTAGGAGACGGCTTTTTTGTTCCCGTCTTTCTGTCTCCTGGATATTGGCAAACATAAGTGTTGCTTGTTTATGTTGTGAAGTTGGGTGCTTATTACCAATTGTTTCTGCAGGTGCTGAAAGATAGAATCCTAGCATGATTTGGGTTTGAAGGGACCTTAAAAACATATAGCTCCAAACCCCCTGCCATGGGCAGGGACCCCATCCACTAGACCAGTGTGCTCCAAGCCCCATCCAGTCTATCCTGGACACTGCCAGGGATCCAGGGACAGCCACAGCTTCTCTGGGCACCCTGTGCCAGGGCCTCCCCACCCTTACAAGGAAGGTTTCCTTCCCAATATCCTATCCATCCCTGCCCTCTGGCAGTGAGAAGCCATTCCCTGTGTCCTGTCCCTCCATGCCTTGTCCCCAGTCCCTCTGCAGCTCTCCTGGAGCCCCTTTGGGCCCTGCAAGGGGCTCTGAGCTCTCCCTGGAGCCTTCCCTTCTCCAGGGGAACATTCCCAGCTCTCCCAGCCTGGCTCCAGAGCAGAGGGGCTCCAGCCCTGCAGCAGCTCTGGGGCCTCCTCTGAACTCTCTCCAGCAGCTCCACGTCCTGCTGATGTTGGCCCCAGGGCTGGGGCAGCTCTGCAGGTGGGGTCTCATCTGAGGGGGCCCAGGGGCAGAATTCCCACCTTTCCTGCTGCCCACGCTGGGGATCAGCCCAGGGCACGGGGGGGTTCTGGGCTGGGTCATGTCCTGCTCTCACCCACCAGCACCCCTAAGTCCTGCTCCCCAGGGTTGCTCTCCATCCTCAGCCTGTTTTGATACCAGGCATTGCCCTGACCTAGGTACAGGACTTTGCACTTGGCCTTGCTGAACCTCATGAGTTTTGCACCGTCCCTCCTCTCCAGCCTGTCCAGGTCCCACTGGGTGCCATTCCATCCCTCGGGTGTGTCACCCTCACCACTCAGCTTGGTGTCATCGGCTCTTCATGGGAGGGAACAGATCTGGAAACTCACATGGGTTCTCGGGCCAACACTGGCGCTGACCTGGGCTCTGCTCCCTGAGCCAATGATCACAGTCCTGCTTCAGTGCCTATCCAAAATCCTTCAGGTGGATGTGCTGGAGGGACTGTTAGGAGAGAGAGGTCATGTGGCTAAAGGGAGTATGCCTGGGAGCAGATTTCACTGAAATGAGGTTTAAAAATGGAATAATCTGAATAGATTTTAGGAGATTGTAGTGATAAATTGTTGGTTTATTTTATTATTGGTGCTCTGTGGACTTCTCCCCTCAATGAAATTCTTCTCTGTGCCCTCCTTCGAGACAAATATTTACATGCCTTTCATTCTTTACAGTAATACATGTGAGGAGAAGAATATTTTTGGGACAGACAGAATATCCTTGTATGATATAAACATACAGACTTTTTTTTTTTCTAGGGGACCACACTTCCCTTGTTCTCTCAGGTTTAATATTTGATGCTTAAAGGGCTCCTTTGCTGTTGTATTATTTTTACTACTTGTGGCATCCTTGAGAACATCTTCCTTATTAGTTGCTCAAAGTGTCAATAAATTATGATATTGGCTGAGAATTTGTTTCATTAATAAATACAATATTTTCATTATCAATTCCCTGATCTTTGTGTGTTTTTATGATGTTGCTTCAGCCAAAGTCCTGCTTTAAAATGTCAAGGATTTGTCATTCTGTAGGTTCACAAATGATTCTCTGGATTTTGGGATGTCCTATGACTATTTTAGGGATCTGTATCTGAGAATGTGTGTCAAAATCTGTTTTTGAGGCCCGGGCCAAAGAGAAGTTAACCTTAACAGCAATCTTTCTCCTAACTACTTTTATTTCTTTAGGGATCGGTTTTCCCAGCAGGTAACAGCAATCTTTCTCCTAACTACTTTTATTTCTTTAGGGATCGGTTTTCCCAGCAGGTAACACTGCTACATAGTAGCTTAAAATTTTTGGATGTCAGGAAGGAAATAAAAGGAATTATTTCAATCCCTGTTAGGAAAGTGGGTCAGGCTGTGATGTTTATTTATAGAGTGTCTCAATAATTTCATTTTTGTTGCAACACTGACTTATCTTTGGCTTGAGCTTTTCTGTAAGTGCAACTACCAAGTTCTGAGCTCTGCATTTGGCCTGGAGATCAGCAGTGATGAAGGGTGGCAAGTTTGGAGCTGAATCAGACCCTAAATGGGCTTCTTGAAGGTTCAGTGGATTATTTTGGGGTTTAGTGCTTAGGAAGAATTGGGCAGCAGTTTCATATATAGCACTGGAAAGTGGAAGGGATTGCTGCTGCTGATTTTACATTTCTCATAGAAACTTGGTGGTTTTGGATTTGTCTGAGAAGGTGCAGCAGGATGATGGTCCTCTGCTCCATGGGGATGTCCTTAAGCTCCACTTATTTTTGATTCCTGCTGGCCTGAAGGTTAAGTCAGTTGCTTAACCTCTTTTCATTCACAATACAGCACATGTTCTGCCAGTGAATGCTTTTCCTGGTCTTAAATGTAGGCCTGACAATTTGAAAGCTTATCAAAGTGAAGGGCTCTCCAGCTGGAGGAGAAGATTGATGTCTGTCAATTCTGAGCATGTGGGCTTTAAAGAGTTTGAATTATGAGGCCTTATTTACAAGGGTCACAGGTGTGCTGTACTGCAACTTAAATGATTGCAGAGGTGCTTGAGATCCACTGAGTAATTGAATATTTCTAATTTTGCGAAAGGGATAAAAAATCATCGTATAGATGTGTGCATGAGCCTTTGATGATTCTCTTTGACCATTGCAGTAATGTGGTTTCCTTGTCCTTTTGTCTTGCAGGGGGTTAAGTTTTAGGGTAAGACATTTGCAAGGGCTCTTGGCCCAAGGTTTTAGGGGTTCATTGTGTGCCAGGGAAAGAGAGGGATTGCTACATTCTTTTTCTGCTGCAGTGAGATGGTTTATGATGTATGAGATGCATTTGCTTCCACTGTGCTCTGTTGTCTCCTCCTGCCTGGTGTGGGTAAGACAACTCCCTACCACAAGTCCCAGGAGCATTTTAGGACCAGCAGCGAAGGATGAGACTCCAGTTTTTCTGGGTATTACAAACACTTTCAGCTAAACTATCTTTATTTCAAAGAACTAGGCCAAGACCCAGTAAGTGGATTTGGGAACAGATGGGGAACAGTTGTAGAGTGCAACTGTTGGGTTAGATTAATAGACAGCTGTTGTCGTGTCCACCACCTGCATGGCCGATGTCTCAGGTACAGTGGTGGGTATGGGTGGGCTTCAAGGGAACCTCATGAATTGGTCTTTTGTCATGGTAATGTTTCTGCATAAATTACAGGCACTGGGGAAGGTGTTCAAAGAAATAAGAGTGCTAAGATTGGAGTTGTTGCAGTGTAAAAGCAGAGATCAAAGATAATATAGACATAATAGAACAATGCCACCAAAAAACGTGCTGCTTGTGTGAAGAACACACCCTTTCAGTGTAATAATAATAATAATATCTTTTATTCTTTGTTTTATCCAGTAAGTTTGAATGGGGGAAAAATATGTAGTAAAGGTACACAGTAATGTTGACATTTATAGTGCTGATTGGTCCAGCAGAGATAAAGCTGGGGTTATGCAGTGAATAAATGCTGCTATGTGGTCTCTGAGATGAGGCTGGGAATAAAATAGGAGAATATGCAGGGACCTAAATTTGGCATGTTTTCAGTTTGAATTTAATAGCTGGAAAAACTTAAAGGCAAGAACAAGATTGGAGCTCCAGCGTGTTTCGGGTATGGCAAATGCGGGTAAGTATCACAAGGCAGTGTCTCTAACTGATGGTTTGGAAGCAGTGGGGAAGTGCTGGTGTCGTTTGGGATCCAGCACAGTTCTGGGGTTTTTTTACAGTGCTTCTCATGTGGGGAAATGGGATTGGAGGAGGGAAATCAGCTTTTCCTTCATAGTTTCTGTTGTCTTAGTCTTGAGATTAAGTAATTTTAATTATTTTTATAATTTAAATTTTAAAAAAAGTGTTTTCATTATTAGGATAAAAATCTTTACAATGAGAAAAAAGTTCTTCTCTGTGAGGGTGGTGAGGCCCTGGCACAGGGTGCCCCTGGATCCCTGGAAGTGTCCAAGGCCAGGCTGGACAGGGCTTGGAGCACCCTGGTCTAGTGGAAGGTGTCCCTGCCCAGGGCAGGGGTGGGACTAGATGGGCTTTTAAGGTCACATCCAACCTAAAAGATTCTGGGATTCCATGATTATGCTACAGCAGTGACTTTTGCATGAGTTTGCTCATCTTGAGGACACTTATCTCAGTTGTATTGGAGACTTTGTACATTAAAGAGAGAGAAGGAGAGAATTCTCTGTGTACACCTGGAGTAGTTCATAGTCTCTGTTTTAGGTACTTGTTGCTGTGTAGGTAAAATCCTTATCAAAGTGGATTTTGCAGTAATGTCATTACCTTCATCTGTGAGACCTGGCCTGTAATTAATTACATCTTCCCAGCTTTACCTGTGGAACCGAGGTGGCAGAAGAAGGGATTTAGCTGTTCTACATCAGAAATTCATGAAATAGCTGTGTGGATTGTTTACCTGCTTCTCTCATCCCCTGTGTGCCTGATCACTATTCCATGAGTATAAATTAAAGCATTTGCTTATAATGCATGTTCTTTAACCTCAGTACTTTTAGTGAGAACATGAACAAAGTCAAATTATTAATCAGTTTAGGTTAGAAAGCATTTGTTCTGGTAAGAGGCTGTAACAGCCCTTTCTTTATGCCTTCAACTCCAAATATACTGAAAACAATGACTTTTAATTGTGGAGTGCTTGAGCACTTGGGAAGGAGAAGGGAGAAAGGAGGAAGACTCATTGCTTGCATCACTCTCTAGATTTAGCAACTTCAAAATTGGGATGGACAAGGGGTTTTTGGGTTTGTTTGGTGATTTTGGTTGTTTGTTTTTGTTTTGTTTGTTGTTTTTGTTTGGTTGGTTTGTTTTGCTTTTTGTTTGGTTTTTTATTATTTGGTTGGGGTTTTTTTAATGAAAAGGCTGTGCTAAACTTCTCCAGATGAGATGCTAGTAAGTCTTCACTGTCAGTGTCACTGCAGTCTTAACTAAAAGTAATACAAACCCATTTTGAGATCCAGTGATGACCACTTAAAGGTTACATTTTAATGTGTTTTATAAATCAAACCAGCCTGCTTACCTTTCCTGGTGAGTAATGAAGGAAAGGCAAGCTGCATTTTTTCTTTAATATACTTCTGATGAAAATAAATGTATTCAACACCCTGTTGCCAGCATATAATGTACCTTTAATGTCACAATGCTTTGGAAGTAAGTGCTGAAAAATTATTTAATCCTAAATTCTAAGGTACTTTTTGTGAGTTTTTGTACTCACCAGCAACAGGATTGCTTTAGATTTATTAGATGGTAATTAGTCAACAGCTTTGAGGCTTTGCCTTGTTGTGCAGTTCCTGTCTACATAGGAATTTTCTCAGTGTATACTAATTTGTATTTGCAAAACATACGCTGCTAGTATTACTCATGTTGTTATTAAAAACACGCGGATTTATCTGGTGATTTCCAATATCAGATTTGGCTGTTTACCCAGGAGATACCATTGATTGCTGCCTGATTTTCTTGTGTTGGTTTTGTGCTTTTCAGGGGCTCCCAGAGTGAGTGGGGAGTAATTAAAGATGCAGAATCTTTTTGCATAAAATATTTATCTTTGAAGTTCTTTTTTGTTAGAACTTCATCCTTGTCATGGCTTCCCTTTTGTCTTTTTCTTTTAAAAAGCTGGAATAGGCAGCATTCAAGGTTGGAGCTCTTTGAATATGTGGGCTGTAGGTTCAGCTCTGTTATTAACGACCCGCATCCGGTATGGAAATGAGATAATACATTTATTGAGAACTCAAGTGAAAATGCACAAAGCAAAAGAGGCAGCGCTGGAAGCGTCCCTTGGTGCCAGAGGCTCGTCCACCCAATGGCCGTTCGGCCTTTTATAGCCCTGAGGCTGCCTCAGCCTGATGCATATTAATTTATGGCTTTGCATAGCCACGCCCCCCGTCAATCATCTGGGAGCCCGCGCTTTTCTGTCGCTGAGGCGATCAGGGTCCTCATTGGTTGGAGCCCTTATTCCTTTATGGGTGCTGTCGCAGTCTGGCTGGCGGCAGCTCGTTCCCTTTGCAAACCCCACAGAACTGGCGTTATCACATAAAATCGCCCAACCCGCCATGAAACCAAACTCATATAATCAAACCACCCCAACAACATTAAATCTTTTAACAAATATTATCCCCTTGATATGTAACATTGTACAACGTTGTAATTCATAATATAATATGATTCACAATTAACACAACATATGGTGAAAGCCAACCTTAAAAATCCATTCATAACAGCTCCCTAATGCTCTTCTTTCCCTTTGATTCTTATATATTGCACTCCACTTGGAAATCAGTGAAAAATTTAGCATACGCAACACTGTTGTGAACGGTGAAGTTTGAAACAAGCCTTAAATATTGTGTGTATATGCATGTATATGTATGTATTTATGCAGTATACTTATGTATTTTTTTAATCTGAGTTTTATGAATAGATCCTTGCAGTTGTTTTTTCTACCCTGGAGGTTTTAAAGTTGATGTTGTAGTTTAGGGCCTTGTAAGTATTGTAGTACAGGACCTGACTTTTTTGTTTTCTTAGGGTGTAACAGCTGCTGCTTGCAGAGTAGGAGATGTAACACCCAGGTAGTATAGAAGCACTTCTTGTGTAGCAGCAACATGTTTTACCAAGTTAGCAAAGACAAGTGGTATTTGATGTCTTTCCATATTTTGTGGTATCTGATTTTTGCATCTGAGTCATAAAATTGCCATAGAATCTCAGAACTGTTTAGGTTGGAAAAGCCCTCTAAGACCATCAAGTCCAACTGTTCCCCAGCACAGCCAAGGCCACCCCTGACTCATGTCCCCAAGTGCCACATCCACACAGCTTTTAAATCCCTCCAGGGATGGGGACTCTGCCATTGCCATGGGCAGCTGTGCCAGGGCTGGGCAGCCCTTTCCAGGAAGGAATTTCCCCAGTATCCCACCTGAGCCTCCCCTGGCCCAGCCTGAGGCCGTTCCCTCTCCTCCTGTCCCTGTTCCCTGGGAGCAGAGCCCGACCCCCCCCCGGCTGCCCCCTCCTGTCAGGGACTTGTGCAGAGCCACAAGGTCCCCCCGAACCTCCTTTGCTCCAGGCTGAGCCCCTTTCCCAGCTCCCTCAGGAATTCTCCAGCCCCTTCCCAGCTCCGTTCCCTGCCCTGGACACGCTCCAGCCCCTCCAGGGCTCTCCAGAGCTGCCCCAGCACTGGAGGTGCCCCAGCAGTGCCAGCACAGGGGACGGGCACTGCCCTGGCCCTGCTGCCACCCCAGTGCTGGCACAGCCCAGGGGCCACTGGCCTTTTGCCCACCTGGGCACCCCTGGGCTCGTGTCCAGCTGCTGGCACAGCTCCCCCAGGGCCTCTTCCAGCTTTCCAGCCCCTCTGCCCCAACCTGGAGCTGCAGGGCATTGCTGTGACCCAAGTGCAGGACCTGGCACTTGGCCTTGTTGAACCCCACATCATAAACATGCCCAAAGCTTTCAGTGGGGCCAAAGACTCCTGACCCTGCTGGTGTTGGTGACAGGTTACATGGGCTAGGGAGCCTTCTATGTGAGAGTAGCCTGATCTATGTCAGGAAAACTTTCTGCATCCAAGTCCCTCATTCCTGAAGTGTTTTTCCTTCTCGAGTTACTCATGTGTTCCCTTCCCAAGCCTTCGCTCTCAGACAAAGCCAAAACACTGTGTAGGACACGTCCCAGTTATCGAAACCCCCAGCCCTGTGTCACGTATGGCACAGGCAGCACTGACCATGGGGAACAGAGGGCTGTTTGCTTTTTTTGCTGGAGCTTGGAGATCAGTTGAGCTTTCTGTACTGGATGGGAAGATGAAATTCTAGTTTCAGTTTGCTTTTGTGCTGAAGATTTATTTCTGTCTGTCTGGGAGAGTATTTATAGAAAAACATGGATGCTGCTGCCCCTGCTCTAGCCAGGCAGTGCAGGCGGTGAGAACTTAATTCCTATTTATTTTCCTTTCAGAGATGTCAACTCTGATTTATTATAGATTTTTAATATCCCTTATTTGTCCATAATGGCAGGAAGTTTAGTAAGGAGTCTGAGTAACTTACAGATAAGTTTGTACTAATACTGTATCAAAGAAGTTTGACTTATATTTTTAAAACGAAATCAAATGTTTTGCTGAAACTTCATTGAATTACATTGATGTGCAAACGCTCTTATTTTTTTCCCCCGAGATGTGGCATGACTGGGGCTACAGTATTAACAGAATTATTTTATTTTATTTTTTGTATCACTCTTGGTAGCATTTCTGTCGTGAATGAATTGGTAATTGTTTCCAGATAAAGTTGTTGCAAGAGTTCTATGAGCAGGGGCTCCCTGAGAGCTTGCCACATGGCATGAGATTGTTTTTAGCTTGAGAGACTTGCTCAGGTTTTCAGAATCTCTGCTACTGGTTGCAGGTAAAGTTCTATCAGTGTTGATACTGTTTGATTCATGGCTTTTCCATGGATATTATATTCAAAAGGAAGAAATTTTAGACAAAAAGATTAGATGTTACTGCCTTCAACTTCGAAGTTTCATTTGGTTTTGTGAATTCCTGGTCAGTAGATAAGTGGTTTGAATTTTCAAAGATGTTGAAGTTTTAAAATAAATATAAATCACAGAATCGTGGACTGGTTTGAGTTGGAAGAGACCTTAAAGCTCATCCAGTTCCAACCCCTGCCACGGTCAGGGACACCTTCCACTCTCCCAGATTGCTCCAAACCCTGTCCAACCTGGCCTTGGACACTTCCAGGGATGGGGCAGCCACAGCTTCTCTGGGCACCCCGTGCCAGGGCCTCCCCACCCTCACAGGGAACGATTTCTTCCCAATATCCAGCCTGAATCTATACCTTCTGTATGTGTAGTTTATTTTAATCTAATGTCTGTTTACACCTACATCTGTGTCTCCATAGAAAGCCCAGATGCTTCCTGTGCTTCCAAAAATCTGAGGTTTTTTCTTCACTTGCTTGAATGTCCATTTCCTGCAGAACTTCAGTAACTGGCTTTTAAAAATCTTCAGCTCAATTTCTCAGGTTGAAAAGTATTATAATAAATTCATTTATAGACAGAGGAAGGTGGTTTTTAAAAATCTCTGGGTTTTGCCTTTTTAATTTGAATCAGAGATCAACCTTAAAAATGCTTGATGGAAAAGAGTTTGGAAAATAATTTTTGACTCAGCCAAAATATTTTAAAAAGATGAGACATTAACATTGGCAGATCACTGGGGAAAGACACAGAAAAGGTTCCAAGATACTGGTTTTGAGAACTTCTGATCTTGCTTTCTTCTCTTTTTGCCAAGTTTAAATTTACAGTGTTTTTGTTTTAAAGCTGTGTTGTAAGTAGGACAGTTGGATTTTGCCAGAGGGCTGTGATTTGCTCCCGCCATGTGCCGACGATGGAGTTTATAACTTGCCTAGGAAGGAATCCTATTTTGGGTGCCAGGGTATGCTCTACCAGAACGTTGTGTTTGGGCACCTTCAGGTGCTGCTGCCATTTGCTGCCATCCTTCCCTGTCATTTATTTTCAGCAGTTTCTGCAATGCTTCAACAATTTGTTAGAACTTATCTGGAATATTTTGACTAATTCATATGAGATAGGAATGTATATACCAATGGTTTGGCTCTTGGTTTTGTCTTTTGCTGGTGTAGAATTTTCACTGTACAGTGTTTGCAGATGTTGATAACAATATAGAATCACAGAATGGTTGGGGTGGAAGGGACCTTAAAGCCCGTCTTATTCCACCCCCTGCCATGGGCAGGGACACCTTCCACTAGACCAGGTTACTCCAAGCCTTGTCCAACCTTGCCTTGATCACTTCCAGGGATGGGCCTTGGGGATTGGTTCTCCATTCAGGAGGTTGTCAGGGAGTTTGTGGAGAGTCAAATACAGAATGAGTGAGAGGTTGCACCATGGACTTCATCTGGACTTCATGCAAGAACGGTTCAGTTTGTATAAATAAATAGTTTAGGAAAAATTTTAGCTTCTGTTGGGAATCCCTTTTGCCGGTTAGGTGGTATATCCATACCTATGGGTTTGGAACCATTACATCAGTCTGATAGAGAAACCATCACTCTTGAAGTGATGTCCTTCAAGATGTCATTCTTGAAGAACAATAACCAGAAGGCCTGCACAGACAGTTCAACAGAAGACTCCCAGCTGGGTTTTGTTGTGCTGTAGTTGGTTTGTTTATGGTGGCTCTTAAGTAAATAATAATGTAATGATGGATCTTCCAAATTTAGGGAATCCTTTCTGAATGTTTAAAACCACTGGAGACTAATGCTTGTCTTTGTTTTTTTTATTTGCAGACTCACGGAACCTTCAGGGTACGTCACAGATGGGCCTGGAAATTACAAATACAAGACAAAATGTACCTGGCTCATTGAAGGAAGGTGAGTGTCGGAAGCAGCTTGGGGTTTTGTGTTGCTTATTGGGACTTTTAGGTGAGTTTTATCTGCACTGAGTATTTTTAGGTCTCATGATTCTTTCTGGCTATTCTAAAAGCTAGATAGGGCAACACTTTATTGCTCTTGGTAAATAAGTTTTTGTGCAACTGAGCCCTCCAAACTGACTTCTGATTACGATGTTTGTGTTGAAACAGCATGTGGTAAACAAAAATCAGTGCATTTCTGTAAATAATGAAAGATTATGAATTACTTAACTGATATCATAGTGGGCCATTCAGATGATGGGATTCACTACGCATGGGATTTTTCGGTAGTATGAGAAACAAGAGAAAGCTCTGAAAGCTTTTATTCATGAAGAATCAGTTTCTGTAGTGATGAACTTCAGATGTTTCTTTACTCACTGAGCCATGAGGACTTCAGAGGAACCATTGACCTTTTATTGCAAAGGTTTTCTGAACTGGGAGAAGTCCCTCAGATCTCTCCCCTCACTTTGCTGCCCTTCCTGTATTTGATCCTTATATTGCTTACAGCAATTTCTTGCACAGGTTTTTAGGAGTAGCATATTTAGTGTCTACCCTCTGTCACCTGATTGATGGTGCAGCAGTTCAGAGCATCCCATTTGTTGAAATATATTTTTGATAGTAGCAAGCTGGTGCCAGGAGTGTAAGATCCATTTATTTAGTCTCTAAAGCTTTTCCATGGTCAGATATGATGCTGTGTGATAACACCTGTGTGTTCAGTCACATTCCATGTTGTTCCCTGAATCTGCAGGTAGAGAGGTCTGTGAATTGATGAGTCATGTGAGAGCATGAACTTGTACTGGACGCTTCAAACTGAGGCCTCTTGGCATCTTGGAGAATCAGAACTGGAGAGCGACTTGGGACAAGGGCCTGGAGTACCAGGACAAGGGGGAATGGCTTCCCACTGCCAGAGGGCAGGCTTAGATGGGATATTGGGAAGGAATTGTTCCCTGTGAGGGTGGTGAGGCCCTGGCACAGGTTGCTCAGAGGGGCTGTGGCTGCCCCTGGAAGTGTCCATGTCCAGGCTGGATGGGGCTTGGAGCAACTTGTCCGTGGCAGGGGGTAGAACGAGATGATCGTGAAGGTCCCTTCCAACCCAAACCACTCTATGGTTCTTTCTTTGGGAGGTCTGATGAGTTAGGACGAATTATTAATTGTATCTGCTTCAGACATTTATTTGAGTTGAGGAAGTGTAATTCCTAAGCTCCCAAGGTACTCAAAACTGAGGGCTATGCTGCTCCATAGAACCATCCAGAATGATGAAATTGAGAGGCAACCACTCACTATTAACTTTATAAGGAGCCAAGTTGTTTGAGGTGGTTAAGAGCAAAAGTTGGATGCTCCAAGTGGCTACATCTTTTAATTTTTGTAGGTGATAGGAATACAGCTGCAGACAGCTTGCAATTACAAATAATTTAACAATGTTTCACAAGAGCATTATGGCAGACAATCCAGCCTCAGCAATCCCAGCACAGCCAGTTTAACCCTCATAACTTCTGCTGGTATTGTGACTCATATTTTTAGCAGAAGTGAAGTGCTTCTCATGAGTCCTCAATAATGTCACCAAAGCTGCTCCTCCAGCCTATAATTACTACTGCTGAGAGGCTTCCTAGGGAACCACCACTTTGTGGGGTTTGAAGTGAGATCTTTCTTGCTGGAAAGACAGAAATGTTCCTCCCTATTCCATAGCCAGGCATTTAGGTTGGAGTCCTTTTCCTGCCTGTGACTGTTTATACCCTGCTGTCAGAGCATGGCGGTAAACAGAAAAGAGATAATCACGCTGATTAAACCAGCTGAAATGTGCAGCCATGTGAAAAGAGTCCAAGCTCCCTGCCAGAAGTGAAATTCCTGGAGATCTGGACTTGGAAAGCAGCACCTGCAAAGGTGTTCAGTTCTGAGACCCCTTACCTTGTTGCCAGCATTCCATTGTGCAGAAGGCTTTGAGGTTAGCAGGGAAGGGTACAATCCGAGTGAGCCATTGAAGACACTGGAGAAATTCAGATACAAAATAAGCCATGTGTTCCTTAGTGTTCTCATTTCCTTTCTGCACTATTCCTGATTTTTCTTGGCTGGTGTCTGTGCTGTGTTCTCATCCCAGGGGAGTCCTTTTCATTTTTCCCAGGAGCGTGAACAAAGCAGATGAGATCCATGGAGCCTGAGGACCCCAGGGCAGAACCATGTGATTTTGCAGATGAGGGCTGTCTGCTAATGGTAGTTGGCTGTTGCAAAGAGACTTCCTTTTTGTTTGTAGTGTGAAGCTTTATTGATTGACAATTTCTTTCTGCTCTACAGCTGTCGGGCTATTCAAGTAGAAGTAAACCCCTATGACTCCATAGGCTGCTCAGTTCTGAAGTCATAGGTACTCTTTGTACCTTTTCTTTAAGCAGGACATTATCCTTGAGTTCCACCTGCTGCTCTTTTTCCAAAGGCCTAGATTAGATCGTTGTACCTATCAAAAAATAGTTGTTTGCAGAATAACTCCCTAAAGACTTCCCCTTCTGTGAGAAGGAAGGACTCTATGGCAAGCTGACATTTTTAAAATTTATTTGATTAGGATGAACAGGGATTTCATCTGAATCCAAGGGCAATGCTGTTGGGGAGATCCTAGTCACTTTTGTCTGTCCTTTCAACAGCTACAGCTGTGGCTGGGAACAAGCACTGCTGATACAGATTCACTCTCTATTTGTTTCAGGTCCAAGCACAATGTTAGTGGTGTTTGCACCCTCTTGGAGCTGAGCGCTAAATTAAATATCTGCTGTGGTTCCTCTGTAATTGTCTTTAGATGTATCTTTTTATATTAGCCATGAAACAAATGGTATCTTACTATGTTGAAAAGCTGGACATGCCCCAGCTGTGTGAGCTAGCCCCCAGAAGCCCCCATGCCCTGGGCTGATCCCCAGCGTGGGCAGCAGGAAAGGTGGGAATTCTGCCCCTGGGCCCCCTCAGGTGAGACCCCACCTGCAGAGCTGCCCCAGCCCTGGGGCCAAGAGCAGAAGGACGTGGAGCTGCTGGAGAGAGTCCAGAGGAGGCCCCGGAGCTGCTGCAGGGCTGGAGCCCCTCTGCTCTGGAGCCGGGCTGGGAGAGCTGGGAATGTTCCCCTGGAGAAGGGAAGGCTCCAGGGAGAGCTCGGAGCCCCTTGCAGGGCCTAAAGGGGCTGATACCCAAACTAAACCTCCCCTGACGCAACTTCAAGCCGTTCCCTTGGGTCCTGTCTCCTGTCCCAGGAGAGCTGGAGAGGGACTTCTGGCTTGTTTGGGCAGTGGCTGAGGTCACTTGGTTCGTTCAGCGTGGAGAAGAGGAGACTGAGGGGAGACCTCATCACAGTCTGCAACTTCCTTCTGAGGCACAGAGAAGGGGCAGACACTGATCTCTCTGTGGCCAGGGACAGGACCCAAGGGAACGGCTTGAAGTTTTGTCAGGGGAGGTTTAGTTTGGATATCAGGAAAAGGTTCTTCCCCCAGAGGGTGGTCAGACACTGAACAGGCTCCCCAGGGAATGGTCATGGCCCCAAGGCTGCCAGAGCTCCAGGAGGATTTGGACAATGCACTCAAGCATAGGGTGGGATTGTTGGGGGTGTCCTGTGCAGGCCCAGGAGTTGGACTCCGTGATCCTTGTCAGTCCTTTCCGACTCGGCGTATTCTATGATTCTGTGATCTGTTCTGTACAAAAGGACAGTTTTCTGACCATAAAGAACTTTTTGCTTAATACCAGGGGAGCTGCACACCAAAAAAACCTGAGCCACAGCATGTTTAGTGCAGCTACAGCTGTATCAACTCACTCAGTTTTAGTCTTGTCTAGACCAGAGCTTTACACCAGCGGAGTGCTTTGAAGGGATTTTGCCCTGTATGTTGAGTGGCTAATTACAAATCTTTTATTTATTTTTTTTTTTTCTTTACAGGCCAAACACAATCCTCAGGCTTCGATTCAATCACTTTGCCACAGAGTGCAGTTGGGACCACTTGTATGTGTATGATGGAGACTCAATTTATGCTCCCTTACTGGCAGCTTTTAGGTAAGTTCCCCTTGGTGAGACTGTTAACTGTAGCCAGTGGTATTTTCTTCACTTAGAGCCTGACTTGAATGTGGCTTCTAACATTGTAAATATGATCCAGTAATCTAAATGTATAACACTGCAAGTGCGGCACATGTAGCCAGTGTCTTTTTGTGCACTGTTTGTCAGCATAAACAATTAAGGAATTGTTTTTCGCTTTACAATGAACAAGTCATGTCACTGCACTGTAGCGTGTAAGTATTATGTTTTCATTTCCAAATCCTGATTCTTTGAGAGACAAAAAAATTATTGTCATCTGTCTGGGTTAGAGATGATTTGGTGTGCAGGCTCCTTTGGGAGGAGAAAACCGCCCCATTTATGAGTTGAACATGATTTAGGAGTTAAATGTGTAGTGTGTCAATGCAGACAGAAGGGCAAAAGCCAGCTAATGTTGTAGACATGGAGGTCTCATGGAATTATGTGTATCTTTTCTGTACCTTAAACTTGAAATTTTTAAACTATTTGGAACATGTTCAAGAACAACAGTGATGGATCAGCCTTGTAAAAACAGAATCACAGGATGATTTGGATTGGGAGGGACCTTAAAGCTCATTCAGTGCCACCCCCTGCCACGGGCAGGGACACCTTCCACTATCCCAGGGTGCTCCAAGCCCCAGTGTCCAACCTGGCCTTGGACACTTCCAGGGATCCAGGGGCAGCCACAGCTTTTCTGGGCGTCCTGTGCCAGGGCCTCCCCACCCTCACAAGGAAGGATTCCTTCCCAATGTCCCATCTAATCCTGCCCTCTGGCAGTGGGAAGCCATTCCCTGTGTCCTGTCTTTCCATCCCATGTCAAATGTCCCTCTCCAGTTCTTGATGTGTAAAAGTATCCATTCTGCCAATAGGTTACAGGTATGGCTTGTCCATGTGATGAGAGATCAGTGTGGATGCTGGTGAGCAATTGACATTTCATGCGGAGACCTAAATGTAACTTGGGCATTTCTGTATTTCAGTCTCACAGTGACACCACCACCTTATGCTTTTTATTCTTTAAACTGAAATTAGGAAAATAATCCCAAATTAGCTGTGGAAAAAACTAACAGTTCCCCTGGGACTCTGCTTGTTCCAAGTGGCTGCGTAACTATTTCGAGAACTAACCTTCTGCTGGGCTTCCTCTCATTTGTGAAATAAAGGTCTAAAAATACTTTGTTCTAGAAAATCCTTGTAATATCTAAGAGAGAAGAACAACAGAGGAACAAAAGTTGATAAAAATTTAAACCACTACATGTGATTTTTTTGGTCTTCAGCTGCAAATGTAGAGTTGTTTTGGAGGAAAGGAATGTTTCCTGTAAAGCTTCAGACTAACGTGAGATCAAAACAGGACACCTCATTTGAAGAAGCAGCAACCTTCTCTCTTCTAAAAACCTCCAAAAACCTGGCAATAACACCTGGAAGTACTCTCCTGGTATCATGCCCTGATTGATATGCAGGAAGACAAGGAAAGGTCATTTTGTTCTAATCAAGCTATTTTTTAATACACTGGTGAAAAGGTGAAATGATGATGATTTGTGCCTGCCATTACTTGTGTGTTTTCCAAAAATAAATAGGCTTTTAAAATTGAAGTTATAAGTAGTTCACAGCATTAACAGTTATAGTTCAGACTGGGAAATCTGTAAATCAGGAAGCCTGGGCCTGAGGACAAGCAAACGTGAGCTTAGCACAATAACATTTTTGAGGTAGGGAAAAAAATCCAATTTTTTTTTTTAATTGCTTCTTTAGATGACATTTGAATTTAACTTCATTAGCAGTGAGCTGTGGTGTTCAGTAATCCAAGTTCAGGAAATGGCAGATGCTTCTCATTTTGATGAAGTACCAGAAAGCATCTGTTGAAAAACACCTTTCTCTAATACAAAATAAATGCACTGGAATTTTTTAAGAATAGTGTTCATATTTTCTCAATTTACTTGGGTTACATTAAATTTATTATTACCATAACTGTATTTCCTTGTTCATTATTTTTGCACCCTCCCAGGAGATTGGCAAGATTAAGCTCTGTACAGTTGAACCGTGTAAACTTTCAGAGTTTGTTGATAAACACTAGAAATTCCTTCCTGAACTCAGTTTTTGTTCCCTCCCTGGCTTTTTACAGCAGTTCCCTGAGCCTTCACTTCCTTCACTGCTCTCATTTGTTTTCTTGACCTTCTGATGCTCATTTATATTTGTTCACAAGATGATATTTATCCTGGATATATATATATCTATCTTGTATACATATAAGATGATCTTGGCAATCCTCAGCACTGGGCTATAGGGAAGCTTTAAATTGGTTTTAGCAATTCTTAACGGCGGTAAATATTTGCATAATGCCAACATTTACACTGTTCAAGTGTCTGCGTAGACTGAACTCCTTGTAGTCTGAGAGCCCCCAGAGCTGCCTGGTCCTGCACATTAAGCTTTTTTTTATTAAACAGTGTTAAAAATATCTTTGCTGGTTTATATCTGTGATCAGAGGCACAATGAGACCGTGTAAATTTGCTGCTTCAAAAATGCAATAAAAGAACATGGAAACAAATGCAGCATGTTTGTCAGCACTGATGAAGAAATCCGAATTACATAAACTCCACTCAGCACCTGTGAACTTTGTTGGTTTTATTAACTTTGCTCCACATTAAACATTTACCAGAGCTGGTTTTGCACCTTTATTTTCATTTTGCTGTGGTTGGCAGGGGGTGTTTTCCTCGTCAAACCCAGTTCTTCTTGTGCAAGACCTTTGGCAATGTCCCAGAAGCTCCTGGTGGTTGCTATCAGGTGCCAGATGGATGGTCATGTGAGCCCTTGTTCCCTCAGGAAACAGGATCAGCTCACCATCCTTTTGTTGCTTGCTGGTGAATATGGCACTTAAGCGCCCAAATTTGAGTGTAGGGTTGAGTTGGGTTGGAAGGGTCTGGTCCCTCTTTCAAAGCAGGGCGAGCATCAGAGCCCTTTGCTCAAGACTTTGTCCAGTCAAGGTGGGGATTTATCTTTAGGATGGAGATCTCATTGATCCTCTGGGTCACTGGTCCAGAGATTGGTGTTAAAAAATAAAAAGAAGAATGATAAAAATGGAATCTAATACTAATGTCTAGCCACAATCTCTTGCTGCAACCTGTGTGTGTTGCCTCCTGTCTTTTTCTTGTGAACCTCTGGTATTCCCTTCTCTCTGATCTCTCCTGAGGTAGTTGAGGTCAGAAATTGGATTTCACCCTTCTTCAGCTGTCTGTCCTTGAAGTTAAAGAAAACTCACTCCTTCTACCTCTCCTTACACATAGATCATATGGTTGACCCTCCTCTATTTTTTCCTACTATTCTCTCAATTATTTGCCAGAAATTGTAACTGACCTTGCTGTCATGGGAACATGTATCCAGCTTGGGGGCCTCCAACAGCAGAAGGATGTGGAGCTGCCATAGCAAGTCCGGAGGAGGCCCTGGAGATGCTCCAGGGCTGGAGCTCCTCTGCCATTGACACAGGCTGGGAGAGCTGGGGGTGTTCCCCTGGAGAAGAGAAGGTTTCAGGGAGACCTCAGAGCCCCTTCCAGTGCCTAAAAGAGCTCCATGAGAGCTGGAGAAGGACTTTGGACAAGGGCCTGGAGTGACAGGACAAGGGGGAATGGCTTCACACTGCCAGAGGGCAGGGTTAGATGGGACATTGGGAAGGAATTGTTCCCTGTGAGGGTGGTGAGGCCCTGGCACAGGTTTGTCTGGAGAAGCTGTGGCTGCCCCTGGATCCCTGGAAGTGTCCAAGGCCAGGTTGGATGGGGCTTGGAGCAGCCTGGGATAATGGAAGGGGCTGGAACGAGATGATCCTTAAGCTCCCTTCCAATTTAAACTGTTCCATAGTTCTATGATAACAACAGTCATGTAAGAATGGAGGAGGTTTTTTGGGCAAAGCCCCTGATCTGGAGGGTTCTGCAGATGGACAAGCTTCCCAGTGGTGGTGCTGCAGCAGCTGGGTCTGCCTGTACTGGAAAAAGGGAAGAAGGTTTCAAGAAAGATTGTACTTTGAGATGCTGCCAGCTCTAGAATGAATCTATCGTCTATTTTTTTTTAGTAAGTGTTGTTGCAATGGCTTTGTTTCCTTAAAAGTCCATGTTTGGGAGTCATCTTGCTTCATTTAAGACAATAAATTTGAAATGTCTCTTTGTATTCTCCTCCCTCCTTTTTTATTTTTTTGCTATTGTTTTATTTTTAGTCTTCTGTAACTTCTATTTTTAGTTTGTTTAGTTTTGTAGTCTTGTCGTTCTGAGTATAGGTGAGGTGCATGGACGGGTTTTTAGTAATAGAAATCTTGCCATTTTGTGTACGTGTGTCCAGATGGATCAAAGTATTTAAAACTTATGATAATTGGATTTTAAAGGATTGCAAAGCTGATTTTTCAGTATTATCTTTATCCTTTTACTCCTTCATGAACTCTACTTTGTATTTTCTCTCTTTCCTTTTGTGACTACCAGTTTTGCCTGTTTTCTGCTCAGTAGAACTTCTCATGCTTTTGATCTCTAACAGGTTGTGCCTCAGGAGGAAATGAGAAATATACCAATACCATGATACTCACATAGCAAATCCAGGAAAAGTAGTAGAGGAGGTGCTCTTTTGTTTTAAATTACTCTGGTTTTTCAGTGTTCTAGGGGAAAGAACAGGGCCGTGTGTGCAGGGCAATGGAGAAGTTGGGTCTCCTGGACATAATTGTGGACTTCAGTACTTGAAGTGAGCCTCCATATTGAGTTGGAGAGAGACTTTGGACAAGAGCATGGAGTGACAGGTCAAGGAGGAATGGCTTCCTACTGAAAGAGAGTAGGTCTAGATGGAATATTGGGAAGGAATTGTTCCCTGTGAGGGTGGTGAGGCCCTGGCACAGGTTGCTCAGAGGGGCTGTGGCTGCCCCTGGATCCCTGGAAGTGTCCAAGGCCAGGTTGGATGGGGCTTGGAGCAGCCTGGGATAGTGGAAGGTGTCCCTGCCCACGGCAGAGGAGTGGAACACGATCTCTAAAGTTTCTTCCAACCCAGGCCATTCTATGTTTCATTGATTCTGTGATACTGTTTTACTTTCTGCCACTGACTTCACAAATCCAGCTTACAGAAAATAGATGTTACTTCAGTGTAAAGCAGAGGTTTGCCTTTCCCTGGGTGTCACTGGGCAGCTGAGCTGAGTAGGAGTGTTTATTTGCTTTGGAGTAGAGATGGTTGCAAAATGTTTTGAAACCTTATGAAAGGAAATAAAAGCGGTGTGTTGTGAAACATGCTAATCTTGGCCAGAGTTGAGTTGCTCAGAGATTCTGGATCATAATTTAAAGGAAGTTTTGCATAATCCTTTATCATTCTGATTCTGTGTAGTGGATTCTTTTTCATGGCAGATGTAAATTCTGTTTGTGCTTCTGTTTATTCCATATGATGCTGGGAGCAGGCTGATTTATTCACTGTTTTCGAGGTTCAACCATTCAGGAATCTGATTGTTACCATTGTGTTGTGTTCTCTTCATGGTTTTCTCTGAAAGAAATTAAAATGCCGCATCCCTGGAAATGTTCAGCGCCAGGTTGGATGGGGCTTGGAGCAACCTGGTCTAGTGGAAGGTGTCCCATGGCAGGGGCGTTTGACTAGATGACCTTTAAGGTCCTTTCCAACCCAGACCATTCTACGAGTAAGTTTCCTTAGGCTATTTTAAATTTGTGTAGGTGGGATAATATCCTCTTTAGTTATTTACACGTTAATCACCAGAAAAAGATGGAAGTAAGGGAGAAAGTAGGATGCAAGCATCATTATGGAGGTACCTGTGTTCTTGTCAAACAAATCCCAAATTTGAGATTTCTGTGAGAAAACAAAGAATTGTCTAGTGATAATCCTTTCATTAGGAAAGATTATTGAAGGGAATTTTTGTCCTGCCTTCCACCTGTTTTGCCCTATAATATCAGTGATAAGTGCTGAAGAAGAAACCAGAACAAAGAATTTTTTTTCTTGTCTCTGAGCTGCAGTTTTCCTTACCCAAATTATTTTCAAATGTCTGTTTTCCTGTGGTGGAGATGTACTGTCCTACAGTTTCCATTACAAAGGAATATTATGAACCAGACAAGAAGTTTGTTAGGCTTTTTGTTCTTTGGTTTTGTGGGAGGTAGTCTTTTGGGAGAGATAAACTTCAGAAGTCTCAAATGTTGAGAATGAAAACAAGGCACCTCTTCGAGAGAGAGGAAAATAGAATTACTTTTGGCTTTTAATCCCGTATCTTTGAGAATCAAATAAGCAGCAGGGGGAAATCTGGCTTTCTCATAAGGAAATATTTCTTCAACTGCATATCAGCAGATGTGCTGGAGTTGTTTAGCCAAAACATGGGATCAGGTTCCAGTGATTTTATGGCGTGTTGGTAAAATGAAGGATATCTTTTTGTCCACCATAAGACATGTTGTGCAGGAAGGGCTGTTGTGCAGTTTTCAGTGTGATCCCGCTGTAGGTAGCTTGTTCCTCTGCTGTTTTTGGTGCAAATACCGTCTGTTCCTAGTCTTGGAGCACACCATTGTATTGCATCGTGGGGGCCAGCTGTCTTTAGCTGCATTTGCTTGTTGCGGTGTGGCAGCCCACGCCTGGGCTGCTTAACAGCAGCCAGAAGCCAAAAGGCTCCAGTGGTGGGACCGGGGTGATGGGCAAACCCCTCCGAGTCAGGGTGACAACCCAGAGGCCCCTGCGCTGATCTGCAAACACCCCCTGCGTTATTGCATCCTCGCCTCTCCGCCCTTTTCTCCTATACATGTTTATGTTCTGGAACTTTCCACACTCCTCGACACCGCATTGGCTCCTCACTCCCTCTCCCCGCCTTCCCTATCCCCATTGGTTTCCCCGCCTCTGTAACTCCCCTTTGGCCCTCAGTTCACTGCAGTTTCCACGCCCCTTTGGCCGTGGTATTTAACCCTGTGTCAGCCGCCGTTCTGGGCTCTTGGCACCGTCGCTTCTTGGTTGTCTTCTGTCCGTCCAGTTTACCCTTTTCCCGATAAACCCTGTTCCTGTGGAGCTGTGCCGGAGTCCGTCCACTTCTTTGCCTCTTCCCGCGCTGTTGTCATCCGGGAGCCGCCGAGCCCTTGGTGAGTCCGGGCTGCTCTCCCGCGGCAGGCGGGTCCTTCGCTCAGGGCTGCCGCTGGGTAATTGGCGCCGCCCGCGGTATCCGGATCGGGGCGTGCGGCGTCATTTGCTTTCTCTTCTAAATAGATGTGAAAAGAGGAAATGTAAATTCTTGTTCGGGGGGAAAATTCTTTTCAGCGTTGCTTTTCAGTTGATGGTGGCCTTGGATACTCGAGTCGCAGGGCACGGGATAAGGCTCGGCTATTTTCCCGGGAGAGCGGCTGGAGCTGCCTCTGGTTCCCTGCCCGACACACTCCGCTCTGCGACTTGAAGTTTCTGCTTGTCACAAAGCTTCGACTTTGAAAATAGAAGTGAGGCTGAGGAAAGACGGATCTGTACAGGAAAATAGCAGCTGACTGTGAATAGGGGGTGGTAGACAATGTGTTCTGCATGGCTTTTAAAAACGTAAATTCAATAGACTTTGAATTTGTGCCAGCTTTGATGCCTTTTGTATGAGGGAGGAATGAACTTTTTCATTTTGTTATTGTCAGGCTTCGGTTAAATGAAGAATAAATGTTGCTTTTCAGATACAAAGTATTTAGTGCAATAGGTAAATAGGCAGTAGTTACTTTTTTCGATGCTTATTTAGTCTCCTTGTCAGTTTACTCCAATTATTTTGACAAACCATTATATAAATCTGTAGTTTGTCCAGTCTGGAATACTGTAGATAGTCATTCCCACCATCTTTGCTTCTCTCTGCCAGTCCTGGAAAACGAAAAGGCTGGAGGATCTCAGAGAACCTGGAAGGGTGAGAGAAACATCCAAAGGCATCCAGAAGTGTGAAGCAAAGAATGAGGTGGGAGTTGGGAGTGTGACAGACTGCTAGGATAGAAAAGACAACAAATGCGGATGTGATGAGTCAGGTGGAGCTTATAAAGAAAGGGATGACAGGAAGATGTGGTGCAGTTGACATGCCTTAGGGATGAGATGGCATCCAGAGGGACCTGGACAGGCCCAAGGAGCGGCACTTTAGGAACCTCGTGAGATTCAGAAAGGTCAAGTGCAAGGTCCTGCATCAGATTGGAGCAGTCCCGAGTATCAGAACAGACTGGGGGATGGAGGAATTGAGAGCAGCCCTGGGAAGAAAGACTTGGGGATGCTGGTGGGTAAGAGACTGGATGTGCTCTGGTCTCGTGAGCTGGGACTGAGAACGCCCCCCATGCCCTGGGCTGGTCCCCAGCGTGGGCAGCAGGGGAGGGGGATTCTGCCACCCTGTTCCAGTCAGGTGACCTGCAGAGCTGCCCCAGCCCTGGGGCCAAGAGCAGAAGGACGTGGAGCTGCTGGAGAGAGTCCAGAGGAGGCCCCGGAGCTGCTGCAGGGCTGGAGCCCCTCTGCTCTGGAGCCAGGCTGGGAGAGCTGGGAATGTTCCCCTGGAGAAGGGAAGGCTCCAGGGAGAGCTCCGAACCCCTAGCAGGGCCTAAAGGGGCTCCAGGAGAGCTGGAGAGGGACTGGGGACAAGGCATGGAGGGACAGGACACAGGGAATGGCTTCCCAGTGCCAGAGGGCAGGGATGGATGGGACATTGGGAAGGAAACATTCCCTGGGAGGATGGTGAGGCCCTGGCACAGGGTGCTCAGAGGAGCTGTGGCTGTCCCTGGATCCCTGGAAGTGTCCAAGGCCAGGTTGGACACTGGGGCTTGGAGCAGCCTGGGATGATCGAAGGTTTCCCTGCCCATGGCAGTGAGTGGAATGAGGTGAGCTTTAAGTCTCTGGTTTAAGCTTCTAATGCAAACCAGTCTGCAATTCTATGACTGACTGTTCGTATTTCTCATAGAAAACGAACCCAAGAGGCAACAAGTCAAAAATGAATAGAATAATCCTTTCTCTGCTGTTGTGGAGTTAAGTTGTTGACCTTACTGCCGCAGATTTTTTCAGGTGAAAAGGATATAAATGATTAAGAAAGGGATTGGATAGAAGCATGGATGAATGGTTTATTTAACTGTACTGACTTGGGTGCATTCTCCAGGTTTAAGCATCTGAACTGAGTGTCTGGAAGCTGGATTACGCACCACTAAAATGCTCTGTGCTTGCTTGATTTGTCACAGCCTCTCCCAATCATTTTTGTAGCCTACAGTCAGGAGGAGATCTGTGCTCAGCAGACTTTTAGTTTGACTTCGTAATGCAGATTTTATTCTTTTGGGACACATTAATTTCTGTTTCCAAACGTGCCACCTTGTTTTATAAATGGGACCTGCTTAATTTGTTGCTGAGTAGCAAGGGAGGGAAAGGTTTCTGATAAGGATAACATTCTAGGTAGCTTCAGGTTTTGTCAGGTTCAGTACTTTCGATATACATTTATTTACGATTCCACAAATTCATTATACTTCAATTAATGGAAATACATTGAGTTTCAGTTACTTTATTAGTACTGGTGCATTTACTCTTGTTGCTTTACTCCCTTTTATTTCACTTCTGATATTGTTCTTTTACTTTTCCAGTGGTCTTATTGTTCCTGAGAAAGACAGCAATGAAACAGTACCTGAAGTTGTAGCTACTTCTGGATATGCTCTTCTACATTTCTTCAGTGATGCTGCCTATAATCTCACAGGGTTTAACATCACCTATAAGTAAGTGGCTCCACTCCACAGTGATGCTGCAAGTTGAGCAAAAGGAGATTTCCTCTTTTCTCACTTTTGTCTTGAAATAAGTAATTGCCATTGAAGTGTGTAATAATGAGCAGACACCTGAAATTCAATTTGTATCTCTATTATCCCTTTGCAACAGCTAATAAGTGGTATGTGCTCAATGTTACAACTTCTCAGTTGTGAGTGTGGATAAATGTTTGCTCCAAAAGACATCGTATTATTTATTTTATGTTATTAGATCAGTTTGATTGCATCTAATCAACAAGAATTGGTCTATTTTGTGCATGTCTGTGCTCTTGAGTGTTCTGCAGAGATAGTTCTGCACAAACACACTTTTCCATCAGCCGCACATTTCACTTGAGACACTGGGCTGTACCTGCTCTTGAAGATCCTCATTCTTGGGATGCTCTTTCTTATTCAGTCCCTGGATTGAATCCCTTAATCTGGCTTCTTTTTATTCTGGAATGGTTTTATATCCTTTCATTCGTCTTCTAAATAGATGAGTGCTTTCTGTTCACTGACATGTATTTAGTCCTCATTGAGGAGCTTTTTAAAAGTAATTCTGGTATGCTCCCTAATCCATCAACTGCTTTTAGAAAGGTTTTGTCTTGAAGTAAATGTGTCGATATACTCACAGAGATGGAAGCTTTTGCTTTTGTAGGGATCGTGAGCTTTGAAATTTTTTGCTCCTACAGATGCAAGTTATGTTTGTGCCACACTGGGAGATTTAATTTGGGAGTAACCTGCAGGAGGTCTCACCTCTTTCAGAAAAAACACCTGGAAAAACAGTCACAACTGACTTTTTGCAAAAATTTAGTTTCTCTTAAAATTAGGAGCTTAGTTTTTGAATATCAAGTCTTGGTGCTTTCAGCCTTAGTAAGAACATAAGTATGTGCTTAATGATCCACGTAATAGTGAATTCTTTGAAAAATAGGGGGCATCCAGAACCCCTTGAAAGCTCCAGAAGAAGATGAGGAGCCTTTGCAAAGTTACTTGAATCAGAGGAGCTGAAGCAGCAGCATTTTCCAGGTCTGGCTGATCGCATAAACCAGGACTCCATCTACTGCCAGCTGTTGGGTTTGCACCATTGCAATAAAACATTGTCTTCAAGAACAGTATTCTTTAAATTCTTCACTTTCTTCATAATTTCAAACAATTTTCAAGTGCTATTTTGTGTTCTGGTTCTTAGGTTTCCTCATAACATTTTTTCAGCAAGTAGATTAAATGGTACATTTATTTCTTTTAACTGTCTTCATAGTTACTACTGAGTGTAGGTACTCAACAAACACTTGTGAAATTATGAGTTGGAGCCAGTGACAGTGAAAATAATGGATAGTAATCCCCATCTGTGAATTATACTGGTTGATACACCAGCAAAAACTGGAGTCTGGAAATTAATATGATTTCAAAATTTAGACCTTTACCAAGGATGTATCTGGTTTTGCCTCAGCTACATTGCAGATACTATAAAATCAGAAATTATTCAAAGCAGGCATGTCTTTGGCTTAGGTTTCATCTCCAGTGTGTTCTCTTGGTAAGCAGATCCCAGAATAGCACCTAATTGTGAGCATTTTAAGTATAAATTGCACAGACACTACAGCAGCCTCACACTCTGATTAAATTCCTCCCTTACTGTTGGGTGTTTTAAGGCAAGTCATTTGCCTTACAAATGGCTAAGAATCATATTGATAATTTTCTCAGAGGAGCTGAGAGTTTAACTTGAGAAATGAAGCAGTTCTGTAGGGATAGAGTACAAATCTCTACAGGTCCATCACACCAGGTACCAGATGACTGTCTCTTGGTTTGTAATGATTTGTATTAACTTGTTCAGCATCACTCCTGCCTCTGTTAATAAGTCTTGGGGATCTGCTTCCTTCCTGACAAACTGCTCTGTCCCCAGTTTCAATATGTGTCCCAATAACTGCTCCGGCCGAGGGGAGTGCAAGCTCAACAGTAGCACCAGCGCTCTGCAGTGCGAGTGTGCCACGTACTGGAAGGGAGAAGCTTGTGACATTCCCTACTGCACGGAGGATTGCGGGGCACCTGAGAGAGGCCGGTGCAACTTCAATGACTCTAAAGCGTGTTTGTGCTCTGCAGGCTGGCAAGGTGAGTGTCCTGCTGGGTATAGAGAACTTCTGGGATGTGTTTTCTATGTATGGAACTGGAAGTTTAATTGGGAGTACGTGGGAATATTCTGCATGACAAGTGTTAGCATTTTGACTAGAAACAGGAGTATCTGCTTTTTAAATTTAAAAGATCACACTTCATTTGGAAGGATGGATATGCTGGAGAGGAGGCCACACAGAGGCTCCAAGGGCTGGAGCCCCTCAGCTCTGGAGATAGGCTGGGAGAGCTGGGGGTATTCACCTGGAGAAGAGAAGGCTCCAGGGAGACCTCAGAGCCCCTTCTAGGGCCTAAAGGGGCTCCAGGAGAGCTGGAGAAGGACTTTGGACAAGGGCCTGGAGGGACAGGACAAAGGAGAATGACTTTAAATTGAAACTGGGTTGTTCTAGATCAGATATAAGGAAGAAGTTTTTTACAGTGAGGGTGGGGAGGCCCTGGCACACGTGCCCAGAGAAGCTGTGGCTGCACCTGGATCCCTGGAAGTGTCCAAGGCCAGGTTGGATGGGGCTTGGAGCAGCCTGGTCTAGTGGAAGGTGTCCCTGCCCATGGCAGGGGTTGGAAGGGAATCCTTCCAACCCAACCCAGTCTGTGATTCTATGTTTTCTTACCATTACTTTTAAAAGCAACTTCATCACCATCCAAAGCGCAACCAACCTGTGGTATGCAGGCATCACTTCAAACCTCATTCCTATGCACCTAAAGCAAATTTGAGCATGGTTGCCATAGCTGACCTGTTTGAACATGTAAAATGCCCTTTTCTCCAGCTGAACTGATCAGCCGTGTCCAACTTGGCAATGATTTGGGCTGAACATAACATTTTTCCTTTGCAAAGACCTAGTGACACGTAAGAATTAGTCTCATATTAAATGCAGCCAGCTACAGCACTGGCAGGAGATTGACCTCCAGCTGAAATACAGGCTTTGGAAAAAACCAGTTTTTAAACCTTCTTTTCCCAGGTCCTGGCTGTTCAATTCCTCTTCCTGCAAATCAGTCGTTTTGGACCCGGGAGGAATACTCTCTTCCAAAACTTCCTAGAGCATCTCACAAAACCGTCATCCATGACAATAAAATGTGGATTGTTGGAGGCTATGTCTTCAATCATTCTGACTCTCAGAAGGTTTTAGCGTGAGTATACACCCAGATAATAAAAACTAAAGAGAGGAACTTAGATTTGAGTTATTTTTAGGAAATGCCACCTGACCTGCTTTGCTTTGGTCTTTGCTTCATCTCCAAGGGAAAACGACTGTAACAAAAACTCAGGCTCATGTTTGAGATGTGGGAAAATCTTGCTAAGGGGTGCTAATTTTGGAAAAGAAAAGCATAAGGTTCCTGATGTTCAGTGAGTTTTTGATTCATCTGTGTCTGACAGCATTTAACTATTCTCTGTGTATTTCTGGACCATCTCTTAAATTATATCTGGCCTCATATTCAAAGAGGGTGGTTTTGCTTCAGTGTTTTTAGCCCTTCCCTGTGTCATGTCTGTGTGACTTCTGTGTTTTGGGCTCCTTAATTAACGCATACTGATTACTCGGGATGGTTATCCATAGTGGATGGGATACTAAACAGGGAGTGGCATTAGGATGAGGACATTTATGCAATTGTTAGAGGAGATTTAACAGTAACTAAAATACCAAGTAATAATTGTGTACTTCATGGAAATACTCCATTAAAAAAACCCCAGTTTTTTTATTGTATTTGGGCAGATCTAGGCAAAAGCTGGATTTTTTTTCCAGGGATACTCGCATACCTCACTTGGATGGACCTAAGTGAGAGCTGTGTATTCTGCACTCAGATCCGGAGGTAACAGTTCTTATAGGGGAAGAGGAGCTGAAAACGCACATTTAAATGTAGAACAGTTGCTAGATGCACCCACAATTTACTCCTCCAAAGTCACACCTCATTTTTTAATAGGATACCCTATGGCTTTGTTGAATGCTTTCTCAGAGATGGTTTTATCTCACAAGGCTCTAAGCCTGGCAAATACAGTGCATTATGTAAAAAAAAACAGCCACAAGCCATTTTCAGGGCAGAGGGCTTATGTTATTTCAAGCATGAATGGCAAAGTCATAATTAAAAAGTGCTTTTTAAGCACTGGCAGAGTTTTTTAAATCAAGTAGTTGGAAAAAACCTGAGTTTAGTGTAAAGTTTTCCTACTGTTTTGAGTGAGAGATGGTGTAGGTTGTCGCAGCTTAATAGGCAATGCATTAGGTCTTGGGTTTGTATGGAAAAGAAAACAGGGCAAAGGAAATCAGTATGTGGATGCTGAGAAATAGAGCAGGCTCAGCTGGATTTTTTTAACCCATAAGTAGTTTGTGTGAGCTTTGTGCATGCTGAAATCATGGCAGGATTTATTATTTTAGTAAATAATTATATCTAATATATTATATTGGTAAATAATTTTTCCCAAATCTTAGAAAGAACAAGCAATCATATTCTCAGCTTTAATACCTATTCCTTGGAAAATAATTGTGTTTTTATTATACAGGTATGATCTTATTTCTGAAGAGTGGCTTCCACTGAACAGCTCTGTGAACTCGGTAGAGATGAGGTATGGACATTCGTTGGCATTACACAAGGTAGGTTCAGTGTTCTTAGACTCACTTCCCAGCTGCTTTCCCCTTCTTCTCTCCTGCTTCCCACCCCTTTTCCCAGATGAGTCTTGTTTTCGGAGAAGTGTTCCTCATTCAGAGGCTTTCTTAGCCCAGGCTGTATACTTGTGCTCTAGGGAACCTTTGGGTGGGTATCCTAGGAAGTCTGTAGTGCTTCTGCCTGTGTGTTCCTTCTTCGCCCTTTTCCCAGAGATTTTAAGGATGACTGAGGTCCATTATTTCCTTGCTGTCTGTGCTGACAAGACCTGCCTAAGGCTGAGTTTGCTGGAGTTCAGCTGGTTCTCCAGCTGCCTTTATGTAGATCACGTGAATATTTTTATGAGCTCTGTTGTCCAAGACACCAAAGCAGAGCTGGGGAATTAGGCATTTTTGTTTCTTGCTCTGCAAGTAAACTTGTGAATCTGATCTTCCAGCATCTGACATAGCAAGCGGATTTGACTGTTTTTACCTCCTTTCTCACCTGTGTGCCTTGCTGTGAGTGAAGGCCATGTGAGAGCAGGATGGGGAAGTCTTTGGAAAGGAAATGAGCTGAGCTATTATTGACCTTTGAGTTTTGGAATGTTATTTAGCTGAAACAGTGCAGGCCTGTAGAAAACTTAATTATAAATACTTGAAAAACTCCACACACCGCCATTCACAGAGCACTTGAAGAACCTCAAAAGATGGAAATTTATCATGGAATCAAAAAATGGTTTGAGTTGGAAGGGACCTTAAAGATCATCTAGTCCCAACGCCCTGCCATGGGCAGTGACACCTTCCACTAGACCAGGTTGCTCCAAGCCCCATCCAACCTGGCCTTGGACACTTCCAGGGATCCAGGGGCAGCCACAGCTTCTCTGGGCACCCTGTGCCAGGGACTCCCCTCCTCACAGGGAAGAATTTCTTCCCAATATCCCATCTCTACCTGCCCTCAGTCAGTGTGAACCCATTCCTGCTTGTCCTGTCACTCCCTGCCCTTGTCCACAGCCCCTCTCCAGGGGCTTCATTAAGTAACTTCAAACCAGTAGCTTCATTCCTTACCAAACAGCTGTTTCCTAAATGCTAAACTCCTTGGCCTTATTTTATCTGACTTCTTCCAGGATAATATCTACATGTATGGTGGTAAGATAGATGCGACGGGGAACGTGAGCAGCCAGCTGTGGGTGTTCCACATTTCCAACCAGAGCTGGGCCCCGGTGAGTCCGAAGGCCAAGGAGCAGTACGCCGTGGTTGGACACTCGGCTCACATCGTCACTCTGCAGGACAACAGCACCGTCATGCTCGTCCTGTTTGGGCACTGCCCTCTCTATGGGTACATCAGCAATGTCCAGGAGTACAACCTGGGTGAGTATGAGTGGGGCTGTCCTGCCAGTCACTTCACGTGTAAGAGTTGGTTTGAAAGTTACTTAAATGACTCATGTTCAGATAGCAAACACAGGCAAATGTGTTCTCCTCCTCTTGTTTGTATTTACAAGAAGTTGAACCTAACGTATTTGTATAACCCAGTGAGCAGGCAGCCACGTGCCTCCAGCTTTAATATACAGTGTTAGGTCCCAGAGACATAAAACTGTAATTGAGAGACTAAGCAGGACAACTGTGGGACAATTTAGATGAATTTTCCTCTCTCCCTCTGACAAAACAAACACTTCTGAAGTTATTTTTTAATTCTGGAATTATAATAATGGCTGTAACAATTCAGACCAAATATCTGCTTAACCTGATACCCATGTCCCCAGCAGCAGATGCTTAGGGAAACAGGTGCTGAGTTTCTGGATTCCCGTATCCCTGATAGGATCTGACCCCCATATCCTGGAATAGTCCAGGCTCTGATTTTAGTATCCAGATTTCTAGTATCATCAGTGGAGAAGCACAGGAAGCTTTCCAGGTAAACTGAACTTCTGCCTAACTCAGAAATGGAGGCACATCCCTGGCTCCATGGACCACGTAGAAATCGTAGTTAAGCACAGGAAGTTCACAACAGGAATGTGCTGGTTATTCTCAGAAATAGTGGCCTTGTCTGCGTTTTGGACCTGTTATCCTTGTCCTCCAGTCATGCTGATCCAGAGGATGTACTGGAGCCTGACTCTCTGGTGTCCATGTGAGCGAGATTTCTTCCTCTAGGAGAATTCCAGAGAGAACCAGGGCGTGTGGGGCAGTGATTTGTTTTTGCCATGTGTGATCTTGCAGACTGTTCAATTCCTTTGCCTTTTGTGTGCCTGCTCTGGCCTGGAGTTGGGAAGCTTATATAGGGTTTCATTCATCACTTACTACAGAGATTTGGTGTGTAATGTGGTATTTTTATTTCAGTTGCCATTATAATATGTCTAAAGTGCTTCAGACCAGTGTTATTTTAGTGAGTGCGATACAGGATCATGAATCACATATTAGTTTTTAACTGCAGTGTTCTTCACAGTCAAACTTGGTAACGGTGCTGTCTGGCTTTATATATATATATATATATTTATATATATATAAAAACTAAAAGTGCTCTTGAGCCCCATTCCAAATCAAGTCACAGTGCTGGCATTTTCATGTCATTGAAATGCAATCTATTATTTGTCTACTTTTTATTTCTCATTTACTTAGCTTGTCTGCAAAACGTAGTAAATGACTGTGGAAGAGCTATTTCTGCTCTATTAAAAATACCTGGCAACGCTTCTTGACAACAAACTTCTTGAAGAAGAAGATTTTTGGATATGGAGTGATAGAGACAGTGTCTAGATCTGACTCAGGGGAATCTCAATTTATTTCACCATGTTGCTAATGAGTTATTAATGGACAGAAATTAACCATATTTTGTCACTCATATTTTTCAGTGACAAATACCTGGAGCATCTTACAGACGAGTGGAGCTTTGGTGCAAGGAGGATATGGTCACAGCAGTGTTTATGATCCAAATACAAGATCAATCTATATCCATGGGGGTTACAAAGCATTCAGTGCCAACAAGTACAGGCTGGCAGATGATTTGTACAAATATGAAGTTGATTCCCGTATGTGGTAAGTGGTTCTTCTTCTGTCTTTTTCCTGTTTACTACCCTATCAGTTGTTTGTAGTGAGCAAGAGGATGGGTATTTGATAAGGGTACAGTGGTTTATATTTACCTGAATTCAGGATAGAAACATCAGGATAGATGCTGTACTCTTGGATCTCTTGTTTTTATGTCCCTTTATGAATAGACAGTCATATGATCAGTATAATCAAGGCTGTGAACAAGCCAAGAAATCCATTTTAATCTATTGTTTGATTCAAGCTGAAAAGAAAAATATTTGATGTTTTTTTTCTTGCTAGCTGTACACCCTGTGCATATGAGTGCAGTTACTGCTGTCAAGCGAGTGATAATCCATTCTGCAGTTAAGACTGTAAAAGAATTTCTATTACAACCCCATTTTCTTCTGGCTCTGTAACTGCTTGAAATGTTCATTTCTTAAGCTCAAATCTTCTGTGATTTGTTTCTGCCCAAAGGTGAGTTTTTTTAAAAAGCTATAGCCACACTTCACAACTTGGAGCAACAGAGGTGAAATACATTTTCCTGAATTCTGTGTTTTCCTTAATGTTGGTTCTAAAGGCCGCTGACAAAAAGGAGACTGTCTTTTGGGTTAACACATGTAAATTTGAGTCACTCTATCTCTTACTGAGTGTTAGAATAGCTTGTGTTTCTGCAGCATCTCTTTATGAGTCTGTACTGATGAGTAAGGTAATGAGTGACTAATTTCCAACCCCCCTCCTTCCCGCTCAGTTGTACACACAGAAATAACCCCACTTCCTCTCTAGGTTAATTTGATCTTCCACTTCAGCCATGGAGTGGACAAATCTGGCTGAGTAGGCAGAGACTTAAAAAATGTGACATTGTGCTTCCAAACTCCTGCAGCACCAATTTTCTTTTGTCACATTTATTTCATCATTCTGGCAAGCCCTGTTGAACAAGTGGAGAGTGTAGGACTGCCTATTCATCTCTATCTTTGCCTTTTTTTGTGTCATTGACTCTTTGTTTTATTCTTCAGTGATTTAGGCACTCTCTTCCTTGTTAAATCCCATGAGCTTCCCATGAGCCCTCTTACTGAGCTCCTTCAGGTCCATCTAGAGCGAATCCTGTCCCTCAGGTGTGTCACCCACACACTCAACTTGGTGTCCTTTAGTGGAAGGGACCTTAAAGCTCAGTCGGTTCCACCCCCTGCCGTGGGCAGGACAACTTTCACTATCCAAGCCCCATCCAGGCCTGGCCTTGGACACTTCCAGGGATCCAGGGACAGCCACAGCTCCTCTGGGCACCCTGTGCCAGGGCCTCCCCACCCTCCCAGGGAACAATTCCTTCCCAATGTCCCATTCATCCCTGCCCTCTGGCACTGGGAGCCATTCCCTGTGTCCTGTCCCTCCATGCCTTGTCCCCAGTCCCTCTGCAGCTCTCCTGGAGCCCCTTTAGGCCCTGCAAGGGGCTCGGAGCTCTCCCTGGAGCCTTCCCTTCTCCAGGGGAACATTCCCAGCTCTCCCAGCCTGGCTCCAGAGCAGAGGGGCTCCAGCCCTGCAGCAGCTCCAAGGCTTCCTCTGGACTCTCTCCAGCAGCTCCACGTCCTTCTGCTCTTGGCCCCAGGGCTGGGGCAGCTCTGCAGGTGGGGTCTCACCTGATCTGGGCACGGAGGCAGAATCCCCTCCTTTAACACAAATCCTCTCAGAAATGTAGGAAAATCCTCCAAAAGATGACCCTTTGTGTTCAGTGTCATCAATCCTACTGATTAAAGTTGAGATCAGTGGTGAGTTTGGTTAGTGCTTCCTGTGATTTAGTCACCGATGAGCCAGCGTGTTGTGCAAGTATTAAGCTGCAGGGCTCCATTTTCAGGAGCTGTATATATTTCCTTAAAATAGAATTTTTAGTTTTGAGCAACAGATGCTGCCCAGTGTGAAAGAATTCTTTGGATTACTATAAAAGCAGAGTTACTATAAAATATTGGAGTCTTCCCAGGCTGACTATGCTCAAAAGCAAAGTTAGTGTGAAAACTTGAGAATCCCTCGGGAAAGAATTGATTTGAAGATCCGTAGCTTTGGAAAGAGGCTCTCATAGATATATTTCTCCTATAAATTGGCAAAGCAAATGGAAAGATGAGAATGAAATTACAGGAGGAATTGAACAGTGTGGAATGTAATTGTTAAGCACCTCATTAGGAAAAGTAGTTAGATACTATTATCCTCCTCCCTGCACCCTTAAAATGTTCTTCAGCTTGGATTTATGGAGTGTTTTGTCTTTGCCAGGTACTTACCAGTCTCATTAATACATACATTTTTATTTCTGAAGGACTATTCTGAAAGACAGCCGATTTTTCCGCTACTTGCACACGGCTGTGATAGTGAGTGGGACCATGCTGGTGTTTGGAGGAAACACTCACAATGACACCTCCATGAGCCATGGAGCCAAGTGCTTTTCTTCGGATTTTATGGCCTATGATATTGGTAAGTTCTTGCAGAAATAGTAACAAACCCCTTAAATACTTGGCTATTCCAAGGGAGCTGTCTTCAGTTCGCCTTCAGAATGACTGGTTTACATGCCGGGTATATTATCCCAAATGGTGCTGGACGCAGGTATGTGCAATCAGGAGAGGCTCATTAGCTTGCTACAGAATTCCAAGCAAATGAGGTGCAGTGATCTCCAGTTACAGACAGCAGCAGTTCCTTTGTCAAGAGTTTATACACAACCTTGGGCATTAAAAGTGAGGTTTTAAACTGCATATTGTTACAGAACCATAAAATCGTGGAATCATTAAGGTTGGAAAAAACCGTTAAAATCACCAACCGGCAACCCAGCACCACTACCATTTTCAACAGTAAACCATGTCCTCAAGTGCCACATCCACACGGTTTTTGAACACTTCCAGAGATGGTGACTCCATCACTGCCCTAGGCAGCTTGTTCCAGTGTTTTGCAACCCTTTGCATCAAAAAATATTTCCGAAAATCTAATCTACATCTTCCTTGGCACACCTTGAGGCTGTTTCCTGTCCTGCTATCTCAGCCATAAATCTCTCCTGATGTTTTGAGTGTGTTTTAATCTATGATTGATCAAAATTTCAGGTTCTTAGGACAGTTACAAACACTAAACCCTGCTGAAACTCAGCCTGTACAGTGCATGCTCTTGCTTTAACTGCTTTAATCAATAATAAAGCCAAATTATTAGGTTGTATTTGCTGAGTTTCAATAGCCAGGAGAGGGCAGCATTTATTTGTGGATTTGGATTCCAGAGACTGTGAGTTTTAAGAAGAACAAGGAAAGAAGAGATGAAGGTACATGCACACCCAGATAATTCACACTGGGGAAAAATGCCATTCTGTACTCTGACATTTGCCTTTTGCTCTCAGAATGCCCTAAATGTGGGTTCCCTGAAATAATCTTGTAAATCTGAAATCTTGAAGTAACTGTCCACTCAGATCTCACTCCTGGTTTGTCAGAGGAAAATGCAAGAGAATACTTGGATCATCTGGGTTTGGTATCCTTGTGCCATTTTGCTCTCTGTTACAGCAGTCATTCCGTTCTGCCTCCTGTGATTTCTAGTCACATCCCTCTGGAATTTTTGTCTGCTCCTAGCTGGCTTTATTTTGATTTGTTTTAATTGAAGAATTAAAATGAGGTATTTGACCAGGTTGGATGGGGCTTGGAGCAGCCTGGTCTAGTGGAAGGTATCCCTGCCCATGGCACAGAGCTGAAACGAGATTGTCTTTAAGGTGCTATCCAGCCCAGAGTATTTTGTTATTCTGTGGCAGTCATGAACAAGTTGATTTTTTAAACTTTGGTAGCAATAGTGATAGATTTTTCTTTCTGCATTCTGCTATCTACCCTGACCAGTTGAACTCTCTGTTAGGTGTAAAACACAAATTGCATTAATTTGACAAAATATGCCAGTAATGATGTTAATTTTGATTCACTTTAGGTAACGGGCAGGTTCACGTTACATGACATGAGTGGTGTAGTCAACATCCCCTGTTCTTACCAGATACTCACCGACATGGGGAGCTTATGTTGATTTTACTTCACATGATGGGTGAGAGGTGTTCTTGAGTCCCCTCATTCCTTAGAGAAGAGACTCTCAGCCTGAAAAGAGCAGCTTTTTTTTTCAGAAATAAGACCCCTTCTTCTGTTCTCTTCATTGCAGGACCCATTGTGCATGATTTTCCTTATCCCATGTGACTAGGAATAAATTAGGGTGGTGGCTTATCATTTGTGTCATAGCAGAAACACCTTTTCAGTGGTTCTTCATGCATGATCTCTGCAGTAATCAGTTACCCTGGTCATGCTCATGTTGATCTCCATGGAAATAAGCCCATATAACTCCCCTGTTACCTGTCCCTTGATGTTCACAAGGCACAAGTTACACAGGAGAAAACCAAGCAAGGTCAGTTGACACCGAGGGCTTTCAGTGGAGAGGCTTAATAATTGTCTTTATTCCCTACTTTTATAGTATGCTGTCTGGCTGGTTTGCTCATTTTTTACATCTCGTTAATTAGTGATCATGATTGATTAATGATCATAGTGATGGTTGGAAGACTGGAGAGAAGTGGAATCAAACCCAGACTGAAACAAATGCTTCAAACACAGGTCTTCTCCTTACCCTTTGCCGTTAAAACTTATTTTGGTAGTAACTAATTTTATTTACATCATCGAATTTTTCTGGTTTTCCCTCTCAAATTTCCAAGTGGTCAGAGCACGTGCACTGAGTATTGTGAGGCCATAAAATCTTTTTTCTGTGTGGGGCAATGCTAACAGCTTGCACTGAGCTATGTGCTGGGGGTGAGCAATAAAAGTTTTTGAATGCTTCTTATGCTTTGTCTTTTACTTGACCAGGTTGAGGCATATTCAGTCCAAATTGTCCAGGTACTGCCTAGTTTGGGAAGGTTTCAGGATAACAATCCAGCTGTGTGTATGTGCTACTCTTGTTGATTCTCAGGACAAGCCTTGGGATTGTTGACATTTGGGTTGCGCGAGGACTTGGGCAGAGCTGTCTCATAGTATTTTCCCTATTTTCTGCACACTGAAATGGCCAATTAGCTCTTCCTGTCCCCAAAATTGGTCTCTCTGACCTTCGTCAAAGTTTCCTGCTCTGCAGCAGCTTTGTGTGGAAAAATGCCTGACTTCATCCTCTACCTCCTACTTATGTAAAGGTGCTGCTTTTATGATGATCTTTTCTCCCCACAGAAGAGAAACTACAACTCTTCTATTTACCCCATCAAAATTCTGATTCTGATGACAAACACAGGGAGAGGCTGGATGTTTTCATGGCTGATGTGTTATGTTTGAACCGTACATTTAATAAATCTTGGCATTGTAAGTTTTAGGTTAAGTCAGGAATGAGAAGATTCTTCATAGTCTCAGAATTACTCGATTTTCCCAATACTTGATCTCTTGTTAAAGATGGGAAAGAAGCTTAGAAAGCAAAATATTCCAGGCCTTCTGTTAATCTAGAAAAACATGTTTCTTGGCCTCACATAACACACAACTTGATGGCTAAAAAATTGCAAATTGCTGTCCAATTTTTCTGAAGTCTCTTATTAAAAATTGGAACTGTCATGCTTGGCTCAGGAGTGATGCTGGGCTAGGTTAAGTTCTTTGAAAATGGAGCAAATGACATGTAAAAATAAATTTCAAAATCACGATTTATTGAAGTACTAAATCTAACTGTTTTCTGTCCTTTATCAGCACTCTTGAACAAAATTGCTCTGCATCTGTTGTTTTATCCAACAATTCTCCAATTAAATTTAGTAAAAAGTTAAAACTTTATTTTTCTTTGCCCTTTCAGTTTAACCATGGACTAGTTTGGTTTGTGGGCTTTTTTTTTCCAGAGGGTCAGTCCATGACACGATGGTGTTATCTTGTATTAAAGAATTTTAGGAGTATTTAAGGCCTCTGTAGGTCTTTACGGAAGATTGACTTTTCTGTCTTAATTGCATAAATTGCATCCAAGTGCCTCTGGGATATTGGCCCCCAAAGTGATCCATTCCCTTTATGAAATTTAGAGTGTTATGAACTGGACAGACTTTTCCTACTTTTGTTCTTTTGCTCAGCGGGTTAGATGTTTCTTAGTTTGTTTTTTCTTCCATGCTGCCCAAAGGAAAAAATTACCTGAGAAACCAAGTGAAAAATGAAGCAGAACTTATAAATGTTATGCTAATAGAAAAAGATGGAATAATCTAACATTGTATTAAAAGAGAAAAACAGCCACAAATCCTTAAGCTATGATGAGTGAAAAATATTTTTAAAAACATGGATATCTGCCCTCTAGGAACATAATGGCAATGGAAAAAGTGAAAGAAAGATAAGCCTCTGTTCTCGGTGATACTGGTTTGGGGCAAAACTGCAAATAATTCGTGTATAAACAGATAAAACCAGAACTTGTTACATGGTGAAAAATTCTACTAGTAAAAGAGGAAAAGCAGCTGCTTCTTGTCCTATTCTCTGGGAGCAGAGCCCCACCTCCCCCCCCCCCCGGCTGCCCCCTCCTGTCAGGGACTTGTGCAGAGCCACAAGGTCCCCCCTGAGCCTCCTTTTCTCCAGGCTCAGCCCCTTTCCCAGCTCCCTCAGCCACTCCTTTGGCTCCAGCCCGTTCCCCAGCTCCACTCCCTGCCCTGGACACGCTCCGGCCCCTCGATGTCTTTATTGAAAGATCGCAAGTACTTTGGGATCTTTCAGGAAGAAACATGCTCTGTAAGTTGTCTCGTTCGTTATCCAGAGAAACATTTCTGAAACGAGTTTCTGTCACTCATAGCTTGTGATCGATGGTCTGTCCTTCCTCGCCCGGGTCTCCATCACGATGTGAACAGGTTTGGGCACTCTGCTGTGCTGTACAACAGGTAAGGGCAGAGACGTTCCCTATCTCCGTACGTGTGCACGTGCAGATCGGTAACTCTGAACCAGGGGGCTCCTCCTTGTCCAGGGAGGTTTGGGCTGCCCCGTCCCTGGAAGTGTCCAAGGCCAGGTTGGGTGGGGTTTGGAGCAACCTGGTCTAGTGGAAGGTGTCCCTGCCGATGGCACGGGGTGGAATGAGATGGGATTTAAGGTTCCTTCCCACCTAAACCATTCTGTCATTCTGTGAATCTCTGAAGGTTTTCAGATCTTCACTCTTGCATGTCTTCAGTATTCACCTGTTCCCATCAGCCCTTCCTCACTGGGCTAAACTGTCTCCGCTCACTTAGTTTTTTCAATAATTTGGGGTTTTTTTCATTATTTTTACATATATTTCTATTTTTTATTTATTTCACAGTTGTGCATTGCAATGTATTTCACATTTATTTCTTAGCTGCACTGACAACATTTATTTCCAAATCTGAATTTCCCTCATGTTTTTTAAATTTGTCCATGTTTTACTTTACACACCTTATCCTATGGGGCTGCTCTTCCCCAGGCACATGATGTCCAGTATTTGGGTGAAATCTTAGGTGAGATTTCAGCTGTTAAGCCTTACACACTCTAGTGATATCCCTGCTTCTAGATGAACAGCTGTTACTGAATCAGCTGTTACTGAATCAGTGGAACCAAGTTTGAGAAATTCATTTCATAGGAGTCCTAAAATAGAATGAAAATCATATTAAAAATACTTATTCTTCAACCAAAACTTCTCTTTTCAGTTGCCTTGACCCTTCTTCCCCGTATTTTTAAGGGTGCATTGACAAACACAGATGCACAGAGAATTTTTGGGTAATGTTTTTGTGTAACTACTAAAATTTGATGTTTTACCTTTTGCAATTGTGATACTGAAGGAGATTTAAAATCGCTCACCTCTCCGCCTACAAAATATTATTTGTTTTTGGGGTTGTTTGGGGTTTTTTAATTGACAGAATGACTCTGCGCAGTTGTTACTAGCCGTGCAAAGTGTGGTTTTCTGACAGAGGAGCAGAGACAGTGACAGCACTAAGGTGTTTTGTCACAGTTTCTGAACTCTGGTCCAATGCTATGATACCATCTCCCCAATTTCTAGCCTTCCTCCATTGTCTTGCCACTGGAGATTACAGGAGGATCCCATATTTTTGCAGCATTTTATGTATAATTGTGTTGGTCAGGTGCCCCCAGAGTTCTGGCTGAAGGGGAAGATTGGTTGATGACCTTGAATAGCTTTGACTCTGTGTTGAGTCTCTCTGGCTTCTCTGAAACAGTGAAATTTGACTGACCTTTTCTTTAGTGCCACCCTTAACCAAGAGCTATTTATTTGGATTTATATGTGCTGACATGTAATAAAACACTTCCCTCAGACCTTAAATCCCACTTGCCTGGAACAGTGCACTGTCCATGAAAACAGCTGCGAGTTTTTCTCTCTTTACTTCCATGTTGTCCAGCACCATGTATGTATTTGGAGGCTTCAACAGCCTCCTCCTGAGTGACATCCTGAAGTTCACACCTGAGAGATGTGAGGCTTTCGACAACGCGACGTCCTGCCTGCGGGCAGGTCCTGGCGTCAGATGCGTCTGGGCTCCCAGCCCTCCTCGCTGCGTCCCCTGGGAAAATGCAACAGTGGAGCAGCAGCAAAAGGTCTTTGAAGACTGTCCTCCCAAGCCAGGTATGTGTCACATTCTTTTTCTTCCCTTTTCTGAAGGGTGTGCAGGGTCTTTTTCTCTTTCCAAATTCTGTCACGTGTTAATTGTATGCCATTACAAGGTCAGGTTTTAGATGGGGGGCTGTGGTTGTGCTTCGACATGTTCTGAGACCCCTTCCTCTGACCGAGTGTCATGGAGATGTGAAGAAGTTTCTGCCTCCTGCTCCTGAAGCTGCTTGTTCATGAGCTCTTTTTCCTACCCTGCTTGTTGGACTTACTTTTCCATCCCAAACAAGCATCACCAGCCAGGAACCAGGCCTGGACCATCATTCTGTACATGCTTGCTTCAAGAACTGACCTTGTGAGAGCCAAGAATTTGCTGATGAACACCATGGGGTGAGGAAGGGCATCTGGATCTGGTGGAGTTTTCCTGTACTCTTCAAAAGAGACAGCAGGAATACTGCTTTAGGAAAAGTTACTGTGTTTTTTTGGTAGGGGGTTGGAACCAGATGTTCTTTAAGGTCCCTTCCAATCCAAACCATTCTGGGACTCTATGATTCTATATATAGAGGTAGACAAAATGAATGAGTGTTTTAAGGTCTGATTCCTGTATTTCTCCTTAGGATAATTTTAAACAACTTTATCCAGATGCATTCATTGCTCTGAATTGGTTATACAACCCTTGATTCTATAACAGATGTGCAGCCTTTAATTATTTAATAGAAACTGATGTAAGGGGACATTGCCTTGCTGGGCTCTCTGTACAATAAATTTTCACAAAACACAGGCAATAAGTAATTGGAAAGATGAATGAAAAGTTCAAGCTTCGCATGGAAATGCTCCACTTGAAGGCCAGGCTTGTAGGAAGATGGGCCTGTGGTGGGAGATGGCCACTGTCCTGATGGAATATCCTCTGGCATCATTTCCCTGGGCATTAGCGTGTCTTAGTTCATGTGCTTCCATGTCGTGGTGCGTTATTTTCTGGTGGTGTGTTTTAGGGCTCCTTGGGCACTAAAAATGATTGCTGCTGTAAATAAAAGCAATTTTCTATCAGTTCAAACACATGAAAGTACCTGATTTTAGCTGCTAACAGAAAATCTACAGGCACTGCTATTTGGTTGTATCTTTTGCTGTAAATAATCAAGTTCTTAGAGCTCTGTCAGGAAATGCCTGTTTTTGGTCATGCAGGTTTTTTTCTTTAATAGTTGTAGACAATGAAAAATGTGATCAGATTACAGACTGCTACAGCTGCACAGCCAACACAAACAGCTGTCAGTGGTGTTCTGACCAGTGTCTCCCAGCACACAACAACTGCACAGAGGAACAGGTAATGGCTCTTAACACTTCCTTAGTTTAAATTTACCTCTTGGAATAGCAAATGTCCACATGTTTTCATCTGTCAGTGTTATGATCCCTGTTTTGTTACTCCCAGTGCATGTCTAGCTCAAAAGTGCTACATGCTTGGATTTTTTCAATTTGATCCAAGGGTTTTGCATGGTATTTTCCAATGAATTTAGGAGGATGGCTGTGGGCAGGGGAGGAGGTGGAGGTTTCATCATGATATGATTATTCATTAGTCACATTTTGGGTTTGATATCAATAGGGCTTTCCCTAGGAAAAACAAAATAACCCTCTTGTAAAAGCTTTAGTACAGAAAACGTGTCAGGTGGTGTTCTGGGGAATATCTTGGATACCCAGTCCAAGCTGTGCCCAGTTCCACAGCTTTTGGATATATAAATTGCTTTGTAGAGCTGAACTGTGATATTTAGTGTTGTAATCATGGCTGTTATGAACCCACATGGGTTGGATACTGGAAAAAGCCTCACCTGTGCTATTTATTTTAGGTTCCTGTTACTCTCTATGACAATTGCCCTAAGGATAATCCTGCCTATTACTGTAACAAAAAGACGAGTTGTAAAAGCTGTGCCATGGATCAAAACTGTCAGTGGGAACCTAGGAATCAGGAGTGCATCGCTTTGCCAGGTAGGTACTGGTGGCATAACCCAAATTTACCCAGTCCAAAAGTTGTTGCAGGGTTTTTTAAAATTTTTGTTGGTTTTACCCCCAAATCTGTAATTTTTAGTGTTAAGCCGGAGCAAATAATGTTGTTTAATCATACCAGCTTTGGTATGAAACTTAGTTTGTAGTAAATCCAGCAAGTCTGCTGAAATATTTTTCAGTCCCCGTTGTCTGAAGAGGACTATGATCACTCGTATAATTATTAGGCTGTATTTCATCTCTCCCTTTTCGTTTGATAAAAGCTGTTGATAATAGGCTTCTGCAAGATATTAGATTTAATAATGCATGCTATTTAATTTAGGAATTAAAATTGTGCAAGAGCATAATGGCACATACTGGACAAATGAGGCAAGTAACACCTGAAGTGTTTAAGGAAAATTCTCCTATTAGAGTGTTTGCAGTGGAGCTCACAGGAGTAGGTTATTAGTTCCCTTGCAGTAAATTTTTTTTTATCCCAATGACTTGGAGAGAAATACAGGATCTTCAGTGATTAACATTTGTAGGTAATAAAATACAGAGAAAGAGGAGAAAACCCATTAGAAGGATATTTTAATGCACATGGAAAGCCTTCCCCTAGGAGCTGGTAGTTCTGGACATGTCCAGGTCTGGTGTTTGCTAGTCTGAAACAGCTGAAAATTGAGGAGACTTTGAAGAAGAGCAATGACAGTGAGAAAAACATCTTTTAGTGAGATAGATAAATAGCTCTTGGTCTGTTTTATTTGATGTAGAAAAGGGGATGACTTGATCATATGTGTAAAAAGCTCATATGAAAAATTGACACTTGAGAGCTTTTCCATCTGCTAAGTCTGAATTCACACTGGAAATGCCCATCAGGGTTTTTTCTGTAAGGGAGATAATTAATCACAAAGTGTAAGGAGTTCTCCAGTAGTGGGGTTGTGCTCAAGATGAAGCAGGGATTAATCCTGGAAGTTTGTGCTGTGGACAGGCTTAGCCCAACAACCCTCTCCTGCTGAAAGGTCCCCTGACAACTGTGGGTGAATAAGTGGCTTTAAGACATCAACAAAATACAAGTTTGATTTATTTTCCTCCTCCTTCAACAGTTTTACTATTCAACATTGTAATAAGTGCTTTGATTACATACTGTAGATAACTAAATGTTGGTGTTGGACTTCAGCTCCCCTAAACAGATTTTCTTCTCCTCCAGTATTATTATGCATCAACATTTCTGAGTACACCTCTAAGTCATACTGGTTTGAGATGGGGCTGTAGGTATTTTTTAGTGGAAGGGAATAGAATCATTAAGGCTGGAAAATAACCTCCAAGATCACCATTATCAAGTTCAACCTTTGTCCCAAACTCACCATGCCCACTAAGCCACAGCACTAAGGGCCGTGTCTGCTCATTTTCTGAAGGCTTGCAGGGGTGGGGACTCCACCACTCACCTGGGCAGCCCCTTCCAAAGCCTGACAACCCTTTCCATGAAGAAATTTTCCTTATTACGCAACCTAAACCTTCCCTGGCACAACTTGAGGGCATTTCCCCATGTTCTGNCACAAGATCCCCCCTGAGCCTCCTTTGCTCCAGGCTGAGCCCCTTTCCCAGCTCCCTCAGGAATTCTCCAGCCCCTTCCCAGCTCCGTTCCCTGCCCTGGACACGCTCCAGCCCCTCCAGGGCTCTCCAGAGCTGCCCCAGCACTGGAGGTGCCCCAGCAGTGCCAGCACAGGGGACGGGCACTGCCCTGACCCTGCTGCCACCCCAGTGCTGGCACAGCCCAGGGGCCACTGGCCTCTTGCCCACCTGGGCTCATGTTTATTCATGGTTTTCACTACCTTGATTGTTAGGAAGGTCACCTGCATCTCTGGGTTTACTTTCTTTCCTCACCTTGTCCCCCAGAGAATATCTGCGGAACAAACTGGCATTTGGTTGGCAACTCCTGCCTGAAGATCACCAGTGCCAAGGAGAACTACGATCATGCCAAACTGTCCTGCAGGTCCAACGGTGCTTTACTGGCTTCTCTCACCACCCAGAAGAAGGTGGAATTTGTTCTGAAGGAGCTGCAGAAGATGCAGTCTTCGGTGAGTGCTTCTCTTGTAATAAAGCTGTGGCTGTGGAGAAGTCCTTGCCGAGGTATTGTGTGCTCTGTACACAACAGAAATGCCTCTTAACCAAAACCAACTGATTTTCTTTTGAAATTCAGTGTACCCTCTGGGTGCTTCTGAGATGAAATTGTAGAGAATGTAAATAGGAAAGATAAACATAAACATACACAGTGCCTCAGAGATGGGCAACACTTTCTGTTCTGGAACCATACTTGCATTTCCCCAGTGGAATACAGGACTGCAGCAGGAGCCCTCTGGTGACTCGTGCACAATATTTTATAAATAAAGGTCCCTTTGGGCAACTGGAGGTGTTTAATGTAAAGTATTGAGTTATTTACTCCACTCAGAAAAGCAGCTGTTTAAAATGTCACTTTCTCATTCCAGAGAGCTGCTTGGCTTATTTGGCGTTATTTGTGTGTGATTTAGTGGCAGGTGCTTTTCTGTCAGGCCCAGGGAGAAGTGAATTGGAATTTTTCCCTCTTCATGCATCAATGAAATAAATACATATTTTTTCCAGTCCCTGGGAGAAGCAGGGAGATGCTCAGGGCAGGTTGTGTAGGTGGTGCTACAGCCCTGACAAAGAATGATGCTATGCATCTTTTCTCAAATCCTGCATTAGACTGGAAAGCTGCTGTGGCCTGATGGCACATCAGAATAACAACTCCTGGGTCCCAGAGGCCACTGTGGGAAGCATTTTCTCTAGGAAAAATGAGGCTAGAGGCAATAGGATTGCTTTTTTTCAGGGGAGAGAACATGCTTCTGTACTTAAGAGAAATATTCCCCTGTTAAAACAAGAACATTCCCTGCCTTGATTCCCTTTGTAATTTTAAAGTGGAATTTCAACAATTACAGTGTTTTAGAGGGGAGTCAATTTAGCCAAGGAAAGGTAAGGTGCAATATAAGCAAGATTGTTCATTAAATCTTTTGTAAAATGAGGAAGCCAAGCCTGGGATAGTGTAAAAATACGTGATTCTGACAGCTCCAGGTGTTTCTGGATATTCCAGTAGTTGAGTGTAGAGTAAATTCCTAAAGATACATGGTAACCCTTCCCTCATAGTGTTTAAATCTGTACACTCTGTAAAAAAGAATTGTTAATTTATGGGGTTTTTTTTTCCACCTACAGAGTACTTTGAAAAGTGAACCTAAAGACACTAAGAGCCTGTTTTAATGGATATTAGTAGAGAGTGGTTGTAAGGTGGGAAACTGTATCCTGAACTGATTCCAGAGTGTGGGCAGCAGGGGAGGGGGGAAATCTGCCCCTGGGCCCCCTCAGGTGAGACCCCACCTGCAGAGCTGCCCCAGCCCTGGGGCCAAGAGCAGAAGGACGTGGAGCTGCTGGAGAGAGTCCAGAGGAGGCCCCGGAGCTGCTGCAGGGCTGGAGCCCCTCTGCTCTGGAGCCAGGCTGGGAGAGCTGGGAATGTTCCCCTGGAGAAGGGAAGGCTCCAGGGAGAGCTCCGAGCCCCTTGCAGGGCCTAAAGGGGCTCCAGGAGAGCTGGAGAGGGACTGGGGACAAGGCCTGGAGGGACAGGACACAGGGAATGGCTTCCCAGTGCCAGAGGGCAGGGATGGATGGGATATTGGGAAGAAATTGTTCACTTTGAGGGTGGTGAGGCCCTGGCACAGGGTGCCCAGAGGAGCTGTGGCTGTCCCTGGATCCCTGGCAGTATCCAAGGCCAGGCCTGGATGGGGCTTGGAGCACTGGTGGCTGTGCTGGGGGAGGCTCTGCATTGTAGTTACTCTTTTTTTCAAGTAAACTGTATGTAGATGTTTAGCAGTAACAAGAAAATATGTTGATATGCTTTGTAACGCTGTTGTTGGAAGCTGCAGCTCTAGGGTATAAAAGTGCATAAAATCACTTTGAAGTAGGTGATGTTTACGTATTTTAACAGTAAAACAACATATTATACTAATAGAGCTCAAATGCTCCTCCCCAAAATGAAACTGTGCCAAAAAATAAATTGCCAGTAGAAATAGTTGTCCTATGGGATCTTTATATTAAGAAGTTTGTGGCCAGCAACACTAACTTAGATTTGACCTGCTCCTTTATTTCTAGCCCAAAACTTTGACTCCATGGGTTGGACTGAGGAAAATCAATGTGTCTTATTGGTGCTGGGAAGACATGTCTCCCTTCACCAACACCCTCGTCCAGTGGCTTCCCAATGAACCAAGTGATGCTGGATTTTGTGGATATTTAGCTGAGCCTTCCCAGCAGGGATTGAAGGCAGCAACGTGTATCAACGAGGTCAACGGCACTGTCTGTGAAAGGCCAGGTAACAACAGCTGTCTGGTTGATGTGTATTTCCTAGAGAGTAAAGAGAATGCGATTTATTACATTTCAAACCAGCTGCATCATGACTTTGCCAAAGAAAAGTAGTTCTGAACCCGTGTCTTGTGTACATATTTCATGCAGGAACTAGAAATGTTAAAAATAGCTCAACATTTATGCTGTTAACTGTAAAATATTTGAAGTACATAATTTTAATTATTTTTTCTCAATTGCATACCTACATGTGATATTTAAGTTAATTATGGTATGGAGCAATCGCCTGTTTTAAAAAAAAAAGTAACTTTCTAATTGATATCCCCTTTTCCCCCTCCCCTGCTATGTAGCCAGAGGAGGATTTTACCAAAGTTTGAAATTAATTGGCCAAGACACTTTGGAGATATGAGAACTTTGAAAAAAAGAAGCTATTTGCTTTTGGGAAAAGTCTTCCAGCTTTGTTGAAACTGCGTATCTTTTCAGATGGCTTGGCCTGTTAATTCTCCACTGTAGCTGATTATTTCTGAATACCAATTAGTGCCTCTTTAAGTATTAGGGAAGTTGGTTGATTAAATAAAAATTTTGAGTGCACTACACCACTTGAAATCATTCTTTATGGAAGTGCAGGGTGCGAGTCCTGAATGTGGAATCTGAACTCAAAATTCCATATGTTTTCACTTGCAGCACTTGGGTTTAAGCTTTACCTTGGTTTTTACGGTCTGAGAACAGTCACTTGAAGCAAAGCTTAAAGCATCGGCTCACGCTACAAACTGCTGAGTTAGTTCTGCTTTCAGTGCTCATTTGATGTCTGGAACTGATCAAGTCACTTAAAACATGTCCCTGTGTGCTCATGTAAAGCATGGGGGTTCTTCCCTGCGCTTTGCTGGGGAGGGTAACTGAGGAATACATCAGGAGAACTGCAGAGAAAAAGAGACCACACTCATAGCACCATTCCCCGGAGAAGCTGTGGCTGCCCCTGGATCCCTGGAAGTGTTCAAGGCCATGTTGGATGGGGCTTGGAGCAGCCTGGGATAGTGGAGGTTGGCCCTGCCCATGGCAGGGGGTGGGATGAGATAGTTTTTATGGTCCCTTCCAACCCATGATTATTTCTGGAAGAGAACTGATTGTTGTCCTCCCCCCACAGCCAACCACAGCGCCAAGCAGTGCCGCACGCCCTGCGCGCTGCGCTCCGCGTGCGGGGAGTGCACGAGCGGCAGCTCCGAGTGCATGTGGTGCAGCAACATGAAGCAGTGCGTGGACTCCAACGCCTACGTGGCCTCCTTCCCCTACGGGCAGTGCATGGAGTGGTACACCATGAGCAGCTGTCCGCGTAAGTGACCGCTCCTGGCTCCCGGGGGCGGCTGGGCGCTTGTGTTTTGGTGGTAAAAGTCATCGAGACCCACGTGGATTGTGCTGAAAATCCCCTGGATGAAAGGAAGGCCAGGCTGGATGGGGTTTGGAGCAGCCTGGTCTAGTGGAAGGTGTCCTGCCCGTGGCAGGGGGTGGAATGACACAGTCTGTAGGGTCCTTTCCAACCCGGACCATTCTGTGATTGCCCGATTATCAAATCCAAATTAGGGTTTACACAAGTGTTTCACTCGGAAGTATTGTCTACTTACAGACTGTAGTAGGAATTTCTACCTCATTATAAATAAATGATTTACTTTTTTTGCCCTTTTTAGGTAGATGTGAGTAAACTGCAAAAACTTCATGGCACTTTGGAATACTGTGTTTTCTTTTCAAACTGGGGTAAAAGAGCCTAAAAACTTAAAACAATACAAGATACAGAAATTATTTGATTTATGTTGAATTCTTTAGGAGCTGGATATGAGCAGGGCCATCAGAAGTAGCTCAAAGTGTTGCAAAATAAGAGATGAAGAAAATAAATTTAAGGAACATAGGAGTGTGAACTTCCCGTATTGCCAGAGGTCAAAAGTTGAAGGAAGCATCAGGCAGGAGATGAGTAAGCTAAAATAATGGAAAACAATGTTTTTCTACTACTTTTTTATCTTTTTAAAGGCAAATATTGTCAGTTTAAACATCAAAATAGAAAGTCTGCTCATCTTGCAACACCACGAATCCAGAAAATATTTTTCAAGATGGTCTGGGGAAAGGAATAGAAAAAGTTTTCTGTATATAAAGAGTTTGTCACCCCTGAAATCCAATCTCATTAAAGAAAGGAGGGGCTAAAGGGTGGGATTTTATTCTCCTACTTGTATTCTATGCTTTTTGACTTAGATAAATACTTGAAATAATAGCATGTGATACTGAAATGTGGCAGGAAGAGGCTCAAAGTGACTAAACCAGATGGTTTTTAGCCTTTGCTTCCAGACGGCTTATTTGATCATCTGATCTATTATAAATCAATCAGAGATGTTTTCTAGAGGGAACATTAACCTCTGGTGTTAGAGAGTGGTGTGTAATGGTTCGAAAAACCTCTGTGTGTGTTGTGCTGTTTCGTAACTCTTCAATTAACAGAACCTTTTAATAGGTATCTTGGATTCTGGAATAAATATGCTGATAGGAATGAACGTGTTACTGGGAATATCAGAATAAATATTTCTAGATTTGATGAGATAAATATTTTGGTGAGGTAAAAATACAAAGTTGTTGCATTTTTTGTTGCCTGTGTTTGAGATAGTGATCTATTCCACAATTCCATGTTTGTTTTTTTGTAGCTGAGAACTGCTCAGGCTACTGCACATGTGCTCAGTGCTTGGAGCAGCCCGGCTGTGGATGGTGCACGGATCCGAGCAACACCGGGAAGGGGAAGTGCATCGAAGGCTCTTACCGGGGTCCTGTCAAGATGCCGACCCCATCCACGCCAGGGAAACACAGCTTGGAGCCTGTCCTTAATGTCAGTTTGTGTCCTGTGGAGAACAACTATAACTGGTCCTTTATTCAGTGTCCAGGTAAATGAGCAGTGTTTAATTGTCCAACATTTTGATTAAATGCAAGGGGAGAGAGTTTTTAGGACTATAGTGATATCTGTGTTCCCTCCTGCTAATGGAGGAGAAGAGCATGGAATATAAGTAGGAACTACACACTTGGAGATGGAAGGAGCTTGCTGCATGCAGACATTATTGTTTATTACTTGAGAGAAATTTTTCCTTTCCCTACAAACCTTTAATGAGATTTTAACTTCTGTTTGTTTATTTATTTTAAGGCTGTTTAAAAGAAAGGCAGATCTTCCTTTGACGGTTGTTTTAAGCATTAATAATGCTTAGGATGATTTTTAACTGATGTTTTTGACACAAAACCAACACTCCCCTCCCCGTTCCTTGTAAATCCATCTCACCAGCAGCTTCCAGTCCAATGTGCACATAATGTTTTGCAGTTCAGTTTTCCGTGTGTTGCTTTCAATTTCAGTTTTTTGATACACACCTGTGTTTGGGTCCACGTATCGCTAGCAGGAGACAAGAACCTCTTGGGAAGGTGCATGAAATGGTTTCATTTATCCTCTGCACAGCGCAGACTCCTGAGGGTCTCTGTGAACTATATTTGAGCACCAATACTCACAGTTTTCCTGTTCTCTTCAGCCTGTCAGTGTAACGGGCACAGCAAGTGTGTAAACGAGAGCATTTGTGAGAAGTGTGAAAACCTGACCACAGGCAAACACTGTGAGACGTGTATCTCGGGCTACTACGGGGATCCCACCAACGGGGGCACGTGTCAGCGTAAGTGCTGCCTTAGAGCTTCCTGCACTGAGCTCTTCCGTGTTTTTCACTCTTTGCTCATTCCTCCTCTATCTTAACACAAATTATATCCTGATAATTCATGTTTTCTTTCCTGCAGGCAAGGCTCAATTCTTGTTTCTTCAAATCAAAGACACTCAAACTGCTGAGTGAAATTACTTTCATTGCTCATAAAGATGATTTTATACCCTCCTTTCTAAACTTGGAATGACCACCGTGAAAAATGTTTGTATTTTAGTGTTTGATGATCCTGTTTTTAAAAGAAACAGTGTTGATCCAAATGTCTTGAAGAAATTTCTGCTTATCTAAGTTTCACCTTCTATTCCATTTGGTTAATGTGTTGTGTATTTATAGTTAAAATTGTCTGCTTCATAAAGGCTTGCCATGTTTCACTGAGGACTTGGCTGGATTTCAGTTGAGGATTAGGAGAACCTTGTTAAAATTGCATTTCGGTTTGTAAAGTGCTTTGGGACTCTCTGGCACAAAGAACTGTTTTCAGCTGTGCAAGATCCAGTTAACAAACTGGAAAAAGTCTTCCTTGAAAGACCAATGCATTTAATATTGAGAAATATACATGGAAATCTTGGAGTTTTGACCCGCAGCCTTGTGACATGGTTTTGAAGTGCTGTGAATTTTTTTCAGTGTTGTAGCACTGGGGAGACCAATTATAAACCAGAATCCAGCTGTGAGAAGTGCAGATATGAGGGAAGGTGCTTCTTGCTCCTAAGAGATTTAATCGTAGAGTCATGGAATTGTTTGGGTTTGAAGGGACCTTAAAACTCATCCTGCTTCAAACCCCCTGCCATGGGCAGGGACACCTTCCACCATCCCAGGGTGCTCCAAGCCCCGTCCAGCCTGGCCCTGAACACTTCCAGGGATCCAGGGGCAGCCACAGCTTCTCTGGGCACCCTGTGCCAGCTCGCTACCTTCCCAATATCCCATCCATCCCTGCCCTCTGGCACTGGGAAGCCATTCCCTGTGTCCTGTCCCTCCATGCCTTGTCCCCAGTCCCTCTGCAGCTCTCCTGGAGCCCCTTTAGGCCCTGCAAGGGGCTCGGAGCTCTCCCTGGAGCCTTCCCTTCTCCAGGGGAACATTCCCAGCTCTCCCAGCCTGGCTCCAGAGCAGAGGGGCTCCAGCCCTGCAGCAGCTCCGGGGCCTCCTCTGGACTCTCTCCAGCAGCTCCACGTCCTTCTGCTCTTGGCCCCAGGGCTGGGGCAGCTCTGCAGGTGGGGTCTCACCTGAGGGGGGCAGAGGGGCAGATTTCCCCCCTCCCCTGCTGCCCACACTCTGGAATCAGCCCAGGGCATGGGAGGTTTCTGGGCTGGGTCATGTCCAGCTCTCACCCACCAGCACCCCCAAGTCCTTCTCTCCAGGGCTGCTCTCCAGCCATTCCCCACCCATCCTGTGTTTGTGCTCTGGCTTGCACCAACCCAGGTGCAGGACCTTGCACTTGGCCTTGTTGAAATTCATGAGGTTCACACAGTCCCATCTCTCCAGTCTGTCCGGGTCCCTCTTCATGCCATCCAGGTACCATTGGGTGCTGTCTAGGTCCCTCTGGATGTCCCCCCTTCCCTCTAGCATGCTGACATTACCAGTTTGTTGTCACCAGCAAGCTTGCTGAGGGTTCCTCAATCCCACTGCCCCATCAAACAGCACTGGTCCCAGTGGACTATGTTAATGGAGTGTAGTGAGGTGGAACGAGACAATTTGATACAGTGATGGAAGAGGTAGAACAAAAATAACATTGCTCGGAGTAGTGTCAGTACTTCTGTGAAATTAGTGTGGGTGGTTTGTGGCCGTCCTGGAAGATCGAAGTGGAGGTGATTAATGAGCGGACATTGAAGACTTTTTGTTGCTTCTTCCAAGTGTGGAGACAATCGAGTAGATAATATTTGGTATTCATTGGGTATTCATTTAGTGTGTTTATTGGAAGTAGTGCCGACCTTTTAGATGAAGATGAGAGTCAGTAGCTGGAGCATGGAGTCCTATTTCCTCAGGCAGGAGGAAGGTGGTGATGGTTTGAGGCTATGGAGAACTTCGCAATGGACAGATTCAAGGAAGGAGGTGAAAAACTCAGAGGCATACAGCTGCCTCCCTTAGAGAAAAGGGATATGGAATTCCAACAGACAGCACAGCAGCATGGGTACAAAGGAGGAGGTGCATCCCTGACACTTGATTTCACAACATCATCTGTCAGATTAAATACTGCTGATACTCATAAACTCATTTTGGGTGAAGATACTTTGAAATGCAGTAATGAATAAATTGAAGCTGAGTTGCCTGAGAAAATACAGAATTCTACCCTGAGCTTTCAGGTTTAATCATTGGATCACAACGTGCCTGTTGGTAGGTGTTGCTTTCCTATGCATCTGGAAATGGAGAGTAAGTTCCTTTGGACTCTCGTGCATAAGGATTGTCCCAAAATAGTTTGTTCTTGAGATAATGAATGACAGACTGAAATCATCCAAATGCGTGAAAAAGAAATTAGAAAATGTGTTGAGAGGTTGTGAAACAGCATTCATTCCTTATCTGATGGAACCAGTAGCTCATGTCAGAAGTGCTTTGCTCTCAAGTGCTTTGGACCCAGGTTTTTAATTTGCTGTGATTTAACACTATTTACTGGGAAGGGGAAAGAATGAGAGAAGCAGGAACCTGGGCAGAAAGACTGAGGTGGATTGGGAAAGGGAAAGCAAGAGCAAATCACCCTGTCTGATGCAGCCAGGCTGACTGCTGCCCATTAGTCATTTTTGCTTGGTGAAAACCTTTCCAGAGGGGAATTCTTCAGATAAGGATTGGCTGATGGGCAGCAGAGCCAGCTCTTGTTTTCTCCCTTCTCTGAGCCATGGTTCCTCCACCCTTTCCCATTAATAATGGGCTAATTTCACTCTTTTTGTGCATTTGTGAGTGCTACTTTGTGCTGCTCTGTGTTTAGAGCCCACAGTCACAGCTGTGCTGGAGATGGTTGTTGTACACTCCAGCCTGACACACAAACATCTGTGTGTTTGCACACTCACTGCCTAGTGTGAGTCGTGGGATCATGGAATCGTTTGGGTTGGACGGGTTCTAATAGGCCATCCTATTCCACCCCTGCCATGGGCAGGGACAGCTTTCACTAGCCCAGGGTGCTCCAAGCCCTGTCCAACCTGGCCTTGGACACTTGCAGGGATCCAGGGGCAGCCACAGCTTCTCAGGGCAACCTGTGCCAGGGCCTCTCCTCCTTTGCAGGGAGGAATTTCTTCCCCATATCCCATCTAACCCTGCCCTCTTTTATTTCAACGTCTTCACTCCTACATATCCCTGTAAAAAGTCCCAACACAAGGTTATATTACTTGTGTTGAAAAGATTTTGTCAAACTGCAGTTATTTCCCTGAAAAAATTGTTTGCATCATGTCATACGCCCTGGTGTTGGCAGAGCTAGGCAGATAATAACTAAATGGCAGGTGAATCACTCCTCAGAGGTTGCTTTTAGGAAGTGTCCAAGTAGAGGAGTATTAATCAGAAAGGGCAGGAAATGCAGGACATCAAATGTAAAAATAGCTGCAAGGTGCTTTCTCTGCATTCAGGATTTTTCTGAATTTTCTGATTAAAGTTTCTCATGAAAATATGCTGGTGGGAGATAAGGAAGTTATTTGCAAGTGAAGGGAAGGCACTATTATGCCTGAAATCAGATTGCAGCTGTGGCAGCACTTCCAAACACATCCATGCAGCCTTTGCTGGTGGCCCATGAGTTGCTGGTGCCATGGGCCTGCCTGTTTCCCTCTGCCAGGGCTCAGGGAGGCCCTGCAGGGCAGCTAAAGCACGTGGCATGGAAGAACAGTGTTGGGCAGGTGGATGATGGTGTTGCCATTGGGAAGCTGGACCATCACAAACGTGGAAAAAGGAGTAACGATCCCCATGACCATCTCTGAATGAGTCTGTGACCCGTGGTTTGTGGAGAAGGTGGAAGGAGGCTCACTGGAAGGTGGTTCATCATCCAGCTGTTACTGTGATTCCCCGTCAAAAAGCCATTTCCAGTGGTTTTGGGTTTCTGCTCCATCATCCGACTCCGACGGGAAGTGTCGTCTGTAGACTGCAGCGAGGTTGTGTAGTACATTCTATCAGTAGTTTTTTTTCTAAAGTTTAAAGTTCTCTGAAAAGCCATGAGAAAATGTCTCTTTGTGCATATTCCAGTTCTTTAGTGAATGATCTCCAGTTACAGGCTTGTAGGAAAGTGGATAAATGAATAGATTCTGTTGTTTTAAATAGAAATATTTGGGTGTTCGGTCTTCTTGATATGCATGTAGCTGAAGAGCAGAGAGGAAAGAAAAAATAATGTTATCACTCAAGATGCTGCAATCTGCCTCTAAACAACCTGAGGTTTAAAAATCAGGAGAAATTTCACGAGTGTTCATATTGAATGTCGATCCAACTTCACTTTGCTTCCCTTGTGCAAAGTGTAAGAAAAGAAGTACAAGACATTCTCAATAGTACTAAGACTTATTTTTCTTTAAGTGGCACTAATGAAAAGTGTGTTTCCTTCAGAGAATACAATTATTTTGTTGAATTTTCATTCCGTCTTCTTGTTCCCAGAATAGGCCCTTTTAGCTTCTTCCTATTTTGCTCTGTGTTGCTGCTAGGAAACCTCTCATCCGCATCTGAGAAGCACAATTAAGTGTCCCTGATACAGCATAGCTTCCATTATGTGCCAAGAGAAAGAAGATAACAAAACGATTCCTAAAATAAGGCCCAAAGCTGGCAGAGATACTCAGGATGGTGACTTCATGTCTAAGAATCTGCTGGTACATTGATTGGCATGACTGCTTAATGAGGGGGAATATGTCTTCTTAACAAGGAGGCTCTGGCCTTTAAAGCATCTTGTTCCCAGCAAGCTCAAGGACCATAAACAAGAGATCTTTGTGTAATTTTTCCTTATATTGTACACTCTGCTATGCACAACTCCAGATGGATGCACCTTCGTTGGCAGAACAACTACTAAAAGGCACCTGCATGCCAGGAGTTGTTGTTAAATCCGTTCTTCCAGTGGTAGTGAACAAGATACCAAAGTCAACTGGTTGTGTAGGCTTCGTTCTTATTTGTTGATTTGGTTTTGGGGTTTTTTTGCATGTTTCTCTTCTACATCTTTATAAATAAGGGTCTCAAAGTGTGTCAATATAAGCATTTAGTTTAAATCAGGAGCATTTTTGTGAAGAAAATCTCCTGTGTGTCCCCACCATGCTACCTTGGATTGGATCTTGAGCAGAGTCATGGGTATGAGGTGGTCTGTTTTGGGCATACCCCAAATCTGAAGTTGTTCAAGGCTGTGCAGGTTTACTTCAACCACAACACGATGACATTCAGTGCAAAGTTATCCTGAAATATATTGGGGATGCACCCCAAACTAGCAGCATGGACATCATCGTCTTAGCACCAGATGTTTTCTGCTGATGCTGTTGATAATGACATTATTTCCTCAGTAGGACTGATGAGACATTATTTTTCCCAATAAATTTATTTATTTCTAGAAAAAGCCCCTGAAGTCTCACAGGCTTTGTTTTGTTTTCCAAACTCTTCTCTCAAGAGTTAGGAGTTTGGCTGAAATGTGCTCGCAAGCCCAAAATTATTCCAAGTATTGTCTTTTCCTTCCCAGTTATGATATCATCCCTGCTGTCTAACAACAGGAATTTTTGAGGCTAAAAAGCACAGTCTGAAGATGATTTCATACAAAACATCAGTCCTGGGTAGCCTGTGCTTGCTCTGTTTTGATGCACGGTTCTATTTTCGTCTGCCTTCTGTAGCACAAAGAAAGCAAAGAGCACCAAATGGGTTTTCATCTGCGTGTTAATTGTTGATGTATTTCAGTTTGACAACTAAAGGACTTAATTGCCATCAAATTTGTTTCTCTTCATTCAACGTTGCATCTTCTCCCCCCTCTGCTCAACAGCTTGCAAGTGCAATGGCCATGCATCCGTCTGCAACACAAACACAGGGAAATGTTTCTGCACAACCAAGGGAATCAAAGGAGACGAGTGTCAACTGTGAGTTCATTTCCCTTTGTTATTTGAAATCAAAAAGTTGTGCACGTATCACGTTGGACACCCCCCCATTTTTTAATGGTTGTGTTTATGATGTCTCTGCTCGTTTCTTCCTCCTGACAGTTGACTGACTGCACTGAGGGTGCAGCCAGCCGTGCTTCCCCTGGGGAATATCATGAACAGAACTATTTCCTGAGGAATTCCTATTTTAAAAACATTTCAACTGGGAATGTCATGCAGAAAGGATAGGTGAAAAAATCCTCACCTCCCAAACTATACATAGAATCACCAAATGGTTTGGGTTGGAAGGGACCTTAGGGCTCATCCCGTTCCACCCCATGCCATGGGCAGGGACAGCTTCCACTAGACCAGATTGCTCCGACCCCCATCCAGTCTGGCCTTGGGCACTGCCAGGGATCCAGGGGCAGCTACAGCTGCTCTGGGCACCCTGTGCCAGGGCCTCCCCACCCTCACAGCCAGGAATTCCTTCCCAGTATCCCATCCAGCCCTGCCCTCTGGCAGTGGGAAGCCATTCCCTGTGTCCTGTCCCTCCATGCCTTGTCCCCAGTCCCTCTCCAGCTCTCCTGGAGCCCCTTTAGGCCCTGCAAGGGGCTCGGAGCTCTCCCTGGAGCCTTCCCTTCTCCAGGGGAACATTCCCAGCTCTCCCAGCCTGGCTCCAGAGCAGAGGGGCTCCAGCCCTGCAGCAGCTCCGGGGCCTCCTCTGGACTCGCTCCGCTTTGCTTTATCCCTCAACAGTTTATTTTTAATTGGTAGATTTTACTGTCTGTGCTCTCTGATACTGTTCTGTGGGAGTGTAAATATATCCGAAATGAGCCTTTGACATTCAAGCAGTTTAATGGAGCAGTTTTAGAGCAACCAATTTGCTGGAGATTTCTCTGTAACGTAACAGAAATGCTTTTAGTGTAATGTTAGTGGAAATAATTTAATTCGAAATAATTTCATTGCCAGGTTTATTTTTAAAGCATTGCTCACATGAGTAAACGTTTATAGGATAGAACCTGGAATAGCCATAAATGACTAAGCTAATCCAGTTCCATGCATTGTGAAGAGCTAATAGATACCTTCCAAGTGGATGCAAACATTAATATCCAAAATTTTATATTTAATTTTTGCTGCATATGAGTTGGACTTGCAGGGAACATGGAATTTCTTCATCAGCCCAGTCTAGCTCAGACATTCATCTTTAATCGTGTACTGTTAACCAGCACAGGTTGTGTTTTCTGGTATTTAGTGGCTGGGAATAAATAGAGATGCAAAAAAAGTAAATTTATTAAAAAATACGTATTCTTTTAAGGTGTGAAGTGGAAAACAGATATCAGGGAAATCCACTTAAAGGAACATGTTACTGTGAGTACCCTTGGGATTTTGTTTGGAGATAAAAAATGTGCTTGAAGTTTAAAATACCTTATTTAAAACTTCAGTTGCCTCAGCATGTGTTTAAAATATGGGGGTTTAAGGAAAGGACTAAAAAATAGCTTTAAAAACCTTCACTTTTCTCAAATGCATTGTTTAAAGAGACTGAAAATGCTTTTCTTGATAAGGTCTGTGTGGTGATTGGATCTTTTGAACAATATTTTGAACGTTTTTCATGTGACTGAGATGAAATCTGGTCTTTTGGAGAGCACTCTAAACTATATTCCTAGTAGGTAAAAAACAAAGAATGTCTAGAATTTTTATAAGTGCAAAATACTGTTTATTTTAAATTCTGGTCCATGTTAGAATGGATTTCAAAATCGCCACGTTTCCTCTGAAATGAGCAGTTGGATTCCCATGCAGTTCCAGAAGATCCTTTGCCAAGATTCAGATTACCTAATGGAAACTTTCCAGCTTCTATTTGCAAATATTAGCAATCAGCAGCCTGGCAGGCGTGGAGAGATGGAATCTTAAATTACACAAAGTCTCCAGTAGTGGTTTTGTCCAGCACAGAAATGATCAGCTGGCTGATTTTGGCTTAGTTGAATTCTGCTTGTCTGGCCAAACAAGGGCACTGCTGGCTTCTCATGACAATGTCTGTGTAAGAATAACCAAATTCCTTGCTGAAATGGTAGGGATGGTTCAAGGGGCAAAAAGTGGGGAAAGGCAAAACTTTCCAACTCTTACAGGAAGGCCCTTGTGCTGTCCAGATCCAGTCTTGCTTGGTTCCATTCCTTGAATATTTCTTCGTGCTGTGCGTTATCCCCTTCCAAGTGGGAATTACACAGCTATTGAATTTTTCTACTATTCCCTTAGATCACAGAGGTATTGCAGGATGGAAAAGTAAATCTTTTGGCATGTTTTTTACAATGTATAGGTAGGAATATTGATTTAGATAATGGCTGGAGGCTGTTGCCTGGCAAGTATAAGCCACCTCTCTTCCCCCTCTAGGCTCAACTCCCAGAGTTTTTTGTTCCTTAAGTGGGATCATATGTAGGTTGGAGTAATTTGTAGCAGTGTCATGACAGTGTCGTGTTCTAGTTGTCCAAGAAACCCTTCAGTGAGATCATGCCCTCCTTTACAGAAGTTATTTTATTCCAGGAGATGGGATAACTGTCTCCCTGCGTTCCTTACAGATACTCTTCTCATTGACTATCAGTTCACCTTCAGCCTTTCCCAGGAGGACGATCGCTATTACACAGCAATCAATTTTGTAGCAACACCTGAAGAGGTAAATTTTCTATTTTCCCTTTTAACTTTTTCTTTTGTCTTCTCTTGGCCCTGGAGGCGATGGATTGTTACAGTTCTGCAGGTCTCCGGGTGTAGTCTTGTGATGTGGAAGGTGTGTCCAGCTCCCTGGAGCAAGCAGAGCTTTTTGACCTTGGCTGGGCTGTGCAGTCCCAAATCATCACAGTAGAATTTCGTAAGGAACCACAGTTGATTCTTTCTGGTTGTTTGAACAACCTCTGAGCCTTTCCAGTTTTTAAAAATCACAGAACAGTTTGGGTTGGAAGGGACCTTAAAGCTCATCCTGCTCCAAACCCCCTACCATGGACAGGGACACCTCCCACTGTCCCAGGGTGCTCCAAGCTCTGTCCAGCCTGGCCTTGGACACTTCCAGGGATCCAGGGACAGCCACAACTTCTCTGGGCACCCTGTGCCAGGGCCTTCCCACCCTCACAGGGAACAATTCTTTCCCAGTATCCCATCTAGTCCTGCCCTCTGGCAGAGGGAAGCCATTCCCTGTGTCCTGGCACTCCAGGCCCTTGGCCAAAGTCCTTCTCCAGCTCTCTTGGGGCCCCTTTAGGCACTTCTTAGGCACTTCTCCTCTGCAGACTGAACAATCCCATCTCTCTCAGCCTGTCTTCAGAGACATTTTGCTTGTTTTCACCCCATATCTTGTGTCTCAGCTCTTCCTGTGATATTCTTTACACGTGATCTTTTAATTCTTTGTTAATGTTTTCCTTGAGGAGAAGAATACTTATTCCAGAAAATATAGTATATAGTTTTTAGCTTGATGTATTTTCTTTATATAAGTAACAGATTTCAGGATAATTTTTTGTAGTGAGGATTTCCTAGGAAACAGTACAGTAAAATTGCTCATTCTAAAAATGGAGTTTCTTCTTTGTTTTCTTCCTTCAGCAAAACAGAGACCTGGACATGTTCATCAATGCATCTAAAAACTTCAACCTCAACATTACTTGGTCCACAAGTTTTGCAGGTGAATTGAGGATGATCTAAGTAACTTGGGAGCTTCTTTCATTTATCGGTTTCTGACAAATGCAAATTTAATGGGAAAACTGGGGGAGTTTTTAACCTATGTACTTTTTGCATAGTGTTCTTAAATTGTCAGCCTGAGGGGGAAGGTAAAATGTTTAAAAAACCTATGTTTTCAACTTTAATAGTGTATTTTGTAAACATTAGAAGTGCAAATTTTATTTTTAACAATGCAACATCTTGGCACACATTGATTTTGATAATGCAATGCAGCTTAAAATAGTTGGTTTTGAATGAATAGTTAATTTTTTAACATTAGAATTTAGGATGGTTTGCCCTTTTGTTTGTTTTCTTAAATACACATTGAAGCATCTTTTGTTGCTACTCCTTACAACAGCTGGCACACAGGCTGGGGAGGAAATTCCAGTTGTTTCCAGAACCAATATAAAAGAATACAAGGACAGTTTCTCCAATGAGAAATTTGATTTCCGCAACAACCCGAACATCACATTCTTTGTTTACGTCAGCAATTTCACCTGGCCCATAAAAATACAGGTAAGAGCTGCTAATATATGAAAAATTATTTAAAGGTATTTTTTATTTCTCTCAAGAACTGTGGCATTTTGCTGTGCTTGGGAGTTTCCAAGCTGAATCAGCTTTGGTGTAATCCCACAGCAGACAGAGTTTGATGTTCCTGGATAAGAGGAAGAAGGTGTGAGGCATCTTCTGATGTTGCCTCAGCCCAGTGGGTCTCAAGATGTTCTGTGAAATAAAGCAAGACACTCACTTAATAATAGGGCTGTGTTTGACAAGGTGTCTGACTTCAAATGTGTAGATACTGATGTTGTAGAAAAAGACTGATAAAGCTAAAAGCGAAGCTTGGAAAGGGCAGACAGAGGAAATGCATTAGTGGCTCTTCAGTGTCTGGTTCTCAAAAGGCACAGCTCGAGGGCCATCCCTTTTCTCCTGCTGCTGCCTAGGGCTGGTGGCATGTGCAGGACAAGAGGGACAAGCTCATTCTTTCCCTGCATTCAGTATAGTTGGTTGACAGGCAGTGCCTTGGGTGTCAGGCGGTCTGTGGTGATGAAGCTGGTGCAGGAGAAGCAGTGGATGAAGCTTGATGGTCATAAAATCAGACAGAATCACTCTGTGATTGCAGTCACAGAGACTGCAGCTGCTGAGGACAATTCACAGGAGCCTCGGCCTCCTTCTTGCAGTGGGCTGGTCAAGTATCAACTCCCTGTGTGCTCAGAGTGATGTGGATGTTCTTTGAAGGACAAAATCCTTTCAGGTCTGGAACAGAGATCACCAAATGGTTTGGGTTGGAAGGGACCTGAGGGATCATCTCATTCCACCTGCTGCCATGGACAGGGACAGCTTTCACTAGCCCAGGCTGCTCCCAGCCCCAGTGTCCAGCCTGGCCTTGGACACTTCCAGGGATCCAGGGGCAGCCACAGCTGCTCTGGGCACCCTGTGCCAGGGCCTCCCCACCCTCACAGCCAGGAATTCCTTCCCAGTATCCCATCCAGCCCTGCCCTCTGGCACTGGGAAGCCATTCCCTGTGTCCTGTCCCTCCATGCCTTGTCCCCAGTCCCTCTGCAGCTCTCCTGGAGCCCCTTTAGGCCCTGCAAGGGGCTCTGAGCTCTCCCTGGAGCCTTCTCTTCTCCAGGGGAACATTCCCAGCTCTCCCAGCCTGGCTCCAGAGCAGAGGGGCTCCAGGCCTGCAGCATCTCTGGGGCCTCCTCTGGACTCTCTGAGGACATGAATATATCAGTCACTCTGTCCAAATGCCATACTTGAACTAACTTCTGCTCTCTTTAACCACGCTTAACTCTTGAAATATTCTTCACTGTCTCTATCTCACACAAGAATTCCCATTATATTGATACCCATAATGAAACTCGATTAGCTCTGTTCTGTTGCCTAGGTCTGTATAATAAATTATTTTTCCGAACAGAAATTAGTGAACTGGCATGGCACAGGTTACTGTTGTCAGCGCTGCTGCTTGTTCATTTCAGTATTTCATTTACTAATTAAATTCTTTCATTCAAACTTCTCTTGAAACTTGGTGTTCTCTAGAGGTCTTGGGAGGAGGAATATTTAGATTCTCCCTCCTTCCTTAAGTACAAGTTTTAAATACTCCATGCTCAGCCGTGCTCAGATGGTAAACTGCTTTAACAGCCTTATTCCAGAGGATATTATTTCATGAACCATTTCTTTTGGAGTTGGGATGCACGTTGTCTGCTTTCCCTAGCTCTGAATGCATCAAAACACTTGAGTTCTGTCTCTACCTTTGCTGTGTATCTCTTGTGTATCTCTGTATCTTCATTCCCATTAAACACTGCCTTGCACCCATGTTCAGTGTCCTTATCCCTAATCAAAACTCTTAATACCTCTCCTTACAGCATCCCCTCTTCCCTTCTCCTCCTGGTTTTCCTTACTTGTATGGCTGAAACATCTCTTGCTTTGTTTTCATTTGCTGAGCTCTGTCACAGCTTGACTTCTGGCAGTTCTTGTTTTATCTCTCTACTTCTTGCTGGCTTTAAAGACATTGCTAACGAATCCTTTCCTCTCCTTAATACAAAGTCTCTTTAATTGATCCTCATGTCCCTTTTGAGGTTAGCTCTGAGGATGCAGCTTTCAAATAGTTCTGCATCTTTGACCTGAGAGAAATATTTAGATGGCAGCTTTCTCATTCCTAATCTTCTTAGTCCACTTGATTTTACTGTTTGATTTAATTTCTCATAGTTAAAGAGTGAACTTTGATTCTCTTACAACACTTAACCTCTCTTTATCCTTAATTTAATGTGAATGTGCTTGTATGCACTCAATCCAAGTTAATGTTTTATCACCAGCTCTTCTTAATGCCTTTATTAGTTGCCAAAACAAAGTCTAAAATAGCATCAGCTCTTATTCCTTGAGACACACTTTTTGTGAAGAAGTCTGGCAGCAGCCAGGGATCTGTGGTCCATAGAATTTCTGTTAGTTTTCTCTTCAGTGCATAGCTAAAAACCAGGACTCACTGTGTCCTTTCAGGTCTTGTGTAATCTGCCGTGATGGATTGAGCTTCCCTCGTTTGCAGTCTGTGTTCTACTTGTCCTTTCCATACCCCAGTTTTTTTCATTTTTGTGAAGTCATGGCTCTCTGTAGTTTGTGTTCAATGTGATTAAATAGAAGCTAAATCACAGTACAGGTTTTAGGGACAAAGATTTTTTGGACAAATGCCTAGAGAAGCTGTGGCTGCTCCATCCCTGGGAGTGTTCCAGGCCAGGTTGGATGGGGCTTGGAGCAACCTGGTCTAGTGGAAGGCGTCCCTGCCCATGGCAGGGGGGTGGATTGAGATGAGCTTTAAGATCCCTTCCAGCCCACCTCATGCTCTGATTCTGTGATTTTAAGACTTCCTGGCTGTCAGTCCTTGCCTTATCCCATGCTGCATTCTTCTCAGGAGTAGTTTTTATTCAGACCTTTCCCTCTCTCATTTATTTTTCCAAGGGCTTCATCCCTGATTTCACTGCAGAAAAGTTCCTGTGCTGTTGGGATCAGTCCTTCAGGGCAAATTGGCTTGTTAATTAAAACTCCATGTTGCAGTATGCGCAGGATGCAAACTGTTCTCCTATCTCCTAGCTTGTCTCCTCCAGTATTCCTCATTGCAGCTCCACTATTAAACTGTCACGCAGCTGCAGAACATGTTTCAATTTCCCTTTGGAAATTACACTGATTTTAATAGAGTGTGTCAAAGTCAGGAAAATTCTGCTCCTGCCAAGCTGCTGGAAATTATTCTGTCCTCATGCGTGTGCATCACCTGGCAGCTCACGCGTGTGTTTGGGCTGTTCCTGGGCAGTGCAGCGTGTCCAAATCATACTTTTGGGGGTTTATTCTTTGTTTGAATATCTTAGTAAACTGTCATTGTGCATATACTCACTTGTCCTGGCTTATTTTCAATTTCAGTACAACAGATGTATATAAACATGAGTGTTTATGTCTATACAAAATCTTGCAACAGAAAAACTTCAGAAATGTAATTTTTACTGCAAAGCAATTCTATAATCCACTTTTTTTTTAAGTATTACAAACTTTATCTTGAAGTCCTTGATTGAAATCTGTCTCTTACTCACACTCTCTCCTTGCCTGTTAAAATCTGCACTTGGAAAGTATAAGTGCTCCTTTGTGTAAGAGATGGCTGTGTCCCTGCCAGTGCTCAGTTCTGGCTCTTCTTTCCCCGTCTCGCTCCGCCTCTTTTCCAAACCACTTCAGTTCATTTCTTTTTTAAAGTATATTGGTTTAGGGTGTCTTTCCCTCCCTGGTTAATGACTTAAAGTGATTATTCAGTGAAAGAACTAAAGCAGCAAAATGCAGAAAGCCTTCAAAATACAGCAATCGTCTTCCTAATTGCTCCTTTCTGAGCAGTTCCAGGCATGAAGGAGTTCACTGAAAGCCTTATGTTGCCAAGCTGTCCTGACAATCCAGGTAAGGTCTTGTCAACAGTGTCTGGATATTTCCTTTCTCTCTGCTTTGTGAGTTCATCTTCGCTGCAAATGTTGGACTCATGGAATTTTGAAGCATTTAGCAAACCCCAGCTGTTCACCTTCCTCTCTTCAGCTTTGCTCTTAAGTATTCCCTATCTTCCCCCAAAGTGGGAGTGCACCCTTTAGGAAAGGACATTAGTGGACATTGAAGGATTGAGGGGTTTTTTCACTTATGTAAATGTAATGGTAATCTTTTCCCCACTATTTTTCCTCTTTGCCTAATCTTCCTTGTGAGTTTGCTTTGTTATTCTTTCTAAATTTAGCTCAGAGTAGAAGAGAGATATTGACTATAAATAATCAGCTGTACAATAGCACAGTAGGAAGCAAAGGAATTCAGTGCAGGAACTTTCAAAGGAGTTCTCTTCATGGGTTTCAGTCCATGCAAAGTCAGCTCACTCTGAGGTAAAACTGCAGTTCTGGAGCTGACAAGTAGTTAATGGTGAGAATTTGAAACTCTCTTTGATACCTGTGTAAATGTCAGCAGGTTTTAACATTGTTTAAACTAGTATATAATTACCTGGAACTGATTCCAGTGAGTGAATCCCTCCCAAGAGTGTACAGGGGGGTGAAAATTCGATCTACTTATACAGCAAATTCTCCCCTGGCTGTAAGCTTTCTGCTTCGTTACAATTTACTGCTGATGCTGTTTGCTACCACTCACTAAATAGAAATTGGTGGTTTAGTCTTGTTTCATACTCAAACTATTGTTTATATTCACTAACATTCTGTCCCATTTGATATTTGATTTTTTCCTCTCAGATTCAGAGCATCTTGCATTGATCTCTGCGTCCTGAGAATGTGTAAGACATTTAGGAGCTGATTAAGGCAAAACCAGTTTGTAATTGCATCATTAACTGGCAGTTGCCTCCTCTCTTTCCTTTGTATTGGTTGAAGGATTTTGATTTGAACATGTTTAAATGTTAATTATAAACCACATGCTTCAAGAAACAAAAAGAGGCGAAGGAATTTTGCAGCCCCTGCCTACAAAATGTACCATTTGCAAAATCTCATTAGATATTCACTATATATAATTTTCTTGGCTATTCATCGTCGTGTTGGGCTTCAAAAAGTGCCGCTGTAGCTACGTAGCATTGCTGCATGTGCAGCGTGGTGGAGGCTGCAGCAACATTGCATAGCTTCCACTGTTTGAAGAGTGTTTGAGAACCAGTGGGAAACATTCAGCTCACTTAAACTGTTGCCTTCCACTCAGATTTCATAAAGGCTGTAATGGAAAAATAGCTAAAATTGCCTCTGCTGCCTTCAATTTTAATTTCTCAAACTTTCTTCTGGTTTCCTCTGCTTGATTTATTTCAGGATGGTCTATCTATATAGTCTCCTTTACATCTGTATCCCTTTTTACACAGATAGTTTGTGGAATGAACAGGATTGGAGGGACCTTAAATCCATCTGTGGATTGCTTAACTCTGTCGCATCATGTGTTGTCCTAATTATTCTATTTCCAAACATGCTGTTTGCCCTGATAGGAAGGTAACTGGTGAACCCACTCAAAATGTTGCATTGCTCTCTGGTTCATCTGCTGAAAGGATGAGTGAACTGAAAGGTGGAAACAATTCATGTCCCTTCAGCGGATTGCAGCTGGCACAAGAGGTGTCAGGAGGTCAAGTGCAGAAACTGTAACTAATGGGAGACCTGGAAATTGAGGACAGGCTCAAATGTGCTGTAATTAAACCACAATTTGGTCTGTGGTACTTTCTTTTGGTAATGATCCAGGTGACTGTGTTTGGACTAGCACATAGAATCCTAGAATCACAGACTGGTTTGGATTGGAAAGGACCTTAAAGACCATCTCATTCAACCCCCTGCCATGGGCAGGGACACCTTCCACTGGACCAGGGTGCTCCAAGCCCCATCCAGCCTGGCCTTGGACACTTCAGGGATGGGGCAATCACAGCTTCTCGGGGCACCCTGTGCCATGGCCTCACAGGGAAGAATTGTTTCCCAAATCCCATCTAACCCTGTCCTCTGCCAGTGGGAAGCCATTTCACCTTGTCCTGTGCCTCCATCCCTTGTCCCAAGTCCCTCTCCAGCTCTCCTGGAGCCCCTTTAGGCTCTGCAAGGGGCTCTGAGCTCTCCCTTGAGCCTTCTCTTTCCAGGCTGAACACCCCCAGCTCTCCCAGCCTGGCTCCATAGGAGAAATCCAGGTTTCACAGCTCCAGCTGCTCTGTACAGATCCCTTGCAGGTGCCATCCCCAGGAATGAGATGTCAGCCATTAGCTGATGTGCTCTTTATTGAACCCCCCTTCCTTCAGGGCCCTCCCTCTCTGCATTCTGTTGCTTTTCTTAAATTCCCATTGCCAGGATGGCTGTGTCCAACTTTGGAAGGAAAATGCTCATTTTAGTGCTCCAGTGAAGAGCTGCACTGCTGCGTTATGTGAGATTTCTGATGGATCTGTGAGTACGGTTGTACTCCCACTGAACATTTCAGAACTGGCACTTTCTTGGATTCAAGGGCCCTGTATATATATATTAGACCTGTGACTACTAATTTTTTTAAGACCTTTTCTTCTATCCTGAGTTGTTTTAAGGGAATAGCCAAAGCTCTGTTGTCTCACAGGCATTGAAAGACTTCTCTGCCGCTCTCTGCAACTCAAGGGTTTGCCATAGGATTGTGTTATAGTTACTAATTGCCTCCTTCGACCTGGGAAACAATTCCCACTGGTTTCCAGTGATACGCTGAAAATGTCTGTAGGGATGTAGGAGAGCAAATTCCCTTCACATCTCTTTGGCTTAGCAGAGCTGGCAGTGATGTTGGAAATGGGTCTTTTCCTTAGCCAGGAGGTATTTCCTGTCTTAGTATGTAGGCAAAGTTCAGGTGGAGCCACCTGCTGTCAGCTGCGTTTTGGAGTCAGGATGAATTATACACTAGACTGAGATTCTGCTGAGGAATGGGTCTTGTTTTTTCTTATGCTGAGCGTGGCTGTTTAAGTTGGGAATACTAGCCAATATTTTACAAACTGCCAGGAATTACATTCCTGAGAAGACTCCAAAATCCTCAGACAAAGCTGTCAATCTGATCCTTATCATTGTTTATTTCAACGTTTCATTGCCGTTGTGTCCTGCAGTATGTAAATATTGAAACCTTCTGAAATTCTCATTTTTCAAAGTAAAGCTCCTTCATTAAAGCAGTTTTGATTTGAAATTCTTCTTCTAGTCCTCTTCCCCACCACCCTGCTAGTTTTATTGGCAACATTATCCCTAAAACAGGTGGTCTGCATTAGCAAGAATCTTAATACTACTTTCAATTAAGCTTTAATTTTCCTTGCCATTCATGTTTAGTGTAGTTCAGGAAACATTTGTTTTTTTCCAGAGCTAAATGATGGATGACACTTTGCTACAGCCAAGGAAAGCTTTGGGGTACCCTTAGCTCCTGCCAGGTGAGGAAGGGCCCAAAACAGAGCTGGAGGAACAGCAGATCTCACACATCCCTTTTGTGTTAGGCTTTCAGCCTCTTTCAGGTGACATGGACATTGCCAGCAGTGGTGCTCTCTGTGTTTCCCTCTTTGAGGTTTGCAGCCTGACTAAAAGGCTTTGATAATACATGGGAAAAGATCGAGCAAAGAAACCATCCACAGTTAAAAAGCAGGGCCTGAACTGTCTCTAATTCCTTGATTCCTCTCTGGGGGAAGCATTAGGTATTTGATACAGGGCATAAGTAACCCCTGAGGACTGGACATGGCCCATGGAGGTTTCCAGCCTTTCTCTAAATTAGTGTCATTCTCAAATCAAAAGCCACAGGCTCATCGAGTAAGAGCTCTCGGTGAGGGTAAAGAAAAAGTGTCTTTGTTGTTGGCAAAGAGAATAAAATACATTCAGATAGGTAGTGATTGCTTTGATAAAATAATTATGTAGGCTTGAAATCGCAGTGAGGTTGCTCATCTGGACAGGTTTCCTGCCAGGTCCTCATGTGCGTCGTGCATATTTAACGAGGAAGAGATGTAGGTGCAGAGATAAAATCATCCTCAACTCTCTGGGACCCTTTATTCCAAAAATGTTCTTTTTTTCTGTTGCTTCTGAAAGCATGGTAATGCCAAAGTTGTTTGCTAATGATGTCCCTTGCCTTCCTTTAGCTATAGCTGCAGGTGCTTTCGAGCCTCTCCCTGCATTCTCTCTTGCCATGTGAGAGGTTTTCTTGAAACCCAACAATGAAACGTAAATCAATTTGTTAATCTGATGAAATTTGCTGTTGAATGTAATTACTTTTGGAGACATGCAATTAGATGCTGATTTTTCAGAACAGGCAAAGTGACATCTTCTACAGTGGGATGGAAAGATTTAAAACAGAACAGTTAAATGGTCCTTTAAAACATGAAACAGCTTCTTGTGTTTTATCTGCTCCTGCTGCTTTATTTTTGGCATCAACCGATGACATTTTTCTCCTTTTAGAAGTTGTTCCGTTTTCGATTAAGTAATATTTTTGTTAGCACCTTCTTAAATCTTTTAAAAGGAGGATTTCTCTCAAAGGCAGTTAACCCTTGGCAGGATGTGGTGCCACTTCAGTCCTTTTTACAGGAGGTTGTAGCTTCAGCAACCCTGAAAATTGTTCATGCCAAACTTTTCCCAGGTGCTGTGTTGGGGGGGTGTTTTCATCAGAGATTCATGGAATGGTTTGGGTTGGAAGGGAGATGAAGGAGCACCTTTTTCCACCCCCTGCCATGGGCAGAGACACTTTTCCATTATCCCAGGGTGCTCCAAGCCCCATCCAACCTGGCCTTGGACACTGCGAGGGATCCAGGGGCAGCCCCAGCTTCTCTGGGCACCCTGTGCCAAGGCCTCCCCACCCTCACAGGGAGCAATTTCTTCCCAAATCCCATCTAACTCTGCCCTCTGTCAGTGGGAAGCCATTCCCTGTGTCCTGGCACTCCAGGCCCTTGACTCTCCAGCTCTCTTGGGGCCCCTTTAGGTGCTGGAAGGGGCAACCATTAAAATCTTGGGGTTTTACGTCTGTAACTTGGGATTTCTTGGGATGAACTGCAGTGACTCACGTAACATTTGTGAAGTTTATTGTAATATCTTCCTACAGCACTGGAAGTCTTTTTGTGTGCCTGTTGCAAAACTTTAACTTTTCTTAATTTATGCAGCTATAGGAGAACAGAGAGAGACAGCCTGCAATTCAGATTTAATAATACCAGGAGCATTTCTTAGGTTGCGTTTTTTTGAGATCTGACAGTGACGTATGTATTGATTGCCTTAATTTTAAGGAAGCTGATTTTTTTTTTCTTTTCAAATGCAGTGCTGGAAAATATAATATATAAATATAATATATAAATTATACATATATAATATATAATGTATACTAAATTGCAGAATTATTCTTCTATGGAAGGAAAGTCTGAATTAGGCATTAGTTTCTCCTGGTTGAGGCCAGTGCTGATTGCTTGAAGTTGCTGTATTTCTGTGATGAATAACTCTTGAAAACACCATAACCTACCACAGAATGTAAATATAGACCCCAAATTCAAATATATTTCAGAAAATGAGTGCTGTGAGCCATTGCTGGGCAGGCAAAAGGGCGAGATACTTTTCTTTATATAAAAGCTTATTTTATAGAGTCGAAGAATAGTGAGCAGAGTTAACGAAGAAGTGAAAAGTGTATTGGCAATAAAATAGAAGAAGCCGCACACTGAAATGCGACAGTGGATTCAGCCTGGCTAAACCAGAGGGGAAAGTATATCCACAACTAGGAGAGGGTGACAAACCCAAAAGCCTGTGGCTGGTTTGGCTCACAAACACGGAGCCAGAAAGACCAGCGCTCCACTAACAGCTCTCAGCTGACTCTGCAGTGCTGCTTTTGGGAAAAAAAAATATTCCTGGAATGTCCTGAGAACTTCTTTTTCTCTCACTTATTTTCCTGACGTTATATTACTAATATTTTGACTTTTTTTTTACTGTATTGACAAATGTTGCTCACAGCAATGTTGGCAAGGAAGAGCTGGGGTCAGGGCAGGGTAGTACTGTCACAGTCCTGTATAGGAATAAATTTCTGGAATGATTGGGGATTTCATAGGGGGTTTTTCCTAAATTGACTCTCTCTTAATTTTTTTTTTTTTTTAGTTATAAGTGTCATGTATGGTTGTTTCTTAACAGTCTGTTTTGCATGCAAGATTAGCACTATCCACCTTCCCACACTTGGACCCAAACTATCAATAAAATACATTGATATTTTGACTGAGGATTGAAGTAAGTTCCATCAATTGATTTGTCACTTCAGTATTTTACTGGGAAATTCTTCATGACAAAATGGTGAATTACATGTTCTAGAAATCCTTTAGTGATAGACAGTGACTACCTGGCCTTTTTAATGCAAATATAAGAGCTTATAGAGAGGTTGTTCATTTTGCCCTACCCAGCATGTTCATGTTTTTCATGTTGAGATTTCTTAAACACCAAATCATAGCCAAGGTTCTCAACAGAAAAACCTGTGATGAATAAAACAGCCCAGCCCTATGATTCAGAATTCCATGGCTCTGTAAAACTGATCCTGATGCTATGTAGTTTGTTTAAAGTAAATTTGGGGGGTTTTAATTACTGCCACTTCAGATCGTGATATGACACTAGGTTTGAGACTTGTGGCCTCAGTATTGTGTAATAATGTGAGAATGTTGTCATTCAAAGGTATTTGAATTTGGTTATTTATATAAATAGGTATTTAGTTTGGGGCTGGAACTAAATAATATTTAAGGTCCTTTCCAACCCAAACCATTCTCTGATTCTATATGTAATATGTATAAATATGTATACACTTATTTTACTACTTTATTTTATTAAAGATGAAAAATCCTTAAAATTTCTGTAGAGATTCTTGCAGCTGGAATATTGCAGGAGTTTTTGCTACAGGTTGATAAACTTGTTAAATTTCTCATCCAGTTTGATCCTTAGAATTCACGGCCTCCTCGGGGAAGGAGACAGAGCTTGTTTTCCCCATTAATACCACTGCAACCCGGAACTCTGTCTTGCATTTATTCCCCTGTTTTGTCTGGTCAGAAATGATGCAAGACAGAAGGTTTTGCCTGTTTCCATCTATCAGCTATTTTGAAGCCTAAAAAAATAAACTTGAAAATACTGCTTTTGCTGTTTTATTCTTTTTATTCGATTCCCTCTTGTGTACTTATATCACCAGCTCTTTAGGAAAACAACTTTTATTCCTTTTAAGCTCAGTAGACTGTAAAGCTCATTTTTACTGGACTTCAAGGTTCTGAGTGAGAGTTTGAGCTGTTACGTGCTAAGTTTTAATTTTTTCCATGCTGAAACTCTCCAGCAATAGTTGGGATGCTGCCGAATGTAACTGAGCCTGCACGCAGATGGTGTCAGAGCTCTGCTCGGCACGAAGCCAGGGAACAGGATCCTTCCCAAATGCAACGAGATCCTTCTCAAATGCATCCACGCTGCAGCGGCTGGGACTGGAGGGAGGTGCTTGAGGGCTTGGAACTCAGGGGATTGGAGTGTTTTCCTGCTGGTGACTTCCCTTCTGCCTCAAGGTTTAGGATCTTTTCTTTTTAACCACTCTTTCCAAATACCTCAGAGCTTCCTCGTCTCCAGAACAATTGTTGCAGTCGCAGGATCACAGAATCATTTATGTTGAAAAACCCTCCGAGACCATTGCATGCAACTGTTCCCCCAGCACTGCAAAGGCCACCACTGACCCCTGTCCCCAAGTGCCACATGTACCTGGCTGTTAAATCCCTCCAGGAGGGGATACTCCATCAGCACCCTGGGCAGCTGTGCCAGACCAGGACAGCCCCTTTCCCTGTTTTTCTTCATGTCCACCCTGAGCCTCCCCTGGCCCAGCCTGAGGCCGTTCCCTCTCCTCCTGTCCCTGTTCCCTGGGAGCAGAGCCCGACCCCCCCCGGCTGCCCCCTCCTGTCAGGGACTTGTGCAGAGCCACAAAGTCCCCCCTGAGCCTCCTTTTCTCCAGGCTGAGCCCCTTTCCCAGCTCCCTCAGCCACTCCTGGTGCTCCAGCCCCGTCCCAGCTCCGTTCCCTTCTCTGAACATGCTTCCAGCCCCTCCAGGTCTTTCTTCTTGTGAGTGGCCTGAAAGAAGAACTGAGACGTTCCGAGAATTCAGGAGAATTCACTGAGGATTCAGAAGAACCAAATTTTTTCTGGACCTGCCTTGGCTTCCTTGGGGCACGTTACAGTCACATGGAGGTGTGCAGGGTCTGAGCTGAGTTTGCTGTTTCAATTATGGGACTTTACAGAATTTTATTTCCTAGTGCACTTGAAATTTAGATGAGCATCACAATTCAACCCCTGGCTGTTTATTGAACAAATACTTCTCATTTGTCAGATTGGTGTGATAATTTCTGGGATGCAGTGAAATTTGGGACCACATCTTAAGCACTATTTTTAATTTAGAGACAGTCATGCTCTGCACAACATCAGAGAGTTCACATGGGAAGACAAAACACGTATAATTGGCATTTCTGAGCCAACTGCTGACTGCAGCCAATTAGCTGAGAAGTGACAATTTGTGACTACTGCAGGAAGGCAGCACAGTATTGGAATATAAATCGATTTTCATCTCAGAATAAGTTCAGAAGTGAACCACAGGTTTTATATTTGCACAGTAGCGAGTATTTGTGCCATAAAGCTCAATGGCTCAGTTAATATTGCAGTAGGTGAGGAGTAAGTCATTAATCTCTTTCATCCTTCACGCAGGAGCAGAGCGACTCAGAGTAGTAAGTGTGAAAATGAGATTTGAGTGAGGGTTTTATTTTTGCTTGTTGTAGAATGCAAATGTGAGCATGGGAACCTCTTCAGCTGCACCAAGTTCTCTCTGATTTGGAAAAAGACGGATTTGATGGGTGAACTGTTCAGTAGATGAGGAATTGGTCCAGAGGAGGGCATGGAGGTGCTCCAAGTGCTGGAGCCTCTCTGCTCTGGAGACAGAATGGGAGCTGGGGGTGTTCAGCCTGGAGAAGAGAAGACTCCAGGAAGACCTTAGAGCCCCTTCCAGTGCTGCTTCTGATGTCCACACCTACAGCAGCAGGTGTATTACAAACTCTCTGTGATCTCCCACCTCCAAATCATGCTCCACTTCAACTTGTGTGTCAGAATTTTTCAAGTTACAATTAACTCCTGTTAAAACCCTTTCTTCTCTGAAACCTAAGGTTTAACTTTCTGTCTAGAGAATCTTTCCCTGTGGATGCGGTTAAATTTTCTTCCTAACCTCCAAATTTGGGTGAAGTGTTGCTGTTCATTTAAAATAGAGATCTGTGGTGCTTCTGAAAGAGAATATCCTTCTGCTTCTGTGGTGTGATTGGGGTATGGATTCACCCAAAAGCTCTTGGATGGGGCTTGGAGCAACCTGGTCTAGTGGAAGGTGTCCCTTCCCGTGGTAGGCAGTTGTAATGAGATGATCGTTCAGGTCTTTCCCAACCCAGCTCTTTCTGTGATCCTGGAGCAGCAGCTGGAGGCCAGGTGAGGTGTCCCATGGCAGCTGCAATAGCTTTTACCTGTCTTTAGGCAATGAATGGAGCTTCTAGTGCATCCGTGAAACCAAAGGCGAGGATGCGCCATGGAAATTTAATCTAAAGGTAGGGGTCTACAAATAGATGTCCTTGTGTGCCTCAGGGTTTACAGTTCTGTTATGGAACTGGTCAGGTAATAACTTTTTAGGCACCTGCATTGGTCAGCTCAATCACAGATAAGGTTTCCATTGAGTGTAAGGGGCTGATAGGAATACCCCTGTGAATCCTGGGTTAGGATGTCTTAGTCTGTGTCTGAATCCCATAAATCATCTGCAGAGGTGAACAAGCGCTTCCTTCTGGAAAGTGTTCCTTGGAACTGACGTTGTTGAGATGGTTTAAGAGCCACCTGCCTGAAAAAGGCTCATCTCAGGTTGCTGCTCTGTTTGCTCATCCCTCAGTGAGCAGGGTCAGCTCCAAAATCCCGGCTTCTGGAGGGTGTTTTTGAAGGGCTTTTTGCCCTTCATTCCTGTGATTAGCTTTCCACTGCCTTAATGACTTCCATTAAAGATGTTCACAGAACACAGGAAGCAGCAGCATGTGGCAGAACTGAGACCGTGTTCAGGTGGTGGAGCTGGATTGCTGTGCTGGCTCATTCCTTCCTAAAACCTCACTGCCAGGGCTCTTGGAGTTGGCTCACTGCTCCTCTGGAGTGGAGAGCACCAAGATAAACATGGATCTTGGCCCCGTGTTCCATTAGAGCACATTGTGTTTGGGTTTAAAGGAGAACTGGAACAGGGAATGACTATACTCTCGAGCAGAAGAGAAGTTCCCCCCCCAGCATTATTCCAGAGGGCAAAATGACTGTTTTGATGATTCTGGCATCACTCAAGAATACTTAAACCCCCTTAGTTTTACAGCAGGTCCTTTGACAAAGGCACAGGCACTCAGCGTTCAGGCCATGCCGTCCTATTAGCATTGTCCAAGGTCAGATTGAATCCTTGCCTCTAACCATAGGAAAAAAGAGACAAGACAGTGGAGTTTTGGGGAAGAAATAGAGGAAGATGTGCATAAATGACACCTGCAGCTTGTTTGGCTCGTGGCTTTCTCTCACTGGAAGCCTGTGGAACTCTCAGCTTTCCTCTTTTCCCTGCTGCTTTTTGTTTGTTAACTTTGGTGCTGGGGCTAGATTGAAATAAAAAGCAAAAAGCAGCCCAAAAATCTCTAAATTTCTATGTGGTCCTGTAGACTTTCAAAACAAGAGTGCTGTAACATTCTCCCACCTGCCAGGTGAGGTTAATGGATGTAGCAGTAGGACCTTTAGATACTTTCTGAATTCACAGCAAGCCCCAAGCTCTGGGAGCCAGCTTCACATTGCGCCTTCTCTGCTGGACCCCTCTAGTTTCAGAAGTTAATTAGACTTTTATTTTTCTTTCTTACACAATTCCATTCTAGGAGCATGTCTTGTACAAAATACAATTTTTAGTTTCTCTTTTTCTCATCCCTAATACGAAATAGGGATGAAAAGGAAGGCACCACTGGTGGGGATTTAGTCACTTCATATATTCGTGAAGAAAGGTAGAACTATAATGCGTCAATAATCCTGAGTTGTTACCAAGGTAAAAAAGTTGTGGAAACACTATTTTCTATGGTTGGTCATGTTTTCTCAAGTGTTTAGGTACGAAATTGCCATACTTGAAATATTCTTCGGTACATTTACAGAATCCCAGAATGGTTTGGGTGGGAAATGACCTTAAAGCCCATCCAGTTCCAGCCCCCGCCTTGGGCAGGGACACCTTCCCCTATCCCAGGGTGCTCCAAACCCTGTCCAGTCTGGCCTTGGACACCTCTAGGGATCCAGGGGCAGCCACAGCTTCTCTGGGCACCCTGTGCCAGGGCCTCCCCACCCTCACAGCCAAGAATTCCTTCCCAATATCCCATCCCTCCCTGCCCTCTGGCAGTGGGAAGCCATTCCCTGTCTCCTGTCCCTCCAAGTCCTTGTCCAAAGTCCTCCAGCTTTTTTGGAGCCGCCTTAGCTACTGGAAGGTCTCCCCAGAGCCTTCTGCAACAACCCCAACTCTTCCATTATCAGTTCTTAAGTTAATTTTAGATTAGGGGTGCTAATACTATGTATAATACTGGAAGTTATTTGAGTTTGGAGAAGGAGTTGTCCTAATCCCATTCTGGTGAACAGTTTGGCTTCCTCTAAAATATCAGTAACTTCCAGCAGAAGTGGGAAGAGTTATGCATTGATGAATTACCTGTACGTCTGTTTATTACAGTTAAATGAGAGGAGCAACTCAAATCTGGTTCTTGCTGGATTTAACAAAAAATTTCTACATAATTTCTTATTTGGTTGGGGACTGAGTTTTCTTAGTGGTATGTGAAACTCGTTGTTAAAGAGTTCAGGGCACTTGTAGATCACAAGAATAGAGGTTTATATAATTTTGGGTATTGTTGCATGTACAGTTTAAGGTGAACTTAGGTCCTAGTTGACCTACTTTTGTACAAAATTGTTCCCTCAAAATTATTCTCAGTTTTCTTTTGTCTTGAAGAACAGACTCAGGTGCTTATGCAAACCTAGTCCTGGTATGTAATTGTCCTAATTTGTTTTTCAAAATTTCTATCAGTCACAGGCTGTAGTTTAGCTCCAGCAATATTTTGAGTTTGAAATACCAGCTGTTACTGAAATGTCAGCTGAGTTCCAGTATACTTTTCCTTTGCTTATATTATTTTGTGGCCAAGTCATTTGCCAGTAACTCCTTTGAAATTTGTGTGTACTGATTTCAAAACCAGTGCAATTTTTAGATGTTGGCTAGTTAGAGGAAGCCAAATTTTCTTCTTGGCTTCATACTTTATGCTAATCAAATGATAAAAAATGTAAAGTTCTTCATTATAAATTTTTGTCAGTCCATACAGCCAGCTATTTCTGGTCCTTGGGAAAGCAGGTGGATTTTTTTGGTACTTCAAATGATGTGGTAATAGAAAAAGCAGGATAGGCAGTTGTGCTCTCCAAGGTACCTTTTCAGATAAGATAAACACAAGCTTTGTAATATTCTTTGGAATTAACATAATTAACTATCTGATCTTAGCTACCTAAGGGTACCGTGTTATTCCTAAGAACAGGGTATAAAACATGCTTGAATGCTGTGTATGGCCTGGGAAGAGTCAGGTAGCTGCTCCGTGGAAAAGGTCCTGGGGGTGCTGCTTGGCAGTGGCTGAAGGTGACTCCAGGTGTGCCCAGGCAGAGGTTTAAGTTGGATATTAGGGGAAATTTGTTCCTGGAAAGGGCAGTCCAGCCCTGGCTGCCCAGGGCAGTGCTTCAGTCCCCAGTCTAGTCCTCCCCCTGGAGGGATTTCAAAGCCCTGTGGATGTGGCTCTTGGGCACATGGGGCAATGGTGGCCTTGGCAGTGCTGGGGATGGTTGGACTGGGTGAGCTCAGAGCCTAAACCTAAACAGTTCTGGGATTCTTTGGTATGAAAGTGGGGATTTGATTTTGCAGCTGAGCCAAGGTTCTGCCCTGTACCTGGAGGAGGCTTTCCAGGTCCCCAGCATGAGCTACACAGAGCTTTCCTGCAGTTAAACTGCTTCATCCTTTGGTACAAAATGAGTTTTTTCAGAATGGATAAATGAATCTTCTACCGTCAGTTAAACTTAATTAAAAATCCAGACTGCTAAGAAATTGGTGCCATATTTTTTGTGGATCCAGAATGAACAGCCTACTTTCAGCAGCTATTTCCAACCAAACTTTCAATGTAACTGAATTAATTAAGTGCTGGGAACAGATTATATTAGGGGAAATTAAGCTCTAAGTAAGCAAACCATTAACAATTATGAGACTAAATTGCCTGTGACACAGATTGGTCAGGTTTGATGGTGCAAAGTATTTTCAGCTTGTGAGGAATAAATTGTAGAAACAACCTGGGTTTTTTTACTCCATGTATGAGGTAGAGGTCCTCAATTGGGCTTTACAGGAGAAGAACTCCAACAGGTAGAGAAAAGAATCACTGGTAAAGCATTTGTAAGGATTCTGTGTGAAATAAACCTAAATTATTTTTTGTTTGTTTTTGTTTTATTTGTTTCCTGCAGTTGTTGCCAAAAAATGAGAAGCCCTTCTCTGGTAACAGTCTCATTAATCTTTCATAGAATCTCTCTTATTTTAAAATTAAGAGATGCTTGTTTTTGCTAATGGGAGGAAGTTTTGGTTTCCATCACTGAAACTGGTCCTGATGGTCATCCACAGAGGACTGGCCTGTTGATGGTTCGTTTGTGCTTTTAATTTTCTTTTTCTATGAAAGGATTGTTGATGCATAACAAGGGCTTTATTTTGAAATGCATCTGTTATAGTCAGTCAGCATCATGGTTATCCTCAGAAATAATAAGAAAAGTTATTATTTTTATGCTGACCATGTTACATGTTCGTATTTTGGGATTTGATATTTTAATAAGGATTATCTTTGCCTTAAAGACATTCCAGAATATTACATTTATTCCAGAATATGCATTTATGCAAATATTGTATGACTTTAGTTACCAGGCACTGATTTTTTACACAAAAAGTGAAATCTTGCTTACTGTCTTTTTATAATCAGAAAACTATTGGGAAGCCCTTCAGAAGCAAAAATCAACAAGAAACTCTGTGGTTTTTTTGCCTTTTCTGGGCAGGACTGTTGAGGTTGCAGCATCTGGTGTGCAGGTTTGGAGTTCACTTTGCAGCTACACAGTGGTTGTGCACTGCAAAGGAACTTTCGACTTTGAAGTATTTCAGTATATTTATAAGAAAAGTATTTGGGGCAGCTTCTGTACCAAGTTACAATGGATATTTGAAGCAAATATGATCATAGAAAGTGTTCCAGAGCAACAGAAACCCAAGCAATGACTCAGTTTACACATATTCATGAATTTTGGGATGTGGTTGTTGCTGGGAGGAGGGATTTTTGTTTATGCTAATGCTACCATAAGTACTGTTTATTAAGGGAGAAGAACAAAAAATGATGCCAGAAATGGATTTAATGTCCATGCAAAGGCTTTGCCAGTCCAGATTCCACTTTAATTCTGAAATAAATTCTGTTACTTCATGAAAGAGTTAATATCCTGTTGTGGTGCTGAGAGATTGATAGGCAGAGGAAATAGGAGGTACCTGGAAAGAACTTCTGATTCCTAATATTGCACAAGTTGCTTTTCTCTTGGCTCGCCTCCCCTCCACGTTGTTATTTTTACCCAGGCTCCCTAATCTTCCCTTTTGCCTCTAACCACCTCCCAGTTTCCTGTTCGCCTCTTCCCTCTGGTTTTTGTCCCAAATATTCCGTTGTTTTTCCCTTCTCTCTGCCATTGGATTGCAGGGAAGTGAGCTAAGATGAATGCCATAGCTGTTTTCACAGTATCTATCATCTTCTGTGTTTCATGCCTCTTTGCAGCTCTTGGTGTAAGTGCCTTTTTTGAGGAGATTTTGTTGTCTGGATATTGTTCGAAATATAAATATTGAATTTTGGATTGCTGTGTAAACAATAATTAAAGATTTTCACTTTTAATTAAAGATTATTTGCAGCTCTGTGAAACCTCTGTTTTAAGTTTTTGAAGTAGTGTTTTCTTCAATGTGCACTAAAGAATATTCCTTGGAACATGTCTGGGAGAGAGTTACTTGTTCAGTTTCATTTTTGGGATATATGTATTCAAAACAACATGAAAGTTATAATTTATTTTCTTTTCCCTCAGAATATTTCCGTTCTTTTTCAAAAACAGTGTTCAAAAATATGAATTGATCTGAGTAATGATGCTTTACATTGTCATTTTTAATCCTTTTTAAATATCTTGAAATATGAATTTTCTTTCCAGTAAGTAACAGAAGTAATTTGCTTTTCTTTTGCAGATTGCATTCTCACAGCACAGCAACTTTATGGACCTGGTACAGTTCTTTGTGACATTTTTCAGGTACTTTTCATTTAAGACAGCTAAATGTTACTTCTTTAGGTCTTGGGCTTCAGCATTTGGGTTCTTGTTGGTTTGGTTTTCTAACTTAAGCATCCTGCTTACAGCACAGCCTAGAAAATGGACATCTTCAGTCTGTTTAAAATATTTAATTAGGAATTATGTTTAGAAAATTAATTGTCTGCCCATTTTTGCTAATACATTGTGCAGGGAATGGGAGGATGGGGCTGGGAGAGGCTTTTGGAAAAGGAGAAGTTCTTTTTGAGATATTATAGAAAACATTGACTTCCCTCATCATACAGATAATGTGTGACTTACTGAAGATTTTCACACCTCTTCAGACACCAGTCATAAATTAGGGGAGTTATTTTGCAAAGAGTTAAGTCTGGAGTAATTTCCAACTCTTTAGGTACCACCTTTTGATTTTAAACTGAACTCTCAAAGTATGTCAAGTTAAATCCAAACATATGTTAAAGTACAATAGAAGCCAAATACTTCTGGTTTTCATACACGGCTTTAAGTTCATTTCTTAGTGTAAAGTGAACTGATGATTACCTCAGAGTGGGAATGAACAGAAACCATTTCAATACTTATTTCCTCTTCTGCCCTCCCAAAATTACAGCCCTACCAAAGCAGGAAACACTTCCCAAAGCACAGCAGGCCCTCTCTTCAAGGCTTCAAAATACAGTGTGTTGGCCTCTGTTTGAGGGACTGCTAACACTCCAGAAGTATAAGCCAGTACTTGATCGATAAGAAGTCCTTCAGGAGGGATATACATGGAGCAAGCACTACTCCAGGTCTTACAACGTGTTCTAAAGTAGGCAATATTATGCCTGGTATAAAATGAGCAGTGGGAATAATACCTTGCTTTAGATTTCATGCTAAATTTAATTAAAGCAAGAAGCTCCAGATGGATCCTTCAGACAAGTGGTTTATATCAATTTTTTTTTTTCATATGGAGCTTTTAGAGAGTAGAATCTGCTTTAGTACAGTCCCTGGGAAACAGTAGGTTTGAACCACCACCTTCCTGCCACTGGAGTGGAGTAGGTGGTTACTCCTGGCTCAGACTTAAGCATTTGTTTTGCTGAATTAATCACTGTCAACGTCTTCCCTAAAAATCTTTGTGGCAGGGTAATTGCTTATTAGGAAAATAAAGGGGAAGCAGTTGGTTTCTTAGTTCTTTTCTAATTGTAGAAGATAAATCTGCACTACAAAAACCATACAGACCCAACTGCATCTGTGTATGAGGATTTAAACTCCTCAGTATGAGGGATCGCTCCAGATTCATTATATGAAGAGAATGCCACAGAAGCTGTGGCTGCCCCATCCCTGGAAGTGTTCAAGGCCAGGTTGGACAGGGCTTGGAGCAACGTGGTCTAGTGTAGTGGAGGGTGTCCCTTCCCATGGCATGGGTGTGGAACTGGTTGGTCTTCAAGGATCCTTCCAACCCACATCGTTCCATGACTCCAGTCCCAGTGTAAAGCAGAAGATGAGTGCACTATGTGTCTCAGTGAGCACATGCAGCTGAACATATATGTCCAAAGGTGGCAAGTTGAAGAGTTACCAGTGATTTTCCTTTCCTCCATCACTGTTATCACATGGATCTCCTTGAGAAGTAATGTTGTAATATTATTTAACATCCTAACAAGCCAGAGGAATAAGAACATGTGGATTTGGGAGAAGACAGTTTATTGGTGTTTTTCAATCAAGCATTTATAATGTGTTAGAAATTCTTTGATTCTTTCACTACTCCTAAGCTCCTCTCCAAGTGTTTTATTTTACAGTCACTATAACTCCCTAATTAACCAGTGGATGAGAACAGTGTGATTCATCTCACTGGGTGTAGAGGAAACTATTGAAATGTTTGCATTTTTAATGGTCTAGGGCACATTTCATAATTACTGTTGGATCCAAGGCAGACCATAAATAAGTAATACCTGAGAGCCCCCTGTGCTGTTAATGAGCAACATTTGGCTGAGAATTTGCTCCCTGAAATAGAGGCAAAGAAAATGCTTTGTGAAAACCTAAAACCATTTGGTAACACTAACACCAAACTCAAAAACTGGGATATGTATCAATTTCCTAGGTGTAATGGAGACATAAAGAGATGTTGTTCTGGAAAAGAGCTGTTGAGAGTGACTTTCTGTTTGCACATTTAAGGGTGTTGCCTCATTTTGCTGTTCTGCAGGAAATGCAGGAGTTGCCCAGAGAAGCTGTGGCTGCCCCATCCCTGGAAATGTCCAAGGCCAGGTTGGACAGGGTTTGGAGCACCCTGGGCTAGTGGAAGGTGTCCCTGTCCATTGCAGGGGGGTTGGAACAAGGTGATTTTTAAGATCACTTCCAGTCCAAACCATTCTGTGATTCTATGAATTTGGGAAATCTTTCTGAGCTGGAGATACTGTGGCACATTTCCATATTCTAGAAGCCGCTTCCCCCACTTGGTTGTAGCCCCATCCTAACTGTGCTGTTCTGCTGTGCATCTGGAGGCATCAACCGTGCCTTGAGTTGTGTGGAGAACCTGAGAGGGAAACGGGGGATTTTCAGTTTCATTGCTGACGTTTGAGATGGATTAGGTCAGTCCGGTCCCTTGGAGCGGGCAAGCCAGATTGCCAAACTCCAGCACTGCTGGGTTTGTGATATGCCAGGCACTGGCTGGGCTGCCTGTGAGACACACAGTGGTATGGAAAAGCAGGAACCTGGTCATGCATTCAAACAACACCAGGCAATGCGGAGCAGGGCATAGGATTGATTTCCATTTCGTTTAGGAGCTGGCTACTGTGGTCAGAGGGATGTGCCTCACATTTAGAGGTGCTGTTGGACTCCTGGAGCTCCTTCTGGATTCAGAGTTCAGCACCAAGCCAGGCAGGGGGCTGTGTGTAACCCTTATTTTGTACCGCATGAATGTTCTATTTTAAGCTAAGAAAATGTCAGTGGATAAAGGTTGGGCAGAACAGTGAAGTTCTGAGGTCGTTAATACTGCATTATAATCAGAGCCGGAGGAGAAACGATATTCCAACCATTGTTAACCTTTGCAAAGCTAATGAATTGCAAGTAAACTGGGTTTTCTCTTTCCTCCTCTCTGCTTTTCATAATACAGCTCTTTAATTTACAGATTGTGCAGTTGTCTTTCAGCACATATTTTGAGCTATTTTGACAATTTCTAGTGAACGTTTTTTATTCATATCTGTGCTTCCTTTTCTTCCAAAAAATCTGTCTGCCAGCACACCTATCACAGATATTTATCATCAGCGTACATTTATGTACAGAAGATGTAAAAATACTTGTAGCCTTGTAGGAACATATTACTGCCCAATAATCCTTCCCCCTTTTCCTTTCTCTTCCTCTCTTCCCTTCTTCCCTTTCCCCTTCCCTTTCTCCTTCTCCTGTCCCTTCCCCTTTCCCTTCCCGTATCTCTGTGTTCTGTGCACCTCTAGTTTATTGACCAGTTCTGTAGTGATTTATAAGGAGTATTAAGATGGATTTGAATGGAATAAGGATGTGGAAGCACCATAAGAAACAGCAGGACAGGAGTTGAAAGCATGGCTTGTGTTGTCGCCCCTTCCTTTGCTTTTCCTGGTGTAGCAGCACCAAGAGACTCCAGTGAGGACATGGAGGCATTGGCTGAGAGATTGGCCTAAAAGGTCAGAAGGGTGAGGGGAACAAAGCTGAACCCAAAAAGCTGTTGGGACCTACAGGGTATCGAAGACCTATAAGCCCTCTAAACCAGGTTGGTTTGTTTCTGGGTTTCCCTCCCGGAAAGAAGGGAGGAGATGTGGTGAGGACCTGAGAACCAGCATGTCTTGTCCTGTCTGTGGGACACAAGTGATGTTCCCCAGACCAGCTCCCAGTACACTGGGCATTTGTGAGTGTGAGGGTGTGAATAATATAATCAATTTTTCTCTGAGGTTTAGCTAAATATAATCAAGCTCAGCCTAGGAGACATTTGGGAGACCTTACTGGGATTTCTACATACTTAAAAGGGGGTTTAAAGGAGAATGGGGACGGACATCTAAACGGGGCCTGTAGTGATAGAACAAAGGATGATGACTTTAAATTAAAAGAGGGTCCATTAAGACTAGATTAGAGAAGAGACTTTTTACGGTGAAGGTGGTGGTGAAACACTGGACTAGGCTTCCCAGAGAGGTGGTGAGTACCCCATCCCTTGAAACATTCCAGTCCAGGTTGGACAGGGCTCTGAGCAGTCTGGTCTAGTTGAAGATGTTCCTACTCACGGCAGAGGGGTTGGACTAGATGACCTTTTAAGGTCTCTCCAAGCCAAACCATTCCATGATTCTGTTCTGTGATCTCATCCTGACCTTTATTACGCTGTTTTACCCTATACCTCTGGTGTCTTCCACTGCACTTCTCTTCTGGGTTCTCACATGCACAGTTCATCTTGTTTCTTGCCTGCTGTTCGTCTTGCCTTCGTTATCTGTCCTTGAAACATCCTTCTAAGGGAGTCCAATGTCTGTTCTAGTCTAGTGGGAGGTGTTCCTGCCCCTGGCAGGGTGGTTGAAGCTGGATATAAGGTCCCTTCCAGCCCAAACCAGCGTGAGATTCCATGATCCAGCACTTGACTCTCCTGTCCCACCGTAGGCTTACAATGATTGTTAGAGAAATGGGTATTATTTCACAAATGGAACAAAAGCTGCCAGTTTAGTGTTTTCATGGTGGCACATCAAACCTCATGTGCCTCTGTTAGGGTCTGAATATCAAATGGAAATGGTGTAATTTTAGTTTGATACGAATAATTGGACTTGTTCCTCAGAAAAACTTGAGCAGGAGCACTATTTGCTCAGTACACGACTCAGGCAGATGGTTTTTTGTGCCATATATTGTTTTTCCTGACTAGAAGTGTTTTCCCAGCGTTTTCATTAAGTGGGAATGGCCTTCTGCAATAATTCAAATCTGGAGTTGTGCTGCAGATATTTTATTTACTCTTGTTGCTTATTAAATAATGTTTTACTGCAGCACAAATGACATTACTAAATATGTGCCTAAAATACAGTCTGAGTCTCTTTGTTTTTCGTTTTTTTTTTTTAGAAAAAGGAAGCGCTTGGGAATATCTTTACATTATTTCTAATAAAATTAAGAAGATTAGCATTTCAGCATCCATAATTTCCTTCTTTCCGTGTTATTCTCAACACTCTTTACTTCATTTTCCATAATCATAGAATAGAATCATAAAATCATCTAGGCTGGAAAAGCCCTCTGAGATCATCAAGTTCCAGCACTCCCCCAGCATTGCCAAGGCCACCGCTGCCCCCTGTCCCCAGGTGCCACATCCACAAGGCTTTGAAATCCCTCCAGGGATGGGGACTCCACCCCTGTCCCGGGCAGCTGTGCCAGGCCAGGACAGCCCTTTCCATGGAGGAATTTTCCCAGTGTCCACCCTGCCCCTCCCCTGGCCCAGCCTGAGGCCGTTCCCTCTCCTCCTGTCCCTGTTCCCTGGGAGCAGAGCCCGACCCCCCCGGCTGCCCCCTCCTGTCAGGGACTTGTGCAGAGCCACAAGGTCCCCCCTGAGCCTCCTTTGCTCCAGGCTGCGCCCCTCCAGCTCCTTCAGCTGCTCCTGATCAGGCTTGTCATGATTTTGACTGGGATAGAGTTAATTTCTTCTCAGGAGCTGTTCTAGTGCTGTGTTTTGGGTTCAGAATGAGAATAATGTTGATAATACCCTGATGCTTTGGGTTTTGCTAAGTTGTGTTTCTCAGAAGTTTGTTGTTATGTTTTTTTTTTTTTCTCTTGCTCTGCCAGTGAGAAGTTACTCAAACTGGGAGGGATCATAGCTGGGACAGGTGACCCCAACTGGCCAAATGGATATTCCACACCATAGAACATCAAGCCCAGTGTATAAACTGGGGGAGTTACCTGGAAGGGTCTGATCTGGGAACGGGGGCTAGCATTGGTCAGCAGGTGGTGAGCAGTTATATTGTGCATCAGCTGTTTGGTTGGGTTTTTTCCTTTCTCTTTTTAATATCATCATTATTATTATTAGCCATTGTTACTGTATTTTACTTTGTTTTCAATTATTAAACTGTTCTTCTCTCAACCTACAAATTTTACTTTTGATTCTCCTCCCCACTCCACCAGGGTGGGGGAGAAGAGACAGGGGTTGAGTGACATTGCAGTGCTTAATTTCCATCTGGGTTTAACCCATGCCCCCTGCGCTCCAGACCCTTCCCTCTCTCCATTGCCCTTCTCTGCCACAACTAAGGTGAGTTGTGGCTTGTTGATCCTTGTACCATCTTCAGCAGAAAGATGAGGTCAGGAGTCTGTCTTGATGGGCTGCAGGCAGCTGTTTGGCAAAGCCCAACCAACCACGTGCATGTTATATACTTGTTCCAATTATTTCAAGGTTTAATGCATCCGGTACTTCAAAATGTGTCCTGTAACTCTCCAGCAGATTAAAATTTACTTGTAAATAGCACTTAAATAGCTCCCAATTCATCAAAATAATTTGGGCTGTGTTTCTAGTAATCATAGCAGCGCTTTCTGAAATTATTAAGTGACCTGTATATGTTAAAGTACATTAGCAGTGAGGCTGCTGTACACTTTGGTGTTTAAAGTTGCCATTTTTTACAGGCAATTTTGATGTGGATAAACATTTCACAAGAGTTTAATAATTGGGCTCTAATACACCAGATGGATTTTCTTCTCCCCTCCTGAGAATGCATCATAGTAAAGTGCTGATGGAGTTTTCCAGACATTTAAAAATGAAAGTGGACTTGTTTGAAAAGTTTTAAGGATGGTGGAAGTGGAGAAAATATTCTCTCTGTGGTGAAAAGGAGATGAAAGTCCAGAATAAAACCCGACAGTGTGTTTAAGCTCAGATTTTTGTGTCAGTATGGGAATACCCTGTGGTATAACAAGCACTGAAGGCTGATCAACTAAGGTTTCATGCATGTGTTGAGGCCAACTGAGGAGAGATTATTTATAACCACATTGCTCATTTATTGTACTTAAATAATCTAATGAATAATTAAGAATGAATTAACAAAGCTATTTGCCACATAGAATACTGTCTATAAAATTTAAATGTATCTCCTCCCTGCATTGCAATATTTATGCTGTGTAAGCACAAATTTTTATAACTGTATGAGCCAATGGAAGCTCTGCTTGGTCGAACCTGACTGAAATGGAGTCATGTTCAAATGTCCTTGGGATGAAAAACTCTCCGGGGGTGTTAGATGGCTCTTGATGGTTCTTTTTCCTTCCAGTCTTGTTTCACACATGAGTTTGCTGTTTCCCTTTTTTTCTTTGGAAAAATTTAACTGGTCTCAAACTGGACTTGTCACAGGCCGTAGGAAAATGGAAATCCAACAGCTGATAGAATCACAGAATAGTTTGGGTTGGAAGGGAACTTAAAGATCACCTTGTTTCACTCCCCTGCCATGGGCAGGGACACCTTCCACTATCCCAGATCTCTCCAAGCCCCATCCAGCCTGGCCTAGAACACTTTGTGGAATGGGGCATCCACAGCTTCCCTGGGCACCCTGTGCCAGGGCCTCCCCACCCTCACAGGGAACAATTTCCTCCCAATATCCCATCTAACCCTGCCCTCTGGCAGTGGGATGCCATTCCCCTGTCCCTCCATCCCTTGCCAAAGTCCCTCTTCAGCTCTCTTGGAGCCCCTTTAGGCTCTTGAAGGGGCACTGAGGTCTCCCTGGAGCCATTTGAGATGGGGGAAGCTGTAGAGAGAAGACTTGAGTGAAGAGAGGATTTCCAGGATGTAGGAGGCTCTTGGTAGGCTGTTACTTTTGGACAATAAAGAGAAGGAGAGGGCAAAGCAAATTCTGTAGCAAGTTTTTTTTTTTTTTTAAAGTCATTTGTAAACAGGTGGATTTTCATGGCTGGCAGAGATGTGTCTGGAGCTGTTGAGGAGGGCAAGGCAGGGCACAGCGTTTAACCAGGACTCTGCCAACCGTCGGCTCTCACTCCAAATCATTTCCCAGCACATCTTTCTCTGCACGCAGCTGTTTCTTTCTGCTGGTTCTGTATCTACAAAGTTGCTTTCCCAGAGAAAGTAGGAAAAAAACCCCTTTCTCTAAAGCTACTGATGCTCACATCAGGTCTTTTAACTTATTTCAGGATGGTTTAGGCTGAGTAAACGCAACAATAGATCTTGACTTTGCTCTACCCCTGAGGCTCTTCCAGCAGGTGATGGACTGCAGCAGGCTCTGCCTTTTATTTCTCCCTGAGTGCTTCCAAGGGATGTTAGTTCAAGGGGGAAAATATATTTCCTTAGTGATTTTATAGCTTTTGTGGGTATTTGCTGCCTCCTTGTGACAATACAAAGATGTATGGTGCTGTTTCTCTGAAAAACAAGGGTACTGTGGTGAACGTTTTAGGAGAAGTTTTTATTAGTCTTTAATTGTTAATTCCTTGCTGTGTTTTCTCATGAAAGTCTTGGCTGTGGTGCCAGAAATGGGCAGGAAAGAGAAACAGATGAAAGACTCTGGGACATGCATGAGACCTGTGCTGTGTTGCACTTTGGAAAGGGGATTTAGTAATAAAGGTGATCCTCTAAGTTCTCCACTCTAGCTTTCTTCTCTGAGGGAGTAAATAATACATAGGGAGACATATTTACAGTGCCACTGTAAACGTGGCACCGGGGGACATGGTTTAGTGGTGGCATTGGCAGTGCTGAGTTAATGGTTGGACTTGATGATCTTAAAGGTCTTTTCCAACATCAATGATTCTGTGATTCTATGAAACCAACCCAAAATAAGAGGTCCAATAGTTTTCAAATTGCTGAGGTCACTTTTTTCCTAAAAAAGGGGCCATCCTTATAGCAGTTAAGCATGTTTTGATGTGCATCTTCCATTTTTGTGTATTTCTGGAGCTGTCTGATAGATACTTGTGACTGGAGCTTGTTACTGTGTAGAGGTGGAGACCTCATTGACTTTGCTGGCTGAGGGTGGCACAGTGCAAGTTCATCTTTATCCCTGACCTCTTGAGAAACTCTTCCTGGAGAAACTTCTCTGAAATGGGTAACTTAAAAGAGGTGCTTGAGATTAATGGCATTTTTGCCATTGGTGGCATTTTTCCTCTGCCCTTTGGACTTCCGTCTTGTTTCCCCAAATAAAGGTGTATTGAGGAGGTAAACATGGATAAGCTGTGGCAGCAGCTTATGTTGCACATAAACTGCATCTAAAATCATAAAATCATGGTATGGTTTGAGTTGGAAGGGACCTTAAAACCCATCCAGTTCCATGGGCAGGGACACCTCCCACTGTCCCAGGATGCTCCAAGCCCCAATGTCCAGCCTGGCCTCGGACACTTCCAGGGATCCAGGGGCAGCCCCAGCTTCTCTGGGCACCCTGTGCCAGGGCCTCCCCACCTTCACAGGGAAGCATTTCTTCCCAATATCCCGTCCAACTCTGCCCTCTGGCAGTTTGAATGCTTTCTTCTGGGATGAAGCTTCTTGCTGGAGGCACGAGGTGAAGACAATCTTCTGGCAGGCGTTGGCTTTGGCAGCCTTTCCTGGGCACTCCTGCAGATATTTTGAATATATTTCTTTTTCATGGTTAAATGTAATGTGGACTCAGGATCACTTTCCCCCGCTGCCTTGAAAATTTTGTTGAATTTTCATTCTCCGTTTGTATAATGATGTTAAAACGTTACTGAAAGCAGACCAAAGATTTAGCTCATGGCTGGGCTGAGCTGGGTTTGCAAGGATACAGTTTGGATTTTTGCTCTTCAGGGAGCGCATTTAGATTTATTGAAGGAAAAGGGAGCTTAAAAGAAGAAAAAAAAGATTAGTAAAGCCATTAAGTGTGATGACATTTTTGCTGTGGGAAGCTAACAGGAATTTAATGCCCCATCCCTGGAAATGTCCAAGGCCAGGTTGGATGGGTCTTGGAGCAACCTGGGATTGTGGAAGGTGTCCCTGCCCATGCAGGGAGTGGAACTGGGTGGGCTTTAAGGTCCCTTCCAAATCCAGCCATTCCATGATTCTATGAATCCCAAGACAAATGTGAGCACTCAAAAATTTTTCTATTCCTTCATTTAGTTGTGCCCATGCAAGTGTGGAATAAGTGAAAATCGATCTTGTACAAGTGTAACCTTCTCCTGGAGAGACATACTGTTTCCAGGTGCTGTGGGCAGTCTGCTATAACAAATAGCAAGCTGATGGTATGAAATCCTCAGTCCTGGACAATGCATGTTTGCTTCTGTCTTGCGAGGAGCAGGGAGATGGACTTGATCTGTATGGGTCCTGTGAAACGAAGATATTCTATGATTCTTTAACAAAATAGCAATTAAATATTTAATGTCCATACCTTTTAGTTACTGGAGGCACATTGTTTTTTTACTGCAAAACCCAGTAGTAATCCAGTACCTTTAAAAAAGGAAAATAGCCATTACAATGCTTGTCTAAACTATTTGTGTTTGCAGAAACATGGCCAGGCTTTTAAAGTGCAAGCATGTCAGATTTTAATATTTAGAGAAAATGTGGTTGAAGTGATTTTTTAAAATGAAAGAGACAAAACAAATCTCTCCGTGCTCCTCCTTAAATTCATAGAGAAATGGGCACTGTAGGAGTCTTTAAAAGCTGTGCAGATATTTTAATGCTGAAGTCATAGAATCCCAGGCTGGTTTGGGTTGGAAGGGGCCTCAAAGCTTATCTCATTTCACTCCCACCATGTCACAAGGGACACCTTCTACTGTCCCAGAGTGCTCCAAACCACATCCAGCCTGGCCTTGGACACTTCCAGGGATCCAGGGGCGGCCACAGCTTCTCTGGGCAACCTATGCCAGGACCATGAAGTCAAACAAGTGCAAATTTCTTAATATTATATGCTATATGATAGTAAAGCATGTTTCTGTGGATATCTAAGCCTGAAAAATGTAATCCCATCACTGGCTGCCTTTGGGTGTCTGTGCCCAATCCATGGAGTTTTCATAACGTGGTCTGTAGATGGTGATACGGCAACAAGAACAGTCTCCTCACCTTTTGCATTTCTCAGGGAATGGTTCCTGCGGTCTACCCTGCTTTTTAATTATAGCTATTTCCAAGTCATAGTATCACAGAATCATTTAGGTTGGAAAAGCCCTCTGAGATCATCGAGTTCAAGCACTTCCCCAGCATTGCCAAGGCCACCACTGCCCATGTCCCCAGGTGCCACATCCCCATGGCTTTCAAATTCCTCCAGGGATGGGGACTCCACCCCTGGCCCGGGCAGCTGTGCCAGGCCAGGGCAGCCCGTTCCATGGAGGAATTTTCCCAGTGTCCACCCTGAGCCTCCCCTGGCCCAGCCTGAGGCCGTTCCCTCTCCTCCTGTCCCTGTTCCCTGGGAGCAGAGCCCGACCCCCCCCGGCTGCCCCCTCCTGGCAGGGTGGAGTGTGAGAACATCTTTGCAGTCCTTTGCAAAGTCTCTCTTCAAGAGAAATCCCTGTTGGAGCATCCAGAGCCCAGCGGTTAATGTGAATGCTGCACTTGAGCAATTAAGTCATCTGTTCTGGTTAATCTTCCTTTCAATGGAAACTTTCCTTTAAAATGTCTCTCAATATATGCTGGAACATGGGAAGAGGTTTGGAGATGTTTTCTGTAACCCATCAGTGCAGTCCTTGAGGAAGGAGGCTTCCACTGGGGTTCCGATTTTAATCTTAGCTTGTGTGCCTTGAAGTTGCTCATTAGGTATTCAGTGTGATAAGATCATAACTGTCAATACAGTTAGTTGTTGTTATTATTATTGTTGTTGTTGTTATTGTTGTTATTAGTATTACTATTACTGCTTTTTGTTACATCTGCTTCCTTGCATTTTCCCTAGAAATTGATAAATCCATTCATCCTTTTTTTCCGCTCTTTTGACTGAAGAAAACCAATATAGATTTGGGGAAATCAAGAAGTGCCTGTAGTTCTGCAACAGCCTGTTTAAAAGAATTCACCTACTTTACACTGTATCTTATTTTTGTAATTTGGAAAAGAAATAATAATCAATTTTCTCTGCTTCTTTCAAGGCTTTTCGTTTTGGGGGTTATCCTCTCACTTAAAATATCACTGGAGATAGGCAACAGTGGCTTTTTGAATCTGATTACATCTTTCAGCCTTACTGTCATTTAAGCAAGTCAGATAGAGAACTTTGGAACAACAGTTTCCCTGAAAATAACTGTCATTCCTCACTGGGTATCACAAGCACTGAACTGTGCTGGATTATTTTTCATCAGTGTATCTCTAATTATTATTTTAACTTCTCATTTCCTAGAGTTTTTCAGCTGCCAGTATGTTAGGAACAAGGGCAATAAAATATTATTTTCTATTTTTTTTTTTCCTTTCCTTTCCAGTTGTTTCCTGTCGTTGCTCCTGGTGGCAGCTGTGGTTTGGAAGATTAAACAAAGTTGCTGGGCATCACGACGGAGAGAGGTGAGAAGGATAAAATGTTGTTCCTTAGATGTCTTTTTAATGGTTGTTCTCGCTAGTATTTATTCACATATGCATCACATTAACCTTAAATTGAAGGCTAAGCTAATTCCGGTAATGCTGCTGTTTAGGCCTTTAGTGTATTTTTGATTGCAGTTTCAGTGACAAATTATGTTGTTGTAGTATCCTGATGCTGCAGTTTCTGTGAAGCACCAAAAAAATAGGGGTGAATATCCTGAATTCCCAGAACTTCTCTTTCTAGACAGCCTAAGTACAAAACCACATAAATTAGGAGATTCTTTACATCTGTTTCAAAATAGAAAACAGGAAATAGAAACATTAATTCTTGCTTTAATATGTTAAAAAAAGAAGTCAAATCCCCATTGTCAAATTAAACCTTATTCAGATATTCTGGTGGTTGGCTTTTTTCCCCCCTGCAACATTAGGAGCATAAGAAAAAGGTGGGGAAGCCACCCAGGATTTGAAAAGCTTTAAAAATGCGGATTTAAAAATGCGGATTTTAGAGCCAAAGTTTTTTCTTCTTCACCTACCCATGGTCCAAACCAGCTTCACAACTTTCTGTGTTTGCATCATGTAAATAACTTTGTGCTTTACACCCCAAAAATCCGATTCGTCCTTGTTTACCCCAATTTATTTTTTTTCACTACCTTCTTTTCTTGCTTCTCAGTGGAACCTGATTTTCTGTTCCACCCAAAGCACTCAGGGTGACCAGGGTGAGGTGGCCAATTGTTGTGGCACACAGAATGTGTCCTTAGTCCTCATTTTTGGCACAAATGCCAAATACCTGAGTTGTATTTGTAGAGAAGTCCTGTATGCCACAAGCAACCGACCACACATTCCTCGGGTTTTCTTGGTGTGCTAAGTGCTAAAAGCATGGAAGGAGAGCCCTGTATAATGTACAGGTATCAGAGGTTGGGCTGGGCTGCACCTGGAATTATTTTGAGGTGCTTTGTCTTGTTTTAATCTGTTTATTTCTATGCAAAACAAGAGAAGCCAGACATTATTTGAGCGAGTCCATGTGCACTACCTGTGTATATGTCATAACCTGAGGCCAGATTCCCTAAGGAATGGGGTGTGTTTCTCCCCTGCTTTGGGATTTTCAGGTGAGATCTGCCCATTCCTATAGGTTTTCCTCCCAGCTGTCCTGCTGGGATGAAGCTCTTGGCAGCTGCAGACCCCTGGCCGTGTCACTGTTCTGTTCAAGAGTGGTTTGTTCCCATACAGGAGTTGATCAAGAGGATTTAGGTGATTAATTTTTACAGTGTTGGAATTCTTGGCAAGTCCCTGTTTCCTGCATATCTTCAAAAATCTGTAGCTGGTTGTACTTTGCAGTGCAGTGGTGTGAATAATATGAATTTATTCCATATGAGGAGCTCCTCTCTGGTAATAAAGCAAGATGATGTCTGATAACTCTTCTCCTCTTCTTCCTCTTTCTGCTTCAGATGTTTCTGCTCTTACTGGTGAACTCGCTGCAGAATATAATCATTGCTTTTCAAACAGATAACCCTTAATCTTGGAAATAATGGAAGTCTTAGAGGTTTTCTGTATTCTCTGAAGGTAGATAAATTTTTACTAGAGCAGCTGGTTTTTTCCTGCTCACTTTATTGGCAAGAAACTAAGCTGGAGTCAGCATAACATTCCCTGTGGGTCCTGGGGTTAAATGTTATCTAGGAATGTATAAGGAATATAGGCTGAGAAGTAAATACTGTGCTTTGGAGCTCAGTTAAAGTATTTGAGCAGTGGCCTAAGTGAGAAATGTCTCTATAAATTAAGTTACAGTCTGGAGTACTGGCAATATATTGGCATGTTTCAGTCTAAATTCAGTCTACATGTGTGGAGGTTTGACAGGCAGTTCATCAGGGTGGTGTTTTCCAGGCACATTCCTGTCTTTTGCTGTTATTTATCTTGCTCTCTCTTTTTATCTAGTGACTCTATCTTGTAATTCATGGATCTCTGCTGTTCCATTCATCTTCTGTTACAAATACTTGTAAATCTTGAGGAAACAGTTTACAATCTTTGTCGTGCCGTAATTGCATATCTTAATAAAGACTGTCTCCAGAAACAAAAGTCCACCCAAAAATTTGTTGTCTAAGATGATTTTATAGCTTGAAGGTAGAGTTTCTTTGTACTGATTCTCAATAAACCAAAGCAGAAGTCTCTATAGTAGTTAAAAATAATAATCAGTGCCCCATCCCTGGAAGTGTCCAAGGCCAGGCTGGATGGGGCTTGTAGCACCCTGGTCTAGTGGAATGTGTCCCTGCCCATGGCAGGGGTTGGAACTAGAAGATCTTCATGGTCCCTTCCAACCCAAACCGTTCCATGATTCTACAAAATGCTGCAGCCCTGAAGGAAGATCTTTCTCTGATTTGGGCTGTATTTTTAGCAGCAGTCAAGTTACAATCAGCTGTTTCCCATGTGCTTGGTCTCTAATCTTAACCCAGAAGTCAGTAAAATATGATGCAATGTACAGGTAATTCCCAGCTGTCCATCACTTCTGCTTCCAGCAGAAGCATTGCAAGTGCCCAGCTTCTCAGTGCAGAGTGAAAAGCTGATCACTGAGGCCTATTCTGAGATACACGTAGAGCAGAAAAAGCAGTGTGCTGACAGGTTTAGTAGTCAAAATTACTCAGCCAGGATTGCTTGGAAAATGTGGTGGGAGAAGGCATACAGCTGTGCTTGGTGTGGCTGGTTAATGGAACACAGCAGCACCATTTGCTTGAAACCAAGTTTGCTTTGCTCCTTATGGAGAAGGCAGCATGCTACAAATCCAAAATCTCCATCAGGATCTTGTAAAATACACAAGATTCTCCTGACTTCTTTCCTTTTCTGTATTTCAGCTAAACTTCTCTGCCCAGCTGCTTGCACGTGTCCGTGTCAGTGCTTCTCAGCCTCCTGGCTGAAGGGTCTGTTGGGTGTGCAAACATGGCGTAGCCAATGTGTGCTTATAGGAAAATGAGTTTGGAACACTGAGCGAAAGTTCAGGCCTTGCAGAGTGTAAAACTTGGCTTGAACTAAAAATGGGAATGATTTGTGTCATACCAGGCATTCAGGAGATGGAGTTGTAAACTGTGTGTTTATTCCCTTGCCACTGAGCCCCACGTTTGAGTATCTTCAGACGTCTTAAAAAGGGAAAATAGAAATAAAAAGGCAGCTTTTATAGGAGGCTTAGAATGAGGTGAATGACATTAGGAAATAGGGATAGGAAACCTTTCTGTCTTGTCTGTAGGAAATGACATGTTAAAGGAATCAAGGTGGTAATAGAGAATAATGCACAAAGTATGAGCGTGATGTTAGAATTTTAATACGCTCATCTGCTGTCAGGAATTTTCTGTCCCATTGTTCTGGTTTTGCATCCAAATCCTCTTCTCTTTACCCTCAGTCTGCCTTGTTTCCTTCACTTGGAGCAAGGAATAGCTCCCTCCCAGCAAAGGGAGCGTGGCTGACCCAGGGTGGTGAGGGTCAGTTGGATCATTCCCTGTGCCTCTTCAGAACGTGGTGGGAGTATCAATAGCAAGCACCTACAGAGATAACTAAATTTGGGTGTCTAGAGCTCAATTTCACCCTTAACATAAAATGATCTGTATTTTGCCTCCTTTCTTGCCAAGAGTATCTAAGACTGAATATTTGTACTCTGCGAGTCACCCAGTTATTCAGGATGGGGTTTGTGTATTGATTTACTGCAGGAATTATCCTTCTCCTTCTTGACCTCGTTGCTGAAACCTTTTTCCCTCTCAAGTGTACTCAAAACTTAGTAGTGCTTCTCTTTCCACTGGCATCCTCCCCTGTAACATCCATGCTCATGGAATACCATGTAGGCAAGCAGATTTCTGTGCTTTTTACAGCAAAGATGTTCCAAGGGATGTGTGCTGTGTAGTATTTATTGCCCTGCCTTCCTTTTCTTCCCCTTCCTGCTCTCACCTGTTAGTATTTCATTAATCTCTTAGATCTTCTCTTGCAGACTGTGATTAAGGGCATCCTTGGTCAAAAAGCTTTGGATTTGAAATATATTCAAACCAACTGTAATTCAGGTTCTTCGTCATTGTTTAGAGTCTCTAGTGGTGTTTTGGACCAGGATCTGCGCTAAGGGATTTGGTATCAAACTTATGCAGAAATATTAAAAGGTCTGACAACAAATATCTCTAGATTTGGGCAGTCCCAGGTGCTTTGTAGGGTTTCCTGCTGTATTCTCCAAGCTCCCAGCAGTCATTTGCCATGTAGACCTTCTTGTTCCATAGTACTGTCAGCACTATTTGGTGTCTGTCAGCAAAAAGAAAATATTAAGCTTGGGTTTGGGGTGGTTTGTAGAGAAAAGAAGAATTGGAGGAGTGAGAAAGCACAGCCAGCAGGTGACTGAGGAGGTCAAGTCACATGGTGAGCATACTAATTTCTCTCATTACAGTGGGAAACATAAGCCTGAGTATCTTTTATTTATGCAGTTGAGGTGGGTTTACTTCTCAGAATAGCTATTCCCAGGACAATAGACTGAAGTGATGGTGGCCGTGGTGTTTTAATAACGGTATGTAAATTTCCATTTCCTGCATTTATGAGGAGTAAAATAAGAGCACAGTGTTACTATTAGGTGTAACAAGTTATTGGAGTACTGTGTCCACACTACTTTCAGCAATGTTTTGGGTGTTGCAGATGATGGAGAACAACACTGCAAGATTAATTTGTTATCTGGAAGATAAGCAAGAGTTTAAAGCATCACAAATCCCTCATTTTCTCCAAGGAAGAACATACTGAGGTTTGGTGATGCGAATCAGTGGCTGTGGAAAGGAATCGTAGAAGATTCATGATGGGATGAGGATCTTCTAAAGGATCTGCCAGAAGTTTAAACAGTATGTCCCTGCCCGTGGCAGGGGATTGGAGCTAGATGAACTTTAGGTCCTTTCCAAACCAAACCAGTCTGTAATACCCAATGTCTGCAACTGTAAAAAAGTGAAAAACTGTTTTGTTTTTCTCTTATTGTTAATGGCAAGAGTGGCAATGCCAGTGATTTATATTTTTAGAAATCTGGCTCTCAGAATCAGTGCTTTTGAAAGGACCTTTTCTAGGTCAGTCACACGGTGCAATTCAGTGACTCGTACTAGGCAGGAGGTCAGATGAAATAATCGTAACTTTCCGCTCTCCCTCAATTTAAAATCCATGAATGGGAACCAGCTCATAGTGCCAGGAGGCTTTTTCCGAAGTACAAACACTGTGTGCTCTGCAGTGATCCATGTGGCTTTGGTCACCAACTGAAGGAAATTGTAGCAGAAATAAGAGATGCCCTGAAGAGGAAAAACATCCCAAAATATTAGTGTTGACAAGAGATTCCCGCTTAGGGGGAAAATTGATGGTGTGTTTTTGTTTGAACGTGCTCCTGTCACTTCTGTGCCCAGTGGAGCTCATCTCGGGGGAAGTTGCAGATGGCCAGTTCCAGCTGACCAGTTGGATCTTTAATCTCTGCGTGTAGGACACCATCAGATGGGGTTGGCAGTCACAGACATGGCGCTGGCAGACAACTGAGCTCTTGTCACAGAGTCTTCAGTGGGGTTGGTGCTAGAGAGTTAAGTTGATTTTATATCCCAGCAAAGAACTGGTGGGAACTTGAGCAAAGATGAAGCTGGAGTATCAAATTAGATGAAGCTCAAGTATCATCCTTGGGATATCAACCCATTGGATGGAACCTTCTGTTTGGCAGGGGGTGGAACTGGGTGGGCTTTTAGGTCTCTTCCAACCCAAACCATTCCATGATGCTATGATTCTATCAAGCCCATCTCTAGGAGAGTTCAGCCTTGTTTAAAAAAAGGTCATGACTGCAGGTGTATTGAAGCTGTTCTCATTTCAGACTCCAAGGTCTCTTTCTGATGGTAGGCATCAGCTGTACAGGTATCTAATTTAGTTATTTGGAAAAATCAGGGAGAGAAGGAGTGTTGTGTAATTATTCCAGAAGAGCTCTACGGAGCCAAAGCTTCATTGTGCTATTGTGTAATAATCAGGTATTGGTGTATATTTTAGTCTGCATGGACTAGATCCTTCTGGTCTTTTAAAAAGAAATTATCTTATTCTTCTTATTAAAGGTCAGGATTTCTATGCCCTCCTACTGGGCATGATTATGATGAATAACTTGCTTATCTTAATCAGCCCTGAATTAAATATCTTCTGTCATTTCAGCATGAGGCAACTTCCCAGCAGCTTTGCTTTCTGGTTTGTTATAGTTTTGAAGTGTGGAAATGCCTGTTGAGAAGGATTTGAACATTAATTCTCTCCTCCTCTCTCTTTCAACACAGCCTGCAAAGTCAGTTACAAAACTAATTAGCTAACATTAATATGTGCACTGCTCTAGGGGCTTAAAAACTTAATTTTCAGTGATGATGAAAGCATCAGAGAAAATGGTTTGTTTGTTGACTTACATGGTAGTTAGTGTAATTGTAGTTAAATGCTTTAAATCACTTAGTTCTGAGACACTGGCTCATCTTCATGGAATATTTATGGCTTGTATGTTTATTTTTTACTGATGGCAATTTTTGTTTTGGAAGGTAACTCCATAGTCTTCTCCCTTTCCCCCCAAGGTCACCAAGTTATGATGACATAAAGCAAATGTTCCTACAGCAGGACCTATATGTTACTTCCAAGTAATGTACAGTGATTCTTTTATGGAGCCAGGCTAGGAGAGCTGGGGGTGTTCAGTCTGGAGAAGAGAAGGCTCCAGGGAGAGCTCAGAGCCCCTTGCAGGGCCTAAAGGGGCTCCAGGAGAGCTGGAGAGGGACTGGGGACAAGGGCTGGAGGGACAGGACACAGGGAACGGCTTCCCACTGCCAGAGGGCAGGGCTGGATGGGATATTGGGAAGGAATTCCTGGCTGTGAGGGTGGTGAGACTCTGGCACAGGGTGCCCAGGGAAGCTGTTTATGCCCCCATCCCTGGAAGTTGGACAGGGCTTGGAGCAACCTGGGATAGTGGAAGGTGTCCCTGCCCACGGCAGGGGGTTGGGACTAGATGGTCTTTATGGTCTCTTCCAATCCAAATCATTGCATGATTCCATGGGGCCTGAGCACCTGTTGGAGCTGGCCCTGCAGACTTGCAGATCCATCAGTCTGCCACTGCCACCAGGGCTGGAACCTTCTCCATAGGTCCTTGGGAACGCGGTGAGGGTGGTGTCCCCTTTCCACACCGATTGCCAGCAGCCTGCAAGCTGCAGTTTTGGGAGATGCCATTACAGGTGAGTTCTGGGACGTGTCCTCCCAGCTAAGTTAATCGTGCCTGAAAATAGGGTGTTGATAGTTTGTGTGCATACGGAAACAGTTATGTGTGCATAAATGGGACATGCTGCCTGCTGAATTCAAATGGAGCCCTTGAAGCAAAAGGATTTGCAGGAATAATATACCTGTCTGAGCAACCCCAACTAACTCAGCCTTTACTCATAGGTGTTCCATCCCTCTAATCATCTACATCTTCCTTATCTTTCTCCCCTTGCTGTGACACTGGAGCTGGGACTTTCTGTAGACTCCCTGTGGTTTGTGAGGGCACTGGGTTTTAGGCCATATCTGCAATACTGACAGGGGTGTGGCTCAGAACACACAGCTGATTTTGAGTCTCCTGGGTTTAAAATTTGGCTGTGGGCAGCATGGAGAACACAGCACATGATTTTCCTTGTTAATGGGGGGAGCTTGATTTTTTCCGTGGTGGTACAGAGCTACAGGATCAGAGACCCAGTTCAGCAGGGGCTTGGTCATAACCGTATCTTTGAGACACCGTCTAAAATTCATTGCAACCTTGAAGTTTGTCATATGAATATTCAAGGATGGCTTTTAATAGTACTTGTCTCATCAGGATGAGAGGAAATGGCCTCAAGCTGTGCCAGGAGAGATTTAGGGTGGATATAAGGAAAAATTTGTTCACAGAAAGGGCTTTCCAGTCCTGGCACAGCTGCCCAGGGCAGTGGTGGAGTCCCCATTCCTGGAGGGGTTTCAAAGCCGTGCGGATGTGGCACTTAGGGACATGGGTTGTTGGTGGCCTTGGCAGTGTTGGGTTAATGGTTGGACTCAATGGTCTTAGAGGGTTTTCCAGCTTTAATGATTCTCTGATTCTAATCAAAGTAAAGGATAGCTTGCTCTGGTGGAATGTCTTCAATAAATGTTCTTCTCAAACCAAATATGTGTCCTCAGGATGCTCAGAGTAGCTGTGCTTCTAAAAAGAGCAAAATGAGGGTCCAGAAATATCTGAATTTCAGAAATACGTTGAAAAATTAGAGCTACAAATTTCCTGGGGCAAAACCCAGTGTTGATCAGAGCCTCACTCTTTTCTGACTCCCCTTGTTGAAGTTCACCTCCTTCGACTGGGCTGGTGTAATGGTACCAGACACACCAGCAGACATACTCAGGCTGCCTGGCCTGAATACATCCTGTCTGCTGCAATTTCCTCCCCTTCCTGTGGGATCCTGCTTGCTTTGCTTTTACTCTCCATTAAAATGAAAGCTCATTCATGCCTGCTGCTCGCTTAACACACCCATGGTTCTAGAATCATAGAATGATAGAATGGTTTGGCTTCTAAAGGACCTTAAATCTCATTTCCTTCCCCCACCTGCTGTGTGCAGGGACACCTATCCCAGGTTGCTCCAAGCCCCATCCAGCCTGGCCTTGGACACTTCCAGGGATCCAGGGGCAGCTGCAGCTTCTCGGGGCAACCTGTACCAGTACTTCACTACTGTCCTCCTTGAGTTCCTACTGTTTTCCTTCCTGGTGTGTTTTCCTTCTTCAAAAAAAATTGAGACAAATTGCTCATGTAAATACTGGAGTTCATTACGAGTTCTAGATTGCTGTTTTGATAAGCTTGTTTTTAAAGCCATTCTTCATAAGGAGCAAATAAAATCCAGAATGTGTGCCTTTCTTCTGGAAGAACCACCATTATTTCATGGCTGAAAATATCAGAGCCCTACCCCCAAAGCTCCTGGAGCCCTGTGCTCATGAAACAGTTTCTGCAGAGGGCAGTTGCTGAGATGGATGTAACAGGATGGTTATATGGAGCCTGGTGGCTGTTTTATGGTAGGAATAAAATGTCCAGGCTTTTCTTGTCGGGAAGCACGGCATAGGTTATATTAGTCAATTAACCTGGTAACCTGAATAGCTGTTTGTCTTCTCCGTGAGAGCCTGCACTACTGCCTGACAAGGCTTTCCTTACTTCCTCAGGAGGTTTTTCTCCCATCAGTAACACACTCTTCATTTTAGATTGTCCATTACTCAACATCTGTGAATTTAAAATATTCCTGGTAGGAATCGCTTTATTTGAAGGGTTCCAGGCCGGGTTGGACTGGGCTTGGAGCAACCTGGTCTAGTGGAAGGTGAAACATAGCACAAGGTGGAACAAGATGGTCTTTAAGGTGTCTTCCAACCCAAACCATTCCATGATTCTGTGATACAGAAAAAATCAAACTCAATGCAAGTGAAAGTTGTGCACATTCTCACAGTTTGCAGTTATTTAAATATTAAAGGCCAGAGATGCATTCCAGGACAGCCTTTTTGATGTGATTTCTTTCTAAGCCTGTCAAATGTTTTGCCTTTAAAATCCTCTTCCTCAGTGATTTAAAATATTCCCAGGTTGTTCTATTAATCATGTCATCTGGAAAACAAGGGTTGGCTTGAAAGAGTATTGATGTTCGTTGTCTGAAATCTCAGAAAGCCCATCATTAGAAGTGAGGGAAAGGCAGGTTCTGGGGTATCTAGATGTTAACAGCTGCTGACTTGTAAAGCCATGCTCAGCCTCTTGACTGCGGAAAAGTCACAATTTCTCCCTTACAGCATCATAAAATCTTTTAATTAAAATTTTGACACACCATACAAATATTGGAGGATAGATATATGTCTGGGTTAAACAGGCATGGTATAAGCCTTGGGGGAGAGAGTGACATTCAAGTTATAGAACAATTATTTCTTAAATTAATTCTTAATTCTTAGGGGGAACTTTGTAACATGACTTGCGCTACACCAGAAGCTGATGTTAGGAAAATGATGTTCCCTTAGGCATTTGCTGCTTTGGTTGCATCTTGGATCTCTTGATTTTACCTGATTTGGGCATTTTTTTGCTTACATGAGACCCCACCTGCAGAGCTGCCCCAGCCCTGGGGCCAAGAGCAGAAGGACGTGGAGCTGCTGGAGAGAGTCCAGAGGAGGCCCCGGAGCTGCTGCAGGGCTGGAGCCCCTCTGCTCTGGAGCCAGGCTGGGAGAGCTGGGAATGTTCCCCTGGAGAAGGGAAGGCTCCAGGGAGAGCTCAGAGCCCCTTGCAGGGCCTAAAGGGGCTCCAGGAGAGCTGGAGAGGGACTGGGGACAAGGCATGGAGGGACAGGACACAGGGAATGGCTTCCCAGTGCCAGAGGGCAGGGATGGATGGGATATTGGGAAGGAATTCTTGGCTGTGAGGATGGTGAGGCCCTGGCACAGGGTGCCCAGAGGAGCTGTGGCTGCCCCATCCCTGGAAGTGTTCAGGGCCAGGCTGGACATTGGGGCTTGGAGCACCCTGGGACAGTGGGAGGTTTTTCTGCCCATGGCAGGAGGTGGAACTGGATGGGCTTTGAGATCCCTTCCGTTCCAAACCGTTCTGTGATTCTATATTCTCAAAGCTACTTTTGACTTCAGTAGGAGTCATGTTGCCAAATTGCACATTTTCTTTAGTAAAATAACTTCCTTTGAAGAACTAATAGCTTTTACTTCGTCAGTCTCTTGGACATCTTCGTCAGGACAGCTTGTTCATTGATTTTATAGCCATTAAACAAAGCACTTTGCGATAGCTGAAGGGGACAATTACAGGAACAACAACCCAGCAATCTGTTTCACACTTGCTTTCGTCTGCAATCTGCTGGTGTGCTTTAAATACCCGAACACTCCTCGTGTCCTTTTACCCAAGTGTGAGTTACACACAAGTTTGCTTACGAACACTCCATTTGTGTGGATTTGTTGGGTTTTTGCTTCGCGACAGTATCTACAATCTGCTCAAAATGCCTTTTTTTCCCCCTTTCTTTTTTCTTTCAAAAATTAAGGAAAACTTTATCGTATGCCTTTTATGGCAGTAAAATTTTACAGTTTTCTTAACTAGACTGAGAGCCATAGAAGCTCATACACCCTGCAAACTTATCTGCTTTGACCTCATCGTACCTTGCCTGCACCCCCAAGTTACAGAGACAGTCCTCTAGTTTTCTGCACTGAAAAAATCTCAAAATTATAGGTGATTTGGCAAAGCAAAGACCAAAAAAGGGTCTAATTGCGACCCAGAGGGTCATAATTAGTGGCACAGGGTCTAGTTGGAGGCCTGTCACTAGTGGTGTCCCCCAAAGTTCTGTGCTGGGCCCAGTGTTGTTTGACTGGTTCATCAGTGATTTGGATGAGGGGTCGGTGCCTCCTCAGCAGTTCCCTGATGACACAGAGGTGGGAGGATCTGTGCTGCCCTTCAGATGGACCTCAACAGTTAGGAGACACTGGCAGAGAGGAACCTTCTGAAATTCAGCAGGGACAAATGCAGGGGTCCTGCACCTGGGGAGGAACAACCACCAGGTCCTGGTGGACAGCCGGCTGTCCCTGAGCCAGCAGTGTGTCTTGGGGGCCAAGAAGGCCAAGAGGATCCCAGGAGGCATCAGGAAGAGCAATGCCAGCAGGTCAGGGATGGGATCCTGCCCCTCTGCTGAGCCCTGCTGAGGCACATCTCAGGTGCTGTGTCCAGCTCTGGCCTCCTGAGGACAGGAGGGAGGACATGGATGTCCTGGAGAGGGTCCAGAGGAGACTGCAGAGATGAGGAAGGGCCTGGATTATCTTCCTGCCCGGGGAAGGCTGAGGGAGCTGGGGCTGTTCAGCCTCGAGAGGAGCCCCAGCTGAGAGGGGCCCTCAGCCCTGGGTGTCCGTGTGTGTCCCTGGGTGTCCCTGGGTATCCCTGGATGTCTCTGGGTGTCCCTGGGTGTCCCTGGATGTCCCTGGGTGTCCGTGTGTGTCCCTGGGTGTCTGTGTGTGTCCCTGGGTGTCTGTGTGTGTCTCTGGGTGTCCCTGGGTATCCCTGGATGTCTCTGGGTGTCCCTGGGTGTCCCTGGCTGCAGGGAGGGTCAGAGCAGGACCAAAGCTCTGCTCCGGGGCCCAGCAGTGGCACCAGAGGAATGGGCAGGGACTGGTCCCAGGAAGGAGGAAGGGGGTGGAACTGGATGATCCTTAAGGTCCCTCCCAACTCAAACCATTCTGGGATTTGGTGATTCTGTGAATTAATTCTGTCCTAATAATGTTGCTGGATAATGGCACCTTCCTTTCACCTTCTGCTGTGCTGGATGGGGGATATTTGGGGCACCATGCATTTTGTGGTGTTTTGTGTAGCACTTTTTGAGTGCTGTAAATGATGAGTTTGGGCTTGGAGTGTCAGATTGCCCAGATTTAATGGGAAAGTGTGGGTGGTGATGGTGGGAATTTTAGAGAGTGTTGGTGGTGCCTCAGTCTAGCTTAAAAGTAGAGGATAACTGGTATTGCTGTAGTAAGTAGTGATGGTAAATGTGTAAAGCTGTATGAGAGGTTTGGGCAGTTTCTGCATTTAAGGTTAAGAGCACTGGGTTTTCACATGCTGTACAAAGTGTTTGCCTCTTCCCTCATTAAATAGAGACACAGAGTCCCATTGGACCCCTTGCTTCAGGGAATTCTGTCTCGCCTGAGATTAGTCACTGGAGCCAAAAAGAAGTGTGTCCACAGATCAGCTAAAACAGAAATGCTGTTTCCAGCCCAGCTGTGTAGAAAGTACCTATTTTTTTTGTGTTGAAAAAGGGGAAGCTGCATCATAATGCTTAGAAGTGCTTAAGAGCACAATAAAAAGATGTCTTGTGTCAAGAGAGCTTCTGGGGATTTGCCCAGGAAAACGTTTTTTTTTAATTTTATAAAACATTTTATAATAAGGGCATGTTTGCCATTTTCTGTGTTCAGCAAGGAAACAATAAAAAAAGAGGATTATTCAATAGAAGCCTGACAGCATTTTGCTGGTGCTGTTATAAAAAATAGCAACTTCATTCTTATAGTAGTTACATACTGCTGCTAGTTTAATTCTAAAATGATTCCCACAAATCCTATGGAGTGGGAATCAGACAGGTGATGACAAACAACAGCTTAAAAAGTAAATAACTGCTTTATGGAGACTCAGTCAGATCGTTTTCCCTCCCAGACATGTCAGGCTCACATTGTGCATTCAGCTTTACTTCCAGTAACTTGTTAAACTGTAGTAATGTGAATATTTACCATTATCTGTATTCTTAAGCCCATTAAAACCCCTGGAGGTTATTTTTCCGTATTCATTGATAACCCTTTGTATTGGGCAAAACCTATTAGATACATTTGTCTTTCATCTTTGTGTCGGAACAATATGATGATAATATTTTTCTGTTTAATAAATTAGCAACTACTGCGTGAGATGCAACAGATGGCAAGTCGCCCCTTCGCCTCCATCAACGTTGCCTTAGAAACAGATGAAGAGCCACCAGATCTCATCGGGGGAAGCATAAAGGTGAGAGCTGGGGCTTTGGGATGGTCCTGACCATGACTAACCATGGATATTTAACACAATAATCCCAAATCCTCTCATTTTTTTATATATCTGCAAGAAACTGTAAGTGCAGGGGGTCCAACAGGTACCATTTTAATTTGCTTTTATCCCTTCAGATACTCACTCATAACTTTTGGGCTGGTTCAGATTAAAGTTACGCTGATGTTGGATTTGAAGTGCTGAGTTTGCCTTGTTAGTTTTATGCTTTGAAATAGAGAAGAATTCAGCTTTACAACAGAGAACATTGGGCTGGAAATAGTTGTAGGTGCTGCAAATAGAAACCCTTTCCTGTGATATCTCAAAACAAATGTGAATATAATCATGTCTGTGTACTGTGATAGTGTTAACATGTTTCTGATTACAAATATATATTCCAATATATCTTGTGATTAGCAAATAGGAGCATGAAGAAATCATTGTCGTACACCAGGCTGGCATATTCTTACACACAACACATTGAATTTTTAAGAAAAGCGTATTTAGCAGGTGACGAATTAATTCAAAGGACTTTTTGATGTGATGCCTTGACTGGCACAGACTTTTATACAAAAAGAAAAAATGAAGAGCCTGAGAACGCTGATTATTTTTCTTTCTCGTCTAAGGCAGCTGGATTGTTTTATTTTGTTTAGACTTAAGGTTTTTGGAAGTCTTTCTCATTACGCCTTAAGGTTAAGAAGGGTAGATGTAGATTAGATATTGGCAAGAAATTCTTGGCTGTGAAGGTGGGGAGGCCCTGGCATAGGGTGCCCAGAGAAGCTGTGGCTGCCCTTGGATCCCTGTCAGTGTCCAAGGCCAGGCTGGATGGGGCTTGGAGCAAACTGGGACAGTGGAAGGTGTCCCTGCCCATGGCAGGGGTGGGACTGGATGGGCTTTCAGGTCCCTTCAAACCCAAATCATTCTGTGATTCTATGATTAGTCTAGACATTAAGTTCTCACATTCTCTTACTATAACAAGAGAGCTAGTTCTGGTTTTCTTTAAAAAATACGTCTGTTTTAATTATTGTAAAGCACATGAAAGCAGTCTGACCCCAGAACTTCTGTTTGCTGAGTAATAGTTTTTAAGTCTTGGCCTAAGTATCAGGAAATGCCACCATTAAAGTTGCCTGTATAGCTTTAGCTCTTCCTTATTTATGTGTAAATATGGTCTGTCATGGCAAGTTTTAATACTTTTCCACTTGATTGGTGTCCTGCACCATGTTCTGGGTGGACAGTGTGTAGAAACAGCTTTTCAATATATTGCATCACAGAATAATTAAGGTTGAAAATCCCTCTAAGACCACTGAGTCCAACCACTCCCCCAGCACTGCCCAGAACACCACTGCCCCATGCCCCTACAAGTGCCACATCCACACAGCTTTCAGATCTCTCCAGGGAGAGATGGGATCCATCCAGGGATGGGGACTCCACCACTGCCCTGGGCAGCTGTGCCAGGACTGGACAGCCCTTTCTGTGGAGAAATTTTCCCTAATTTCCAATCCAAACCTCTCCTGGTGCAGCATTAGGCTGTTTCCTCTCATCCTGTCTTGTGCCTGGTTTGGAGCATAGTAGAAATAAGGTAAAATTTGCAAAGGTCCTCAGTTAATTCGGGTGATTGAGTATCTGGACCTCTCCTTGGATGCCCTGACTGGTTCTCCTCCCCACTGACTTCCTTTTGACTCCAGATCGTCAGATTTTCTGATTGTTTTGTAATTTCCCTGCTTCTGTCATGAGGCTGGTACTGGGAGTCATTACCTCTAATAGCTCACCCAGACTCGGGAATCCACACTTGCAAACCTGGATTGTCACTCACCACATTAGACTGAACCTTTATTTCATCAGAAAAGCTGTGGGATGCATATGGATGTTGCCATCGGGCTGGAGGCAGATCTGGGAGGATGTAGCCCAACTGCTGATGGTTTTGGGTTGCAGTTTGTCTGTCTGAGGCACTTCCCTTCATCTTTTTCTGTTTTCTGGAAGTAAACTAGCTAAAAACACCTCTCCTGTGGGATCAGACTAGAACAACGCTGTCCTAAACTTTTTGATCTCTGACAAGTTGTCTGCACTCAAACTACTGAGAGGATAAACTTTGGATCTCTTAAATTCTGATGAGTGCATTATTTCTTCTCTTCTTCTGCTGCCCTCATCTTCTCTGGCCTCCTTGGGTTACTCTAGAATGGCTGAAGAAACTGGTTTGAAGCATAATAAGACTGTGGAGAAATACCCTCTTTTAGACCCAGAAATCGTTATCAACTGGTAATTGCCTCTGTGCTGATAACTCATATACATGTTTCTTAATCAATTTTGGGCACAAATGAGATGGTCTGATTCATGCAAATGGCACAAACCTGGTACAGTAATGTGGAGCCGAGTAGATGAACGTGGACCTGTAATGTTGTGTCAATGAGTAGCTTCATAAAATCTTCGAGTCAGTGTTTTGGGATGGAATGGAACTTGAAGATCATCCCATTCCAACTATCTGCCATGGGCAGGGACCTCTGCCATCATCTGCTGGCAGATGTGGGTGCAGAACAAGGACACGTCTATGTGACAGGGAGAGTTACTCAATTTTATGGGGTTTATTTAGTATTTTCTCATCGTGGAGAACTTGAGTAGGGAATAAAAGTAGTCATAAAAGGCTGGAGTGTTTCACAAAAGGAGAGGCGGCCCGGGAAGGTTGTGGGTTGGAAGCAACTTGGGGAATGACGCTTCTGAGATAGTTTGACCTGTTGGCTCCTGCATGGAAATGGATTTAAATAGAAATGAAAAACCGGTCTGAGTATCCATGGAGTGTTACCGTTTAACACTAGCCAGCAACTCGGGTTTTTCTCCTCATCCCTTCTGCACCTGCAAGGGAAAAAGCTCTTGGCAGGAGGGAGCTGCAGGAAGATGGGCTGGGGCGATACAGAGTTGGACAACTGCGCTTTTCTTTGTGGTTGCTTTGTGGTCTGCCTGTTCTTTAACTCTTAGCCAAGAAAAGAGGGAAATGTTACTGTGGTGCTGGATGTTGTATCCACCCTCCAGTTCCTCTGCCATCCACCATGTCAATATTTGAGTCTTCATTTTAATGCGAGAAAGCCAGACCTGCATTATCATGAATTCACTGATGGTTTTCTTTCCCCATGGGAATCAAAGCTGTTGGTTAATGATGAGTTGATTTGAAGGTTACAAAGGAGAAGTGGAAAATGGAATGTCTTGTCTGCAAGAGAATAATTTCCTATTCCATTGTCCATAGCCAGTTGGCAGCCAGTGTCAAGCTAGTTCCATCCTAAGCTAATGTTTTCCAGCTGGACAGTATTAGAACTGTGTTTTCAATTAGTATTTTTCCTGGGGTACTTAGGAGTAATAGAAAGAGATTTACCTGCAGGGAAGCAATTCCTATTAGAGGCTGCAGCTAGGCAACACGTAACTAGCTGCTTTGGTTTATTTGCCACTCAACAAATACCCACCGAATTACAAATCTACCACTAAATTTGCTTAGTTATTACAAAATCCGTTGGCTTCTCTCTGCAGCTCTTTGTGCGTTCAGAGGTGCTGAATATTGCAATTTTTTTTCTATGAGTGTTTAACTTCCTTGGGTGCCTGGGACTCATCCAAGTGTCTGAACTGGTATTGCTGTAGCTCAGGCTTTTTTAGGGCTTGTTATTGAATTAATCTAAGTCTTGTAATCCTCTGCAGCCATTTTTAGAAGCTTTCCCGAAAGAACTTGGGAAGTTTATAATTTTGACATTGATTTCCACGTATTTTGAAGTTGCTAAAGGCAAGAAGTTACCTTGGAAAAAACATGAACAGCCTAGCAAGCAAATGCTGAGGTTGAGCAAAGCACTTACAGGGTCAATAAGAAAATTGTTGCATTGGGAAGAAATTATCCTCAAATTGGAAAAAAATTATTTTGGAATCTTCTAGAGCAGAGCTGGAGCAGTCTTTGCTGTGCTGTGTTTAGGGATCCAGCACATGAAGCCAGTGCTAAGGGTTAATTATCTGTGCATCCGTGATCTTTAGTTTCCTAAAGGGAAAGGGAGAAGCATTTGGTGAGCAAAATCCTTGTGAAGTTCATTTAGCATGTTCTGTACCATTGTGCCAATGTGCATTTAATTCTGCTGTTTGAGGGCTTCACTGCAAATCCTGAATCAGACAGCAAGCTGATTCCTTAAAAATAGCAGAAAAATAGATGGGAAATAGCATCTTACTCTAGTAATTAGTTTGCTTTGTTATGGCAGAAAGTGCTGTTGAGTGGTTTAAAGGCTGCCAGAAGATCCCATCTGTTCAAAAAGTGCAGAGCTAAAGTGATGAGCTGATTTGGGAGTGGGCAGGGGGTACCACAGATTAATTAATATATTTTCAGTCTATTTGTATTTTTTATCCAAGTGATGCCCTTGTTAAATTCCTTTTATGTTGCAATGAAGTTGCAACCAGCAGTAAAGGAGCAGAGAAATGAGTAGTAAGTCCTCTGCCATAGGGTGCAGGGTTTGGGGAAGCTGCAGGGTGGGGAATGATTTGAGATGAAGCATCTGCCAGCTCCAGCACTTCTACAAGGTGAATTCATCTTAGTTTTGATGTGTAGTTTGATTTTGGGCTGTTTCATGCAGCTGGAGTTCAGTGAAGAACTAAGGGCCAAGGAGGGAACTGATGGTTTTTACAGCTTTTATCCTGTTCTGGTTGTCACTCTTGATGACTCACTTTCCCCTTTACTTCACACGTTGCTGACCTGCTTTTAGTCCATCACATCTGCTGATGGACCAGCTTTTGTGACCTCCCGACCTACTCACTCACAGTGAGCTGGGTTAGTGTAAGCGTGGCAAGGACAGCTCCACTGAGCTGAATCTGTGCAAGTAGCCAGATTTGGAAGGAGGGCAGGCTTGAGATGTGATGTACGAAAGCCACGTTAAGCAGAAGTGAGCAGGCTGTGTCAAATCATAGAATTTATAAGGCTGGAAAAGGCCTTTGAATCACCATGTGCATTCATGAACACAGCACCACCACCGTGTTCACCATTAAGCTATGTCTTCAAGTACCACATCCACAAGGTTTTTGAACATTTCCAGGGATAGCGATGCCCATTTCCCTGGGCATCCTGTCCCAAAGCTTTACAAGTCTTTCCATGAAGAAATTTTCCCTGATATCCAGTCTAAACCTCCGGAGGCGCAACTGGAACCCATTTCTTCTTGTCCGATTGAGATGTGTTAGAGAGGGACAGAGCAGCTTAGGGTTTTTCAAGGATGATATAAATTAGCTGAAAGTCATTCTTATCTTCAAAAGGATAATAGATGCAGGAAGGGGATGAAATTGAGGCGGGGGAAATAAACTGAATAATCCTGATCTGTTGTGGCAGTTGCTGGAGATGGTTCACATGCAGCCTTTGAGGCCAGAAAGGCCGGTGTGGTTCTGCCTGACCTGGCTAAGGTAGACTCTGGGCCTCCTAACTTGCCTTTGGAAAGGCAGTTTAATTTCTAAAGTCTTATTTCTGGTCTTTCTGGCATTTACTGGTTCTAGGAGCTTTTCCATGCATTAACACCGAGGAAATCCAAGGCTGTCAGTTTGTAGCATCTCTGTCTTTAGCAAAACACTTCCACTCATTAGACTCCCTCCTGTGGCATCGGAGTGACAAGGGAACACACAAGGAGGACACCCCAGCTTGTACTTTCTGTTTGGTGTTTATTCCCCTTACGTTGGCCCACTTTTAGGTCATGGAAAAGTGTGGGATCCCCTTTGAAGGAATGCCAGTGGTAGGAAGGGAGCGTTCCCTGGGCAGCTGAGGTGTGTAAAGCGGATTAGCTGGAGTAGAATTCCATATAGGCTGGCTGTGGTCCCTCTTACCAAAACATCAACAAAAATACCTGATAAAGCCTTCACCTAATGAATTATTTCCGCTTAACAAGTGCTTAGTATCTTGTTTTGATTTCTATTGCAAAATTTGGGGGAAAAAAATTAGGGGAAACTTTTGCTACTCCTGTAATATATGGAATATAGATATTTGGAAAAGAGCTGTCATGAGATCGGCAGAGATATCTGTTAAGCTTTCCTTGTATTTAGGGAATATTTGGCTGATAAGTGATTTTAACTAGTTTTAGATTTGAAGACTGTAAACATTTCTGCAGGTTGGACCCTGATTTTAGCTGATAAGGTGGAATTTGCTGGAAGGAGAGGAAGGAGTATGAAGCTTCCCACAGGAGAAGGATTTTCTAAGTTCATTTTTTCCCTCTAACGAGCATCTCTCTGATTGAAGTACTAATAACACCAGCAGCTTCTCAACAGCATTATCAAGGACTTATTTGCATTCATTTATGCCAAGCAGTTGTTTTGTGTGTTGTGTTTGCAATCTTCATCTAACTGTCCTATTTCATTGAGTTTTTTTACTTCTCCTTTTTCCTGTGCAAAAACCAGCTGAGTGCTTGAAAAGAGCTATAAAAGTCCTGCCTGTTCACCCATACAAAATCAAAATAAATACCCACCATTGGCTATATATGTATAGATATACACACACACACATATGTATATATATATCTCCCAGATTTGCTGCCCATGGCCTCATCCACCCTGTCCCTGGGGGAGGGCTGGGAATTGAAGATGAAGAACGAGTGCTGGCATCTGTGAGCGGCAAAGCTCAAACTGTGACGTGAGGTTTGGTCATTTCAGGGGAACTGCCCTGGAGATCCAAATTCACCTCACAAAATCCTTCGCTTCACCCCGAGCTGGTGGCTGGGTGCTGCTGGACTGACACGTGCACTTGAAAATACAGAGCAGTTGTTAAATAAGGGGGGAGCAGACTCGGGGCCCCGTGGAGCTGGTGGCATGTGGGCTCCAGATATGGGGTGCTCGGATCTGCATTTTCCATTTCAGGCTGTTAACATCCATGTGAGGGTTTGAATATGATTGTTACTTAGTTCCTCACATGCAGCAGCCCAGTTTTGGGACCAAGTCAATTCATTCCCCAGCCCCTCTAAAATTCCAAGGTAGATATCAGGGACAAGGTAAATGTAAATTTTTAATCTAAACTCATTTACTGTGAGTTATTGCTGGAAGTTCATTCATCTCTATCTTGCAGGACACACATATTACCCTGAGAATATGATTTTTAAAGCTTAATAATCTATTTTTAATAGGAAATTGCTTGTAACTTGTTTTGCAGATGTTCACTCAGCTTTTAATGGCACAATTTAAAAACTTGCAAATGGAATTTGACCCTTTTTCTACAGAGTGAAATCACCTGAACAAGTGGAATCAAATAATAAAATTGAACTGTTTGGGTAATGTTCCTTTTCTCATCTACCACCATAAGATTTTTATTTTATTTTAATTTCCTTCCTGGAAATTGAAAACCATGTAAGAATTACTTGATCAAACCACAGAAACATGTTTTCTTGTTAAGGAAAAAAAATACTCCATGGTATTTTTTTAAATACATCTTGAAAAGCAATATGCTGGCAGTATATCACAGAACCTAAATAAAACTGATGCTGTGTTTGTGAAATTACACAGAATATTTATTGTTCTAGTCATTAGTTTTATGTGACACATTATTAACTTCTTGAATTTGTCAAGTAAAAGCAGCGTAAATAGAAATAATGAGATGAAATAAAAATGTTTAGATTGAGCATCACACAATTCAACCTGCTTGGGGAAAGCATTTCACTGTTCCCAAGGGAACACTGGTGGTGTATTCCACACCTGGATCACCTAGAAATAGCCCAGAAAAATTCCTGGGAAATGCCCTGTTCATGTGGAAAGTCCTGCTGGAGAAGCTGGACTAATTAAATCACCTAATATGTTTCTTATTGGTTTTAATGTCTATAATGGTTTGCACTTTATACATGTTAAATACACATAGAAGCAACTGGAATTACTTGGCTTTTTAGTGCTGGTTTGGGCCAGTGAGATCATCTGTGGAAAACAGCTGACAACAGATTTCGCTGCCTCCGGGAACAACGGGGTTGTGTCCCACTTAGTAAAGTACAACTAACTTCCTGTTTCAACCCAGAAAAGGGTGGTCGCTGTTTCCAGGCTAAGAGGGCTTGACTGGCATTTTGCTCTTTATTTGACATTTGCGCCATCCTAATTCTTGGAGTCCTTGGGGGTTTTGCCCATCATTTCCATTGATCCTTGCTTTGCTGCTGGGGAGCAGCAGGGAAAGCCCTTTGCAGGGAAGGGTTCAGGTCATTCAGTGCAGGGGAGGGGGATTCTGCCCCTGGACCCCCTCAGGTGAGACCCCACCTGCAGAGCTGCCCCAGCCCTGGGGCCAAGAGCAGAAGGACGTGGAGCTGCTGGAGAGAGTCCAGAGGAGGCCCCGGAGCTGCTGCAGGGCTGGAGCCCCTCTGCTCTGGAGCTGGGCTGGGAGAGCTGGGAATGCTCCCCTGGAGAAGGGAAGGCTCCAGGGAGAGCTCGGAGCCCCTTGCAGGGCCTAAAGGGGCTCCAGGAGAGCTGGAGAGGGACTGGGGACAAGAGATGGAGGGACAGGACACAGGGAATGGCTTCCCAGTGCCAGAGGGCAGGGATGGATGGGATATTGGGAAGGAATTGTTCCCTGGGAGGGTGGGGAGGCCCTGGCACAGGGTGCCCAGAGAAGCTGTGGCTGTCCCTGGATCCCTGGCAGTGTCCAAGGCCAGGTTGGACACTGGGGCTTGGAGCACCCTGGGACAGTGGAAGGTGTCCCTGCCCATGGCTTTAAGATGAGTTTTAAGGTCCCTTCCAACCCAAACATTCCGTGATTCTGTGATTGGCTCCATGAAATTGTCCCAGTGCACTGGAGGCACAATTTTCCATATTTCTTTGAGGACAAGAGGTACCTCAGGGCAGGGGTCTGACGGCTCAACCAGCTGCAGTTGTCTGTCCACGGCTGTTGACCGTGGGCTTTGTCCACCCACTCCAGCACCAGGGCTCTGTTCTCCCCTCTGTTTCTCCTCCCAGGGTGGGACGCTGCTGTTCAGGCACCTTGCAAAGGTCTTTTGCTGAGTGTCTGAGAGATGCACCTTATTTGAATAGATTTGAATAATGTATACTTTATTGTGCCATTAAGCCTTCAGTAAAAAGGAATTGTTTCTGTAATTCAAAAATGGGTTTATCTAAACACTCTGAATGGAAGTTGCTGGCAGAGGCAGGTTTTAGGCATCTGGCAGAGGTTGTTACAAAGTTTGGAAATACACCTATTTTATATATCTTTTTTAAGTTTGTCCTTAAAAGCCATCTCTCAGATCTGATCTTTGCTTTCCAAGTCCACTCAAAATCTTCTTGCAGGAGAACAGCTTGGATCTGCAACAAGAGGGTATGGAGCTGTGTCAGGAGAGGTTTAGGTGGAAATCAGGAAAAGGTTCTTCCCCTGAGGGTGCTGAGCTGCCCAGGCCCCCCAGGGAATGGGAACGGCCCCGAGGCTGCCAGAGCTCCAGGAGCGTTTGGACACGATCTTGCGAGATCCGCAGTCCAGGTTGCAGTGAAGTTGCTGACTGAAATCTCACATTTTCCTCCCTGTGCGCAGAATCTGGTCCCTGGCTGCACCGCTGGGTTCTCTGTGTCTTGCAGAGGGCACAGTGTGTCCTTCACTCCCGGCTGACCTCCTCCTTGCATCAAATTCCTCTTTCCCATCCCTCGGCTCTGAGTCATTCCCTCGGCTGCGCTTTGTCTCTTGGCCCGGCGAGCACACGCTGGAGATGCAGAATGAGTCACAGTTCAGAAAACAGGTGCCTGAACTGGGGCTGTCAAAAATAAATGTGCAGGACTTGATTCTCTAGGCTAGTTTTTGTTGTTATTAACTGCAGCTTGTCTCAGGAAAAGCTGGATTTGATGGACAATAGGCCATTTTTTTCCCTTTTAGTTTTAAGATGGAGCTTAGCTGCGGCAAAGTGATGTTGTACTTAATTCCTTCCAAATTAGTTTGCAACTGCCTGACAGATTTTGGGTGCATCATTATCCTTGCTGTGCATGGTTGAGAGAAATAAAGTTCCCCATGCAGGGAAATATTAACAATTTTTTACTAACCCTCATCTTTTTTGGGGTTGCTCAGCCTGGAAAAGAAAAGGTTTTGGGTTGACCTAATTGTAGCCTTTAAGTACCTGAAGGGACCACCAGGAAAGCTGGAGAGAGATTTTACAAGGGCCTGGAGTGACAGGACAAGGGGAATGGCTTCACACTGCCAAAGGGCAGGGTTAAATGGGATATTGGGAGGAAATTCTTTCCTGTGAGGATGCTGAGGCCCTGGCACAGGGTGCCCAGAGAAGCTGTGGCTGCCCCATCCCTGGGAGTGTTCAAGGCCAGATTGGACAGGGCTTGGAGCACCCTGGGATAGTGGAAGATGTCCTTGTCCACTGCAGGGCATGAGATGAGCTTTAAGGTCCCTTCCAACCCAGATCATTCCACAATTCTGATTCTCTTCTGAGCAGGTTGACAAGGGAAGGGAGGAGGCTCAGGGCTACGTCCTATTCCCACCTATCTGTGCTGTGGAATCAGGAGAGCAGAGAGGAGGAAGATGTGCGACCTTGAGGACCAAAATAAAAATCCCATGGAAAGGGAAAGATTGTGCCCACAGGGACTCATAATGAGAGTTTCTGCTGCACACTCAGGGTTCATTAGTTGGAAAGGGCAGAGGAGGAGAGAGGGTCTTGCCTGGGGCTGAGAGATAAGCTAAATTCCCCTCCAAGTCTCTTCAGCTCCCTGACTGAGAGCTATATAATGAACAACTTCTGTTGCTTTCTATTTTATGATCTGCAGGAGACTCGGGGTGATTTTGATGCCACAACAGAGGCACTGTCAGAGCCTGAAAGGCCTCTCAGGTCACTGGTGGTCAAGAACAGCAGATGAGGTGCAGAGAGGGGCTCTTGGAGAGCTGGAGGAGGCAGTTCTTGTGTTCAGTGAAGGAATTCAGAGCATTGCTCTTTCAGCTGACCCAAAAGAAGGCTGAGATGTACAGCAGGGTAAAGCCCAGGGAGAGGGTTAGGGCACAGAAGAACGTCAGACAGATGGATTAATGGAGGTGTGAAAAGGTTGGAGGTTAAAAGAAAGTTTCTGGTGGCAGAGTGGTGAGATCCAGGACCAGGGAGCTTCTGGAAACGTCTCGCAGAGGTGATGGCACATGCTGAAAGTGTAACTACTTTTAAAGCAGAGAATTGTGCTCCTGTGTGCCATTGCCTGCGTTAGTGAAGGGCTGGATTTGGTGACTCTTGAGATGGATTTTCCAGCCTCCTGTTTCTGCAAGTTGGCTGCAGGATGGTGACTGTGCTGCTGAGCATCCTCGTGGGTTGGAAGGGACTTTAAAGGTCATCTTGTTCCATTGTCTGCCATGGCAGGGACACCTTCCACTACACCAGAGTGCTCCAAGTCCTATCTAACCTGGCCTTGAACACTTTCCAGGGATGGGGCAGCCACAGCTGCTCTGTGCCAGGGCCTCCCCACCCTCCCAGGGAACAATTCCTTCCCAGTATCCCATCCAGCCCTGCCCTCTGGCACTGGGAAGCCATTCCCTGTGTCCTGTCCCTCCATCCCTTGTCCCCAGTCCCTCTCCAGCTCTCCTGGAGCCCCTTTAGGCCCTGCAAGGGGCTCTGAGCTCTCCCTGGAGCCTTCTCTTCTCCAGGGGAGCATTCCCAGCTCTCTCAGCCTGGCTCCAGAGAAGGGGGCTCCAGCCCTCCGAGCATCTCCATGGCCATTAGTCCATTAGGAGTTTGAAACAAATACATTAAAAAGTATTTTAAAATATAGTATCTTCGTTGTTCCTTCATTCTCTTCCCCCATCACTTCTCCGCGTGGTCTTTGCTGCCCATTCTGCTCAGCGCCAAGGGTGAGCATGAGAGCTCTCTGTTACTCCAAGCAGCATCCTCCAAACTCTGGGATTCAGCAGAAGTGCTTTATTAACAGTAGAATAAATAAGATGCTTGAGTCTCTCAGAAGGAAAATCAACTTTGTGTTCAGTTCTTGCTCCCACCCGTATGCCAGAAGTCTGTGGGCTCTATTCCTGCAGTTGCCTTCTCTGTGCTCTCTCCATTACCTCTGGCAGTTGAGTCACTGTGGGATAGAGCACCAGGATGTGCTTTTTTGCTTGCTGGGAAAAGCTTTACGCTGAGTTCGATCCCTTCGTTGGGGGCAGGGCGATGAAGAAATCTGCTGTCATAAACCAGGCAGCCGGCAGCTTCCATCATGCAGCCCGTGCAGCGCGTGTTTATCTGCCTTGCACAGACCAGCAAATCCTGCTGCAATCATTGCAGTAAATGTGAGATATGGAAAGTTTTAAGTTTCATTTTGCTTGCTCTCGTCTCCTTTTGTCTTTTTTATTGAGCAGCAGTAATTTAACAGCATGTTTGACTCCTGTTCGGGCTTTTTCATGGCTTACATTGTATTGAGTTTCTGTTGAACATTTGAGTGCTGTGGTGTAGTTTGACGCCTGGTGGAAAAAGCACTAATTATTTCATTAATACCACAGCGGAATTTGTCCATACTAAACAAGAAAACAGAAAGCACTGAGTGTATTGGGTGAAACAGTGTTTCTCAGTCTTTTTAGCTGATGTGGAACAAAAGAAGAAACTCTCTTGAACCTGTACTCATTGGTGTACACTTGCATCCTCATCTTACTGTTGTTGCATCCCGCAATAGTGCTGATCCTGTGTAATTGTGTGTGGGATTGGGACCAGGCTCAGGTGAGAACATAGTTCAGTTTCTGGGCTGGGCTGCTGCATTTTGGCTTTTTAATGACATCCTGAAGTTGGCTGTTGATCATTCAGGTTAAAATCTTCACAGGAGTGCAGTGGGAGGGAGATGGTCACAGACAGTGAGGGGCAGCAAGGGATCCAGTCCCCTGCTCATCCAGGGTGGGAGAAAGCTGACTGCCCATTATGTATTAGAATCACAGACTGAAAGGGCCCTTAAAGCCCATCTAATTCCACTTCCTGCCATGGACAGGGACACCCTCCATTAGACCAGGTTGCTTCAAGCCCCGTCCAGCCTGGCCTTGAACACTTCTTTTTGTTCTTGGGAAAATGCTCTTTACTATGTTAATGCATCGAGTGCTGTTAAAGTGGTACATGGACTTAAATTCTGGAAATAGAATTTGGAGTACCAAATCACCGTGGTCGGGGGAGTGATGTCGGTGACATGCTGCTGATGGGGTCGATGGAAAAAACCCCTCAGTCCTGTTGATTACATAAGCTGCTCCTTTGTTACTGAATTTAGGGAGAAATACAAGCCTTGTGTAGTGCTTGACTTTTTAATAGCCTGATTTTTATTAAGTGAATGTGTTTTCTGATGATGACTTGTGTTTTGATTGTTGCTGACAGTGGTTTTAGCTTTGCTGGCTGCGTGCTGGAAATTTGCCAAGCACAGCAGTGTGGTTCATGGTGGTTCATGCCCTGGAGCTTGTACAAGCTGAAAAAGCGATGCTGGGAGAAGAGGGAGGGTGTAACCCACTGTTTAACATTTGTTTTCTCCCATTGCTTCCCTCACTGCAGACAGTACCAAAGCCAATCGCGCTGGAGCCCTGCTTTGGGAACAAAGCAGCTGTTCTCTCGGTGTTCGTGAGGTTGCCTCGAGGACTTGGGGGTATTCCACCACCAGGACAGTCAGGTGAGGATTACTGTTGTCTCTGATGGCTTGGAATTAACTCTGTACGCCTTCCCCAACCTTACAGATTCACCTTCCCTGATCCCACAGAAGCTGCTGTAGCCACAGTTCAGCTTGGGATGTGCTCAAGGTATTTTAGGCTCCCTGGTTTGGGCCCTGCTGGCTTGCAACATGAGCTTTGAGTTAATTACTCAGGTTATTGGTGGATGAACATTTGACATTGGACTACGCTTTAATTAGCAGCTGGGTGGGGGAAGGAGGGATCTGCTACAGACATGTTTGCAGTAGTTATTTGTGAAAGTAACTTGTCACTTGGCCTATCCATCTTCATTCCCAGCTCCATTTGCAGGGTGACATCAAGTCGGAATCATGGAAAGATTTGAGTTGTAAGGGACCTTAAAGACCATCCAGTTCCACCCCTTGCCATGGACAGGGACACCTTCCACTAGACAAGGTTGCTCCAAGCCCCTTCCAATCTGGCCTTGGACACTTCCAGGGATGGGGCAGCCTCAGGGCAACTTGTGCCAGGGCCTCCCCACCCTCACAGGGAAGAATATCGCATTTAACCCTGCCCAGTGTCAATCTGAAGCCATTCCCCCTTGTCCTGTCACTACAAGTCCTTTCAGAGCATCTCTGCCCTCCTCTTAGGAGCTCTGGACAAAGAGGTTTTCCCCATCCAGCTTAAGATTTCCTTGTTCTCAACCCCTTCACACCTAAACCTGATGTCAGGGCACTGGGACATCATCTCCTGGGCAGTGTGGGATTTAACTGGGGTTCCCCAGTGCCCAGCGAGCTTGGTGAAGCAAAGGCTCTTGAAGGAGCATTATCAGGGTTTGAATTGGATGGTTTGGTGTTGAGCTGCATTGAGCTAAGTCCCAGACGTTGGTTTGTCTGTGAATAGAGTGGGGAGGCCCTGGCACTGGGTGCCCACAGAAGCTGTGGCTGCCCCATCTCTAGAAGTGCTCCAGGCCAGGTTGGATGGGGCTTGGAGCAACCTGGTCTAGTGGAAGGTGTCCCTGCCCTTGGCAGGGGGTGGAACTGGATTGGCTTTAGGGCACCTTTCAACCCAAACCATTTCATGACTTCCTGATCTACCATGAGGAGGTTGCAGAGGTGACGTATCCATGGGGAGTGCAGTGAAACCTCCATGCACCTTTGCTTTCAGGTTTATTGTAGTCCATCTACAATAGAGAGTAGAGAAAGCACCTTCAATATTAAGGGTTCAAGCTTCAATATTTATAGAGTTTTACATCCAGTGATACCCACCCCTATTGCATCTTATCCTCCTGCTGTTGCTTCTAATTAAACACGCAGTATTTCAGCTCCTTTCAAAATACTGGCTGGAGTTTAATTATTAAGCCAAAATGCTTTTCTAGTTTATTTTAAAAATTCTACAAGTTTTGTGGCCTGGAGGGATTTTCTCAGCTGTTTCTGAAGGATTTGTTACTGTGGCTGTTTTGTTCCCTGACTCTCTGTTTTGTTGCCCCAGGTCTCGCAGTGGCCAGTGCGCTGGTGGACATTTCACAACAGATGCCAATTGCCTACAAAGAGAAGTCGGGCGCGATACGAAATCGGAAGCAGCAGCCCCCTGCACAGCCAGGAACCTGTATTTGATGCATGGACATCAGAAACTGTCTAGGGTTTTAAACAAAAAGGAAAAGTAATACCGAGGAGGAGGAGAAAGATTTCTAAGTTGTGTCCCAAGAGACTAGAAGCACCCGGAAAAAACCACAACTTCCTTGAACCCAATTTTTTTCTCTCATCTGCGTGCTAGTTGGCTTTATTTGACAACTGCTCCACTTAAGTTTTACTGACACATGGCTTCAGATTGCTCCTTTGTTTTCTTCAAGTTTAAAGCAAAATAATTTTATTGCAGGTGCGGTAAGGTCCGATGCCGCCATTCCTGGTCAGTGTAAATACAACAGTAGTCCAATATGAATGACACTCAGGTTTCTACATGGGAAGTGCTTTGTAGTTCATGTATTTATCAAACTGTACAAAAAGAAAAAGATCCAGTGTTTACAGGTGTCAGCTCTCAACACATAAACACTACTATTAATCTTCCAAGCATCTTCATCCTTTGTTTTCATTTAATATTTAATTGTTCGCTCATTAATTCTGTGGAACTCTCTTCCAGGCACAGCCTTTTTGTAGTCATCATGGTCGAGGAACGCAAAAGCTGGGATGGTTTAAAGGTTATGTTGCGCAGACCACGTGAAATAACTGGAATGTTGGATGTTGCTTTGGAAAGACTCAGTGTTTACATAGTCTTAACCTGCTTGGAGTACACCACACACAAGTGCCTAGACTTGAACAGATCTAGGAAGTGAGGAGACTGCTACACACGCTGCTTTTTAACATAATTAAATTCCTTTTAAAGGTATGTATACTCACATCTAGAGTCACCCAAGGCACTCTGTGTTCTCTGTCCCGTGCAGTCAGAGGAAAATCACATTTTCCTGACCAACCAGCTACTCAGCCAGATGCAAATATCTGGAAGGCACATAGAGTTTCAGTATCTCGTAAGAAAACTCCCGGTTTCACCATCATTTTCATAGAAGCAGTCTGTGTTCCAGGTCAGATACATCATGTTTTTCTGATTTTGGCCTCTTTTCCTCCCCCTCCCTCCTGCCATCCTTCTAGATGAGAGCTGAGCTCGGAGGCATTGCTCCTCAGTGGTTATGATTTGCTCCATCTTCTTACAGCGTGTTAAAAGCAACACTCCGGGTGCCAGATCACTTGAGGATGAAGTAAAAAAAGAACTTTAAATAAAAGTCAAGCAGAGCAGCTTTGTTTTCCACAGGTTTGAGTTCTACATGATCAGATCCTGATATTTCCTGTTGGGCTTGAGCTGTTAGGTGTTGAAGAAGTGGCTGGTTGGTGAAAGGCTGAGACTTGGAAACAGCAAAGAGAAGGTTTGGCATTTGGATGGTGCATCAAACCATCTGAACTACTCTGACAAGTTGAGATTGTATTTTGAGGCTCAAGGTTGGACTTAACCTGTCTGTGTGTGGTGGTGCCCAGTGTCTCCCTGGAGCTGGAAATGGGCCAGGGCCACACAAAGTTGTGGTGCTGGAGCTGGTAGGAAGGTGCTAGTGAAGATGCCAAACGAGGTGTGTGATCATGGCTTCGTCACAGTAATTGTGGGTTCACCCAGGTCACTGAGTTGGTGGGTTCTGTTGAGGACATGTGCTGTTTATTAAATGGAGAAGTAACACATGGAAGGGAAGTGCTCTTGGATCTGGCCAGGTAGCACCTTTCCAACCTTCCCAAACTGAAACCCAAATAACTGCATCTTTTTTGTGCGCGTTCTGGTGATCGGTCACGTATCAGCCACTCATTTCTGGGGTGTTTTTTCTAACCATGTATTTTGAAGAAGCTCTTTGGAGCATGGCAGCATCGCAATAAAGAGGTGAATTGCTGTGTGTGTCCGGACAGTGGTGATGGGAACAGCCTGATGGTTTAAGGACTGTGGTGGATGATAATTCTGATTTAACATGTCATTTAACAAGTGCGGTGGGACTGCAAAAAAATATTGGGACTGCAGAAAAATATTGGGAAAAAATGCATTCTATATATAAATATATATAAATGCATCTGTTTCTAAACTAGAAGTTTAAATGCTCTCTGGGAAGAAGGAATTATGAGAGGAAAAAGATTGAGCTTCGTCTTAGAGTGAAGGGATTTAGGCAATTTAAGTTTTATCTGATGCACGGATTACCTCAGACAGATTCATCTCTTGATACTATTTTCTAACTTGCTCAGTGATAAGGTAAATCTGAACTGGAGAAGTAAGACTGGACTAAAATCTCTCCTGTGTTCCTACATGTTTTCAGCCGTGATGCAGATCCTCATGTTTGGAGATTCCTTCTTGCTTCTCCAGCTGTTTTGGGAGGAGAACTGCCAACCCAGATGGTGAAAGCCCCTGTGCTTGAGTTTCCCTCTTCAGGACATCCCTCGAGCAGGCGCTTAAAGTTGTTGGGTTTTCCTGACCAGAAACAGCTTTCTGTTTCAGAACTGTACGCCTGGAGGGGTGACAGATTTTACATTAATAAGAAGACATAAATATGGAGTCTGGGAGGTTTCTCACTCCTGGAGAGCTGGGCTGTCTGGTTTGCACACACAACCCAGTGTGCCCAGGAGTGTGGCTGCAAAATGAGATGTCAGATACTGGAAAAATGAGCAAAAATTATCAAAGTCAAGGTTTGTTAGAACTAAAAAATGTAAATAGAAGGACAAGAGTTACTTGTATAAATAAAAGGAACCAGCTCCTTTAGGATGTAGCTCTGCTCCGCATCTGATCTCCATCCTGATGAGGGAGAACTCGCATACACAGCTCTGCTGCAGTTTCACCCCAGCTTAGAGGGAAGCCGGGAAAAAAGTGGGAAAGGGTAGAGGAAGGAAGAATTGCTGGTGGTTTATCACCAGGGCAGTGTCAAAAGTGAAGGATTTTTGGGTTTATTTCATTTGGAGGTGAGGTGGGGGAGAAAGAACAACCTTATTTCATGGGAGAATCTGTAAATAAAGACAAATGACACACAGATTTTGCACTTGTACATAAACTCTACAGTAATGTGCAGAACAGGGAGAGATTTAAAGAGTATATAAACCAGAAAAAAATATTGAATGTATTTTTGATGCATTTTAAATGATGTATGAGTTTTGTCTTAGTAACTCCTTCATCTGATTAGTATTAGAAAACTTTCCAGAGCTTTAAACATCAGATTATATCACGATATCTTGTAAAACAGGGAGGCATAACATGACTTCTGTGTGTTCAAATGCATTTCACTTAAATGTAGAAACCAAGTAAAATAATGGTTTTTCCATTTGAAAGAGAGAGTAATAAATGTCCTTGAAGTGGTCACTATGTGAAGGATTAAATTAGTGGTTTAAGGCCTTTGTTACTAAAACTGTGGCAGTGTTTCCATCCAAAATCACTATTTTCAGGTGTTTATAACTGGCTGAAATTCAGCATTCAATGTCTCAACTCTCAGAACATTTTTATTCTCTGAGAGGAGCCTTTAAAAAAATTAATAATAAAATTCCAGAACTGTTGGGGCCCTTTTATTCTAGAAAACAAATGTGCCAGTGGATCTCCAAATAACACTTTGTTTTTTTAAATTTGCCATTTTTCATGGTTTTTAGCCCAGAATTTTCTCTGGACTGTTGTAGCATGACCTTGCCACGCTCTGGCTCAGTATTTTGGATACAAGAAGATTTATGAGACACAACTTTTCAGTTGTTACATCACTCTCCCTGGGCTTTAAAGATACTGTATTGAAATTACCAAGATAAAGCTATTTATGATGGGGTAATGCCTGTGATTAACATCAAGTCATGGCATATAATGTCCCCAAATTCGATGGTGGGGTACCATCGATGTTCAGCCTCTGCTGGCAGATCCACACTCTTTAGGGGGAGTTCACGTACTAAAGATTGCTCAGAAACACCATTTCTCTGCAGGAAACGTTACAAAGATCCACAGGCACTGGATTTATGGGATGGTTGTAAGCGGCAGGTCAGCTTGCTTGGCCCTAAATGAGCTGAAAGAAGGATTTGAGGCCGAAATCAAACTTCAGGCCTTTTCCATAACCTGCTGGAATTCCAGTGCCACAGAGCTGGGCTGCCCGTCCATCGTTTGCTGCTCCAGGTGTTCCCAGCTGCTTTTCCTTTTCCATGAGACGCTGAGTTAGGGACAGGCATCAGCTGCGTCTTGGAACCCTAAACCCCTTTTCACTGCAAACAGGGATTTGCTGCATTGAGCTTGTGAGAAAGCAGCGAGCAGACTCCGCGTGCCCGGAGCAACTTCCGACCTCATCTGTCCATTCCCAGTAAGTGGCAGCTCTCTCTGCCCCTCCTGCTTCATCTTCATTTGGGAATACCCCAGGGAAGTGGAGGGAAGGGGCTGACTTGGCAGAGCCTCCCGGGCTGAGCTGCAGGAGCAGGTGGGAGAGGGAGCTGGGCGGGCTTTAGTGGGAAGGTGCTCGCGGAGTGTTGGGGCTGGGGAAGGAAGGGAAGGGATGGCTCGGGGTGTGCTCCTCATTTTTGGATGCGTTCTTTGCAATTTTAGTCAAATTCCTGCTTTTTCTGTTGGTGGCTGCTGAAACGAGCTGAGTTTCCATGCCAGGACTACTACAATATGTGTATATGCTGGTTTTTTCTGCGTCAGGGCGGGTTTTGTTCAGTCTGTTTCTTCATTCTGACACTACACACAGACTATTTGTGTGCGTCTTCCAGGTACTACAATTCTTTACACATTTCCTCGTCATTTAGTATTGATTCCACAAACCTCACCAGTAGAAAGAAGGAAAAAAATAACAATTGTCGCAGAGTGTATCATATGTCAGTCCATTAAAAAAAAAAAAAGGAAAAAAAGAGTTTTATATTACTCTGAAATTTGTGCACAATAAATGTTCTTTAAACTAAGATCCTTGAATTAATTGTATTCTGGATTTTTTTTCCTCTTTGTTCTGTAATTATTTATGATTCTTATCTGTGTTCAGACTTGAGCTTAGTTTGTTAATATGTATAATTTAGCATTTATTGCATTCATATGTAAATAGGAGCAAGTATTGTAAACTATTTCATTGCTGGGGTTGTGGGTGTTAAACATACACACATTTAGGATTGCAGTTTTTTGGTATAATTTTTTGTATTGTAAAATAACAGCTAATTTAAAGCCGGAACGAGAAAATTCTTGGGAGGTCTGTGCATTTTAAATACAAATGTGAAGTACATGTATATAAATAAAAGTAAATAATGCAAATCTTTCCTCTGAAATAAAAAGTAGATGATCTGGTTAAAATTTTTCCTCTTACTTATTTTCTTAAAATGGGGGAAAAAAATAATTCAAGGTGATTTTGAAGGCTCCTGGCTGGGGTGAGGGTGAGTTTCTGCTGTGCTGGTGGTGGATATCAATGGCCTCCTCCCAGGTACTGAGTTTGGGAGGAGGAAGGAGGGATGTGTCCTCTGCCAGAGGATGGGGGGTGTGCATCGATGTAATTCAAGGAGTTAAATCTGTAGATTTTACAGGTAGAGACAGTCATTAAATAGTTTCCATTTCAACCCGTCACCCTCAGGTTCACCTTCCCCCAGGTGCCTTAGGGCAGCTCTTGGTCCTTGATCTCTGTGGCTGTCTGAGGGGTGGGAGAAGGGAAGAGCATCCCAACGAGGTGTCAAAGTTTTCAGTATGTTAAGGGTCTTTGCCAACCTAAATAATTCTATGATTATATAGAAAAAGGTGCTTGTCCTCCGTGCAGGTCATTTGGGATGGTGAGGGTTGAAGGAGGAATTTATTTGCTCCCACCTCCTCAGCACTGGTGTCACAAGTCCCCGCTGTCACGATACAACTGGTCCTTAACTGGTTTGGCTCGATGGTCTTAAAGGTCTTTTCCAACCGAAATGATTCAGTGATTCCACAGTCCCAGAACTCAGAGCTTCTGCATTAAGGGTTTAAATAGAATCACAGAATGTCCCAAGTTGGAAGGGATCCACAAGGAGCGAGTCCAACCCCTGGCCCGGCACAGACCCCCCAACAACCCCACCCTGGGCATCCCTGGCAGCGCTGTCCAAACGCTCCTGGAGCTCTGGCAGGGTTGGGAATGTGCCCATTGCCTGGGGAGCCTGGGCAGTGCCCAGCACCCTCTGGGGAAGAACCTTTCCCTGATCTCCAGCCTGAGCCTGCCCTGCCCAGCTCCAGCTGTTCCTGGTCCTGCCCCTGCTCACAGAGAGCTGAGGTTGGAGCTGCCCCTCCGCTGCCCCTCATGAGGAGCTGCTGACCATGACATAACCCCAACAGAACTATAAAATCTCAGCCCCTTCCCTTTCTTACTCTTGCTAGTAATTTTTTCCAGCAAATTTCTTTGTTTAAAGCCAAAGAGGAAAATCTGCCCTCCCTGGAAACTATACCACCAGTTTTGCTGATCATTTCTTAAATGTTGGCACCAGCTGGTGTTTCAGGTACACACAAAAGCTGGGAGAGAGACGTCGGAGGAGGCCACTCCTCTCCCACCACTTGTGCAGCACCCACAGTGTAGCAGGACATCTCCCCACCACAAGAGCTTATCTGCTGTTTGTTAGCTGGTGCAAGGCTTCTCACCCTTCACCAAAGCTTGCAGTTTGGTGAAATAATTCACTAAAGACCACCTGTCTCATGGTTATTCAGGCACCATGGGAGTGACACTACTACTGACCGTAAACATCTTGCTGGGCAAGCAAGATTGTGGAAAGATAAGCTGGAATTTCTGGCTGACAGACACTCCGCTTTACAAACTATAAAAGCTACACCAAACTTTCACAAAGCAAAAGTCTTCTGCACATTCCCTAGAAATCTGTGGGGCTTTTCCCCAAAGGTGGGACAACAATTCTGTGGTTACTCTCTTGAGGGCCGAGTGAAAGGGCTCTGTACACTATCAGCAGTTTGGTGCTAAGTTCCATTGACTCCTGTTCTATGCTGTGTCTTTGCTAGCTATAATATCAGTACCTTTATGTCGTGCACTGTTTTATGTAATCTCCTAGTAGTTCTTTTGTTCTATGCTGTGCAGTAAGTAACTGTTTAGGGCCTTTTGTCTGTTATCTCCTGTCTGTTCAATAAATACCACATTTTATAACAGACCTAATTGGCCATCCTTAAGAACTTGTGAGCCAGAGGGATTTAGGTGCAGGTCACCTAAGTAGAGCTACTGCCAAAATCTGAGCCTCAGGCAGGGCTTGTCTAAATCTCTCACTTGATCCATAACACGCAGGCATCCGCAGTCCGAGTCCCGCCGGGACGCAATCCGTTGTTCTCCATTTATTTTTATGTCACTCTCTAACTTTGACATTAAGCACTGCTGGGATGAAGCAGAGTTGAACCTGACATTTATGAGCCATGAAGGTTTCAGTCACCGTTGCCTCTGAAGACTGTTGTGCTGCTTCATTCCACGGCACTAAACTGGGATGCAGAAGCCCAATTCCCAGCAATTGCTGCAGAGCTGAGTGGAGGATGCCAGGCTGACAGCACAGCGTGGGGTGTCCAGACTTGAAATGAAATGGGCAGGGGGTAGTGGTTTTAAAGCTGCTTTAAGTTTATTTTGGACAGCAGGAAAAACCACAGAGGGATGGGGCCATTTTTCATCCCTGCTCTGATTTTTCTTGTGTTGTAGCAAAGAAAAGAGGTTTGAAGGGAAGGAAGGAAAGAGAGCATGGAGGTTTTCCAAGGCTTTGTGTACATCCAGGATGACGATCTTTGTCATCAGCTGTCATTAATAAATGGTCTTGAGTAAGGAGCCAGAGAGGAATTTGCTGTCCAGCTTTTCTTTCCACAAACCTTAATTATCAACCACCTACAGGAAGAAGTGACTTTAAGTCTTTTTAAAAAACAATTTAACTCCCCCAGAAATCCTGGACTGGTGGCTGGGTGATGTTTCTTCCACCCAAGAAAAGGTGGAGTTTGGGGCAGCTCCTGGATAGTTCCACATCGCTGGTTGGTGGTAAACCATCTATTGATACGGCAAAAGCACCAACATTTCCTTTTTTCCCCATTGATGGGAAGAGAGGAGGAAGAGAGGTGTACAAATGAGCCAGAGTGCCATAGCTAACACATTGCTATTTGGGCAAAAAGAATTAGCAGATGTTCTTCAGTTTCTCCCTGGGGTTTTTGGTTTCTGAACTAATCAAGCAGCAAAGCAGGGATTGCAGGGTCAGAGTGGAACCACTGAGGTCTTTCCAAAGGCATAAGGTGGGGGGAGATTTTCTAATGAGGTGACGGCACCTGCTGATGAGTTTTTGCCTGGTAATGAGGCTTGGGGACCCAGGGGTCAGCATCACTGGAGGTGGGCTGAGCTCCTCACGTTCCCCATTGCAGGATGGCTGGGAACAGCAACACCTCCCCAGACTGTGTCAGAATCCCAACACCCTCGGCCACAGGATTTTGGGACACTATCATCCCCCTATGGAAGCTCTGAGGTAAGGTACATGACGTCCTAGAGGCACCTCTTCTCCTTGGTGACTCCAGAGACTCAGTGACAAACTTGGGATTTGGGATCCCGAGAGACATCTAGAGACGTCTCAGAAGAGGTAAATCCTCCCCCCAAACAGAGAGCAAGATCTGAGGTCTCAAACTGCGTTGAAATTGGATGTTTTTCAGAGGTGTGTAGGGTTAGGACAAGGGGGAATGGCAAGGATAGATGGGATATTGGGAAGAAACTCTTCCCTGTGAGGGTGTGAGGTCCTGGCACAAGCTGCCCCGAGAAGCTGTGTCTGCCCTGTCCCTGGCAGTGTCCAAGGCCAGGCTGGATGGGGCTTGGAGCACCCTGGGATAGTGGAAGGTGTCCCTGCCCATGGCAGGGAGTGGAAAAAGATGATCTTTACATCCCCTTCCAACTCCAACTATTCCATGATTCTATCATCAGCTGCAGGATCAGGCCTGCCCTTCCCTCTCTTCTCTGTATTCCTGGGCCCTCACTCAGGCCACAGGCATCACTCAGAAACCACATCTGCAGGGAATTTAGCCAAAAAAACACTGACTGGGCCACTCTGGCTCTACCAAGAAGGACAACGTCTTTCTCCTCTTTATTTCCCTGCTGCTGACAAGAAGCACGGGTGCAGCTCCATGAGCCCCCAGCCCGCAGGGCTGCGGCTGTTTCTCATCTCCCCCAGTCCGTGGTGACCAGCAATGCCGTGGGAGGATGGGATTTAATCTCTCCTGGTCCTCATGCTGATCCCTGAATTTAATTTGGAAGCAGAACTTTAGTGGGTAGGTCTGGGCTGGGATGGCTGATCGTGAAGTAGTGTCTTGATGGGGAATTACAGCAGGGCACAGACACAACTGGTGCCTCCATCCATCCCACCTGCAGCTCGCCGGCTGCTTCACCAGCTCTGCTTTCCAGGCTGCAGCCACAATGTGCCTCCAACAGAGTGACTGGCAGGATTTCCATTGACATGTTCCCTGGGATCCTTGCTCCCACCAGAAATCATTTCCACTTCTCCTTAGAAAAAACCCCACAAAATTACTTGAACATTTTTCATGTCAGAGCTAATTCTGCAGCTCTTCCCTTTGGCAAACATCCGCTGTTTCTGCAGAAATTCAGTGTTTTAATGACCGAAGCAGGATGCCTTCACCCCTATCAGCATTTTAGCACTGTTCGCTTGGAGATAACGCATGGTAAATTGTTGTTTCTGATTTCAACATCCCCTTGCAGCAGCCGAACATCAGCTGCAGATTTTACTTGTGCTGTGTCTGCAGTCACAGTGTGACGGGGATTGTGGGTCCCATCTGCAGGTCTCTCCTCCAAACCTCCAGAGCCCCAGGCTCTGGTCTGTCATAGAATCATGGAATGGTTTGGGCTGGAAGGGACTTTAAAGACCATCTAGTCCAAGCCCTGTCCATCCTGTCCTGGGGGCTACAGAGGTTGTAAGACCTTTTCTCTGGGAATGTGGAAAAATCACTTCATCTGCTCTTTCCTCAGTGTTTTGATGTCTGTGGCTGCAGGAGGGAGTGGCGCTCAGTTTTGTTGTGGGCACAGCCAGCACCCCCCAAAACCATACCCAGACCCAGAGATGGGGTGGAAGGGAGGGCCAGCCAAAGTTTCTTCCAGCTATTAGTGCTTCTCCTGCTCCAGGATCTCCTCACCCTAAATTTAGGATGATATCCAGGCTATCTTGGAGCAAGTAGTTACGTGCCAGAGCAGGGCTGCTCCAGCCAGCCCCGTGCTCTGCCCCGCGCCGATCTGAGCAGCACGCGCTGTCCTGGTGCAGAGCCTGGGGAGTCCCACTGGGGAGTCCTGAGATCTCCTTCAGCACCAGGACCCCCTGAAGCCCAGCAGCCCCTGCCACCCCATCACTGTGTGGCCCTGGACTGGCCCCACCAGCTTCTTGGGTGCTGACCTTGGTGGAGCAGCTGCTTGCTGAGAGCCAGGGAAAACACCTCAGACCTGCAAGGCTTTCAGAGCACCTTTCAGGTTCAGCTGGCCGGAACCTTCACAGGAATTATTCTCTGCTCAGCAAAACCCCAGCCTGGGCGCTGTCGGGAGGGAAAAGGCTTTGAGGAGAGTCTAAGTCCATTCCTAACCCTCCGGTTTTGCTCCTCCTCTGCATCCTCAGCTGCTCCATGCACGCATGGAGGCAAACACGATTTTTGGGAGGAAAAAGTGCAACATTTATGTGTTCAACCTTGAACTCACTTTAAGAACTGACTTCAATTTCACTCATTATTTTTATATAAATTTTATATGCATGTGTTTTGTAGATTTTTTTCCTGCCCAGAATTGGCAAGAAAACATTCCTTTTGTCTCTAATCAATTTTCCTGTGATTTATATTTTTAAGTTGCCAAAAATAGCTCACAGATGTTCATGGCATGAACAGAAGTCTTCCTGGCTGGCATAAACCATCACCCTTCCTTCTCCTCCGTCTCCCTTCCTCCTGTGCCCAGCACAGGGGTGCAGCATCAGCCTGTCCCAGTTATTTCCACTCAGGGGGTCACACGGTGACATCTTGGCATCAGTGGCTCCGCAGGCCCCCAGCTGCAGGTGCAATTATTCCCATCCCTGCTATCTTGCAGTGCCTCCCTCCTCCTGTGCTGGCACCAGCTTTGAGCCGAATCTGCCCCAAATTGCTCCCAAACCTTTGCATGTTTCACCCCCAGAGGCAACACAAACAGCCCCAGGACTTGTGTGGGGACTCGTGTCTCCTTCCCCGGTGACACTGATGTCTTTCCATCTCAGCAGAGCTGTTTTTCACCTGTCACCCCTCCTTGCTGGGAGACACCAGATTGGAGCTGGGTTTGGAGCTGAGAGGAGACCTCAGAGCTGCCGGCAGCTTCCTCCCGAGAGGCAGCTCCAATCTCTGCTCTCTGGGACCAGGGACAAGACCTGAGTGAACGGCTGGAGCTGTGTCAGGGGGGTTTAGGGGGAGATCAGGGAAAGGTTCTTCCCCCAGAGGGTGCTGGGCACTGCCCAGGCTCCCCAGGGAATGGGCACATTCCCAACCCTGCCAGAGCTCCAGGAGCGTTTGGACAGCGCTGCCAGGGATGCCCAGGGTGGGGTTGTTGGGGGGTCTGTGCAGGGCCAGGAGCGGGGCTGGGTGATCCCTGTGGGTCCCTTCCAGCTGAGGAAATTCTAGGATTCTGTGATTCCAACCAAGCACGGCTCATCTGAGCCCCCCCACTCTTCCAACCCCCACAAACCAACCCCCCATTTCTTCCAGCTGCCCTTACAGCGCAGGGGCAGTGAGCTCAGCACCATCCTGGACATGCTGGCACGGACAAGCTGCCATCGCAGGCAGGAGCGAGGGCGTCAGGAAAATGCGTGTGTGCTTTATTCATGGATATGTTCGAATATTGGCATGTACAGAAAAGGTAAGTACAGGTTTGACCCCAGTATGGGCTGGCATCCACCACCCTCCCCTCGTGCAGGTGCACACATGGGCTTCCTGCTCAGCACCATCTCCCAGCCCTGGGTCTCCCTCCAGCTCCTGCTCCCGCCTGGACAATGCTGTACGTGACGACATGACAAGTATAAGTACATACACAATATTTCACAGGCTCTCAGGGCTGCCAAACCACTGGGAGTGGTGCTGTGCAGCCAAAAAAACAGAGTTCAGTGGCTACAGAAGTCTGGCTGGTTCTTTAACTTTGTTTTTTTCCTTTCTTTTTCTCATGACTCTTCTTTGTGCTTATGGAAGTCCTCAGGAATGGAGTAATTCCTAAAAAAAGTTGTCTCCCTTTCTGTCTCTTGGCTCGCTCAGTCCCCTGCCTTTACAAGCAGCTGCTATGACTTCTGTGATTAATCAAGAGACTTAAAAATGAAGATCCATGGTTCACTTCACAGAATTCAGCAGAGATGGAATTTCATCCAAAAAAATTACTGACTTTTCACAAGGAAAAAGTAGTGGCCTGTGCACACATGTTGGTGGGTGGGAGGAGAGTAATCGTTTGCTTCCTCCGAAAGAAAGGCTCAAAAGTCATCCTTTTTTGCAAAGTTTGATTCATGAACAGGTTTGGAGGGAGAATCAACATTAAATACTGGTGAAAAGGGTGAAATAATCAGAAAAAAGCCATGAAAGTTTGGGGGTAATTTGCTTTTTTGCTAATTCCCGCCCCCCAACTCTTTCCTGCTGGGTGAGAGGCTCCTTGCTCTGTGTCTCAGTCACTTCATTCCAAAGCATCCCTGAACCACGGGGAACCCCCAGGAGGGCAGGACCTGGCCTGGGACAGGGCTTGAAGGACGGGACATGGGAACTGAGGGTCTTGTTGGGCTCTGATGTGTAGAGGCAACTAACACCTACAGAGCCTGTAAAGCAAGATACCTCTGGAAGTGTCCAAGGCCAGGCTGGATGGGGCTTGGAAAACCTGGTCTAATGGAAGGTGTCCCTGTCCGTGGCTTTAAGATGAGCTTTAAGGTCCCACCCAACCCATTTCATGATTCTGTGATACAAATCCAGGGGAGATGATGATGTCTCTCACTGAAATTGTTAAAACAGCTGCTGCTGTGGGACATGGTACTGGGACTAGGTAACCTCTGGAGGTTTCCTCCATCCCATCCAGTCCTTCAGTAGGATTCTCCACACCTCTTTGTTCAGCATACCAGTCCGAAGGGAGAGGTGAGGTGGGGCCACCAGGCATCCTGACCACCCAGAAAAACTCTTTCTCTGCTGAATGAGAAGGAAATGGCAAAGTGGCACTTTAACATCACTGACATGTAAGAGACACAGGAGTGGGTGCTCCTGGAAAGCAGCTGACACTTGTATCCCCATCCTGTGCAGACACTCAGCCTGTGCACGATTAAAAGCTGGTGGAGATTGGCTTGATGGGGCCAGATGTGTGGAAAAGCAGGGCAGGGCTACAGGACCGGAAAGGAAAGGGGCAGAAGAACGCAATTCCCAGCACGACCTCGTGGTGTTGAGGTAGTTCCTTGCCTTTGCAGGGCTGAGCAATCAGGGTTTCATCCCTCTCCCACCTGCAGCTCAGAGGACACAAGTTTTGCAGAGTTGCAGGCAGTAGTTGTGTCACTTGGTCTCTCAGAAGACACTGATGTCCTGGATAAAGGGGAGATGTTCACAGCAACTCCGTGCACGTCTATGGGCACTCTGAAAGGACTTTCCTGCCTGTAGCTCTCCCTCCTTGTCTGCTTTCCTGAGAAAAGTGACTCAGGAGTCAGCCCCTTGGCCATGAAGCTCTCACATACAGCTTTTAGCTCAGGATGTGACTCGTCACCCTGCACACAAGCCTTGAACTTGGTGTGTTCCTTTGCACAGCCCTGGATTAGGAAAACCGGGGGCTACAGCCCTGAGGACCTCAAGGAGCAGCACTTTGGACAGGATGCAGCAGGAGGATTTCTGTTCATGTCAGACACATCCACAGGTGTTCAACTGAAAACTAGAGAGGTTTCTTGTTGGAACAAAAGCCAAGGAAGTTGCTGCAGCTTCTCAGCAAAATCTGAGGCAATCAACAATGGGAGAGGTTTTGCAGGAAATGGGAATAAAAAGCAATGGGCTTTGCTGTGTCAGACGCTTCCTAAGCCTTTCCATGCATTCAAATGCCAAGGAATTAATGATATTTACTGGAGGACCACAAACCAATGAATAAATGGAATGCTGCAAAGGCCAGGCCTAAATACACTCAGGGGGATTCTGGGGCTATTGCTCTTCCTCCCATGGCACTCAGCCTGGGTGAGCATTTATCCTGGGAAACCTCACTCCTCCTTACCTGGCTTAACGTAGTAAAGGGGTTCAGCCCCCCAAAAGGGCACTGGGACTCCTCAGCTCACCCTCTCGAGGAAAGACCCTGGGATGCTCAGGTAGTCCAAGGTCACACATTGGCCTCCCTGTGCCCCAAGACACCACAGAGACATTTGTCCTCACCTTCCTCCCCGGGGCTCTGGTTGCAGCTCAGTAGAAAGGGTCACTTCAGCAGCCTTCGCTTAAATGACATTTTGACTGAAAAAACCAGAACCTGGCAAGAGGCAAAGCCCTTTGCCTGCTCACCTGGACACAGGTGGGTGCCTCAGCCAGTTCTTCAAGGAGGGGAAACTGTAGCAATCCAGTCCCTACCCATGATATAATTCATAACTTGGCCTTTCTTGGCTGGATATTTCTGTCTTCAGGGTGGTATCTAGCAAACCTCTCCTATCCTATCTCTGCCTAGGAAAACTAATGAAATTCCTTGGCTGAAGACCCTCTGCCTATGAGACCAGTGGATGGACAGGTAGCATGTGAGAGTGGGATGTGTTGGGCTCACATCAAATCCTGCCCACAGGCTCACACACTGACCCCCGATGGAGAAAGGGTAGCCTGGAGCAGGAAAATATTGGCCTCTGGTTGTTTGGATGTGACAAAAAATGCCCCAAACACTGTGCAGGACCAGTGGATAGAGATGCTTGGGTTGGGACACAAAAAATGCAGCCGTAAACAAAACGCAGCACACGTGTTTCTTCCTGAATACCATCAATACATGACACAGGTTTCCCTAAGAAGGAGGGCCCGAGGGGCAGGTGACAGCTGGGACATAGATGCTGGTTGCACTCTGGCCATGGTTGTGAGAGGGTGGATAATCCCTGCCAGCCAGTTCAGAATGTGGTTACTTGGTCCTCCCCAAGAGGTGCTTCAGGTTCCTCTCCAGTGAACAAAACCAACCACCTTCTCACCCGTGCTCTGGTTTCCTCAGTCTGAAGGAACCAGGTGGGTTGTCCTCCAGGTCCTGAGCAACTCTGGAGACAGTCTGAACTCCACATCACTTGACATGTCCTGTCAAGAGCCCCTCAATGTGAGTCAGGGCTTCAGGAAACTTCCTGACAGGCCATCCATTCATCCATCCATCAAAAGTCTTTCCCCTCTTGGCTGGGGCAGGAAAAAGCATTTCCTTTGCAGCTCTCATTTCTTGGATCAACTCTCTCCTTCATCTTTTCCAAGGGAATTGTCCATGGCTCCAACCCTATCCATAGAGAGCTGGAGAAACAACAACCAAGCTGTGGTGTGGAAAGGTGGCCAGGACCAAGAATGAGCTGGTTGTCAACAATGCTGATCATATAAAATCAAATAAACTGGCAGACAGACGAGGAGGAGGAAGGGATGCCCAAATACTCACCTCACCTTCCCATCCCCTCCCTTCTCCCTGCCCTCCTCCTGAAAGAGTTACTGGTCTGGTTGTTCAGTAAAGAAACCAACACAAATTGAGTCTCTGCCTGGTGTGTGCCTGCCCTGCCTCACATCACGGGGAGGCTCAGCACAGCAGGAGCGAGGAGAAGCCACATCTGCAGCAGAGGGGCTGCCCAGCAGGAAGGGGCTGCTGGGCTGGAGGTCCCTGAGGACAAACGAGTGGAGCCACGCAGGAGCCTCTCCTCTCCAGCCACCTGAAAGAGAAAGGAGACAGTGTGGGGTGAGAGGTGTGGCTGATCATGGAATCATGAAATGGTTTAGGTTAGAAGAGACCATAAAGACCATCTAATTCCAAACCCCTGCCATGGTCAGGGACACCTTCCATAGAGCAGGCTGCTCCAAGCCCCATCCAACCTGGCCTGGAACAGCTTCCCAGGGCAGCCACAGCTTCTCTGGGCACCCTGTGCCAGGGCCTCTCCACCCTCATAGCCAAGAATTCCTTCCCAATATCCCATCTAACCTTGCCTCTGGCAGTGGGAAGTCATTCACCCTTATCCTATCATTCCAGGCCCTTGTCCAAAGTCCCTCTCCATCTCTCCTGGAGCCCCTTTAGGCACTGGAAGGCCACAATTAAGTCACCCTAAAGCTTCTTTTCTCCAGGCTGAACAATCCCAGTTCTCTGTTTTTACTCCTAGGAGAGGGGCTCTATCTCTAATCAAACTGGTGCCCCTCCTTGGCGCCTCAGAGGATTTGGGGCTGGGGGCTGTGCAGCCCAAGTGTGTGCATGTGCAGAGGGGCCAGGGCTGATTTCAGCACCCAGACTCTGGCCTGAAGGTCAGCGCAGCTCTTCAGGAGATGCTGGTGAAGGTGGTGTCCCAGCAGAGTCATTTGTGGGCACAGCCCTTGTTTGGACACTGGCTGGAGGCGCCTGAGGGAGGTGGGTGCCTGGATGCCCACTCAGGTTAGTGGCGATCCAGGTCTCTTATGGAGCCACTGTGGGCCAGTGGCTTGACCTGGTGGCCTTAAGGGTGGAGATTCCTCTGGGTGTTGGATATACCTCCATGGTGCTGGGAGACATTTCATCAGCTTTCCCCCTCACGTCCAGAGGTGCCAACCTCATTAAACATTGAATGGAATCTGGATTTGAAGTTGAGTCCAAAGTCAAAACCCAAATCTCTGGTTTCTCTTGCAGTGCCAGCAGCGATCATGCTCCAGCAGCACTCACACCTCAGTGGAGGGATGTGCTGCTGCCACGAGGAGGCTGGAGATGTGCCAGGGTCATCCCTTACTGCATTTGCTTTTTCCAGCTTCCCACTTGCTGTTGGGAATACTGTCCTGGCCACAGACGGTTCACAGCTTCTCCATCACTTCCAGGATGAAGGTCTCAGTGCTAGATCTGGACCTGAGGCCAGTACTCGGATTTCTCTAAGGTCTGGGGAGCACCAGCTTGAGGGAAATGCTCCGGATCTCTTGGGTGCCAAGCTTATGGCCTGGTGAAGGTTTCCCTGTGCTCTGCAGCAGTGCCACCAGTGCCCTGGAGAGCAGTGAGGGAACCTGAGGCCACTTTTCTCCACCTCCCAACCTGCTGCTCTGTGAAGACAGGGTGGAGAGAGGTGAATTGGTGTTTTCCCAGCAAAAGAAACAGTGATAAGCCTTAAAACAACCCACATTTGGAAGCTCTCTGAAGGTATCAGCCAGCCCAGTGCAAAGCCCACGCTCAATCCTTGGAGTCTAGTTAAAATTGACAGCTTCTGTAACCTGAACATTCAGCAAATCAGGGTCACTGTTAATTATTCAATAGTAAAATAATTGAATCTGAAAATTACTCTGGTGGGTGGCAAGTCAAGGTCATTTTGTTTTATTTAAAAATAAATATTTAATGCCTATCACAGCCATCATCAGTAAACGAACCTGTTATTTGTTTTAAAATAATTTCAATTTAATATTATTTTGATAGTAATAATTTGCTGATGAACAGAACCTTTCCTTTCAAATTTTCCAATGCTTAGCAAACCTTTGTTAAACCTCTGCATGATGACCTCTAGAATCCTCATCTAACAAGGGAGGAACCCGTGTCCTGGGAAGTTGAAATGCTTGCCTGAAGCTGAACTGATGCTCTGAAGGAGGGTGGGGAGCCAAGCCAGTGGTGCTGGCTGAAAACCCCACGGATTTCCCAGCACTTCTAAATGAACCATATCTCTCAATAATGGGAAGGGAAGGGAAGGGAAGGGAAGGGAAGGGAAGGGAAGGGAAGGCACGGCAAGGCAA
>VZTE01004263.1:179656-199462 GCA_013397775.1 Eulacestoma nigropectus | reverse complement strand
AGGGAAGGGAAGGCAAGGCAAGGCAAGGCAAGGCAAGGCAAGGCAAGGCAAGGCAAGGCAAGGCAAGGGTGAATCAGGCCTCCAGGAGGTGGAGAGTAGGTTGGATGTCTGCATATGACTGAAGTGACACAGGTGGAAGAAGGAGCTGAGGGGAGGAGGCTGCAGGAGGCACAGACATGGCCAATCATCTCTCCAGGCCAGGCCCGCCCTCTCCTACCTTGGTGGGCTGGAGGTGCTCAAAGCTGTTCTCTCTGAGGGTCGCCACAGCTCTGTTGGCATTTCGCTCCTGCTTGTACATCTGTGTGGTGGGGGGGATAGACGGGGCCACGGCTGTGTTCAGGTGAGTCCCGTTGCCAAAGGCCTGAATGGCATTTTCTTTGTGTGGGAAAGAGATGGAGAAAAGGGTTGTCAGGGCAGGGGGAAGCATCCCTTTCCCAGCCTCTTCCTCTGCATCACCCAAATGGATGCCTCAGGCTCCTCAGAGCTCCTTTGCTGGCAACACGGAGCTGGACACCTACAGACTCTAGAGGACCATGGCACATCCACGCCCCCATCCAGAAGCCTCACCAGCGCGCGGCAGTGCCTACAGACACTTACGGAGACAGATGTTGTTGGTGAAGAGGTGCAGGAAGCTCTCACACTCTTCCTGCCGGTTCCCGCTGGCGTTGCAGGTGCACCAGGGAGCGATGCTGGACGTTGAGTTGTCGATGTAGTTGGGGGTGATGGGGCTGCCTGCCAGGACCGACGGACAAGTGTTACCGCAGGGCTGGTACTTCAGGAAGGGTCAGTGACGCCGCTTTGTGCTGCTCTCCTGGGTACTCTGCCCCAGCCAAGCCCCTCCATGACAGCAGCAAAACCCTTCAAGTGCTGATGTCATGGGCCTCGTTTGCTCCCAGGGAGGAGAAGAGGAGCAGTCACAACCCTTTTGGTCACACCACCACCACCAAAGCCTTCAGTCAATTATAAAGTGCTATCAGTCCAAGGGATGGGCAGTTTCTGGGAATTCAGGTTCCCTAATAACATTCAGAGAATCATGGAATGGTTTGGGTTGGTTGGTTTGGGTTAAAGCCCATCCAGTCCCACCCCCCGCTATGGGCAAGGACACCTTCCACTATCCCAGGGTGCTCCAAGCCCTGTCCAGCCTGGCCTTGGACACTTCCAGGGACGAGGCAGACACAGCTTCTCTGGGCACCCTGTGACAGGGCCTCAGCACCCTCACAGCCAGGAATTCCTTCTCAATATCCCATCTAGCCCTGCCCTCTGGCAGTGGGAAGCCACTCCCTGTGTCCTGTCACTCCAGGCCCTTGTCCCAAGTCCCTCTCCAACTCTCTTGGAGCCATTTTAGGCCCTGGAAGGAGCTCTAAGGTCTTCTTGAAGCCTTTTATTCTCCAGGCTGAGCATTCAAAAACTGTATGTAAATGTGCGTAAAGGTTTTCATGCTGTCATTGAAAAAGCCAGTCTCCATCTCCAGAATGAAAGATTGAAACAAAATGAAATGTTGGCCCAAAAATGTCAGTCTGTCTCATCCATCAGGATAGACCTGGTCCAAAGGCCATTGGCATTTCTCTCTGGACTCTTGCCTGTGCCTGTGCCAACTGCTGCCAGCTGGGCTCTGCAGCATCTGAAACCCAAATCTGACACCTTTCGAAGTCAGAAAAATGGCAGTGGATGGTGATTTCCAGTGGCATCACTGGTGATGGCATCAGGGAATCCCTGGCAGAGCAAACACCCTGGGACAGCCCATCTGTTTCCACCAGAGAGAGAAGCTCGAATCTCACAGTAGTCCATGGTTTTTCTCCCTCTACTGCAGCCATCCTAAAGTTACCATGGCTTAGTCACATCACTGATGGAAGAAAGGCCAGCACCAGGTTGGATGTGGCTTGGAGCAGCCTGGTCTAGTGAAAGGTGTCCCTGCCCATGGTAGGGGGTTGGATGAGACGGGCTTTACAGGTCCCTTCCAACCCAAACCATTCCACGACTCTGCGACGTCCCTGAGATCTCAGCTCTCCACCTCACTGTCCTCATAACAGGACACATTTCCCACCCAGAGGAGACATTTCCCACCCAAACGGGGAAGGAGCCCACGGCAGGGAGGCAGCCTCTTACCGATGATGCCGGTGTAGGCCAGCAGACAGGCAGCGTAGCTGTCCCTGCGGCAGCCGCTCGCAGCCTGTGGGGACGGCTGGCAGTTGAACTGGAATTCTGCGTAGCGCGACCTGATGGAGCCAGAACACAAAATGGGACATATTACCACAGGTAACTGGGGCAGAAGGGGATGTGACAGCACACTTGTGGTGTTCACAGAAGGGAACGCGCTTGCAAAATGCTGCCATAGGTGTTGTTCAAAGAGTTTGAACAAACGTCCTTTTACAATCCCCTGCACACCCCAACAAACCCAGGAGGAGGTTTTGAACAGGTTCCGCAGTTAATGTTCTACAGTCTTCCTTCAGGACTGCAAGAAAGGTCCAGTCTCAGAAGAAATGTTTGTTTTCTGTTGTGTGAGGCTGGTTTTTGAGAGAAGAGCTGTGCCAGGAAGGAAACCAGCCCGTGTTACCATTTTCTATCTTTTGGATAACAACTTTGCCTAAAGACCCCAACCTTCCTTTTCAGTCTGATTTGATGAAACAGAGAGTTGCTCTGGTCCAGTTTCTCTCTCTGAAGACTCTAAATACAGCTGAGATCATCTCAGATCAAGGCAAATGTCCAAAGGTTCAGATGTGAAATGTTCTACCCATCACCAGGGCTTCTGCTGCAGATGCCCATTCTCAGGAGAAGGACTCTGTGGAGCAGGCAAATCATTCTGCCAGCCAGTTACTTGCCACGTAATTCTTTAGGCATTAGTCAGCTCTTGGCACACGATGGTGTTTGGAGACTGTAGGATATCTGAGACAACAACACAGGGCTTTCAGGCAGGACACAGTAACAGCTGGAGATCCAGATCCATCTCAACATTCATTCTGTGGCCAGGTAGGAGGGGATTTCACATGGCATTTGAGCTGCTTAGGAAACTCAAGAAGCACCAGCACTGACAACACTTGAAGAGAGGGTTCTTTATGTGACAACCTGCACTGTCTGACCTGTGAACTGAGAACCTCAAATGTTTACCCTGCCTGGGCAATCTCAGAAAAACTGAGCATGTTGCTCCTCCCAGACATCCTCTCTCTTCCAGACACGTTGCTCTTGCTCCTGGTCAGTGTCAGCATTCCAATTTGCACTTTCCAGCCCACTTCTCCCCTACACTCTAGTCTTCTTTTTTTTCTCATCTTTGTTCCCATATTTGCCCCATACCAACCCTTTTCTCCTCTAACATGGACAGGCAAAATCTTCTTTCCCAAAATGTGCTGCATTGTTTAGAGATTTAGAGAAGGGAGATAGCAGCTGCAGATTTTATATAATCCATATTAGTAGAACCCACCCCTCTGAGCTGGGAAGTTCAAAGGGTTAGAGCTGTGCAGGAGCTGCAGTGCAGACAGGGTGAGACTGGAAGTGTTTCACTCCACTTCTTTATGATTTATTCCTGGCTCTCCTAGTGGATTCTGCACTGCTGGCTTTGACCAGGTCACATGTAAACCTCTTGCTCCCTCTGTGTCTCTAGAGGATATTTTATATTATGTATTCAGAGACCAAGGGACCAGATAATTAACAGCTGTGCTGCTTGCAGGAAATAGTTTCCAGTCTCCTGGGGAGCAACGCTCTCCCCTTTGAACCTCTTCCTCCCCACTGGGCCCTCTTGTCACGTTAGAGAGAGGGCAGTACCCATCCATTTCGGATTCCCTGGGTAGCCAGGGGACAGCATCTGAGCAGGGCCTGGTCAGCCCAGGGGCTTTGCATCTTTCAGAGTCTACTTCTGCATAGTTCAGTCATTCTCCTGCCTCCATGTTTCTGGGGTGCAGAGTGCTGAGGGTATTTGTACTTCCGTGCTTCCAAGAGGATGCTGCTGCTCTCACCTCCCTTCGTGAAAATACATAACATTTTTATTGTAATTAAAAGATGATGCCCTGGTAGGGGATGGCTGCTGGAAGTTCAGCTCAGGAAGTCCCAAACCCCACAACAATTAGAGACTGGGAGAATACAGGGAGGTGTCCTACACTTGTTCTTGTGCTCTTCCCCAGGTGTCTGCTCACGGCCCCAGCTGCACTCAGGGCACTGGGCTGGGGCCCCCATGGTGCTGTTATTGTCTTACATCTCTCACTGCCAGGTGGGCTCCGCTCCTGAGAGCTCTATGTTGATTAACCTTCTGGAATATCAAAGACGTTTTGAGAAACGGGGAGGTGAAAATAGTACAGATGAAGGAAAAGCACTGAAGGGGTTCTGCTGTGAGTGTGCACATGGAATGGGTCTGTGTGTGTGACTGGGGCTGGATGGAAACAGAGGAGCAAACCAGGCTGGCCACAGACTGTGCGGTGGATCTGCAACGACACTGGGACTCTGAGACTCCTGCTGCAATCACTAAAACACAGAATCACTGAATCACAGAATTACAGAATGGTTTGGGTTGGAAGAGACCTAAAAATCATCTTGTTCCACCTGCTGCCATGGGCAGGGACATGTTCCACTAGACCAGGGTGCTCCAAGCCCCATCCAACCTGACCTTGGACACTGCCAGGGATCCAGGGGCAGCCACAGCTGCTCTGGGCACCCTGTGCGGAGGCCTCCCCACCCTCACAGCCAGGAATTCCTTCCCAAAATCCCATCTAAATCTACCCTCCAGTTTCGCCCTTTTCCTGTCACTTCTTGCTCTTGTCCGAAGTCCCTCTCCTGCTCTCTTGTAGGCTCCTTTTGGGTATAGGAAGGTGCTTTAAGGTCTCTCCAACACTCAGCCTTGCAGCAGGAGGTTGTGTTTTATACGTGTATTGATTAATTTTTCTAATTGAACAAGCAAACAAACAAACAAACATGATTTTAAGGCCTTCAGAAGTGCCTGTGGATGTCAGGATACCTTGGGTGCTCCTTGAGGATGCTCTGGGCTAGGGAAGAGGGACAGTGAGGCAGATGGATTGGTGAAAGTGGCTGTAAGGACCCCTCCCCCATATTCCTGCTTAGCCTGCACCTTCCTGGAACTGTTTCCATAGCAGGCCTTTCTCTAGGACCAAAGCAAAAAATCCATAGAAAATGTCTAAAAAAGTTCAGCACGATCAACTCACATCTTCTGTCCATTAACATGTTCTGTAGGATACAAGGACACGGCTCGTGGGAAGGGGCCACCGAGGCAATGGCCTGTCAGTGGGTTGTGGTGGGACGGTGCACCCTGGGAGGAGCCTGCAGGTGAGAGCATTGGCTCCAGTCACAGGGCTGAACCAGGGGATGAACCCTCGTCCGAGGGCCGGCTCTCCATATGGGCTCCCCCTGTGTGTGGACATTACCTGCAGACGTAGTTTTCCCGGCAGGAATCCAGAGGCGCCAGGCAGTTGGGCTTGTCCTTGGACTCGTAGGAGCAGGCAGGGACGATGGTCTGCCGCCGGCGCTCGGCACAGGCCGTGTCGTCGCAGGGGCAGAAGAGCAGCTCGTGGGTGTACTCCGGGGGCACGCGGTCGAAGAACTTGCGCAGAGCCTTGTGGCACTTGGAGCGGTTGCAGGTGTCGGCCCGGGCCAGGCGCCGGATGCAGAAGGAGACGTACTCCGTCCGCAGCCGCTGGCACATCTCATCCACGTTGCAGGCTTTGGCGGCGTCCAGACACCGGTTCACCTGCGTCACCTCATTCTCAGACCCTGTGGGGTGGTGGGAGAAGGTGAGGCCGTTTTGCGCTGACCTCCCCGCCAGCAGCACCACCCCTGAGACCTTCACCCCCGCCCTGCTGCCATCCCTGGCCACCTCGGTGAGACCACACCCGCTCCAGGAGGGCAGCGGCCAGGGTGAGGTGTAGGTTTGCTCTCTGTGTCCTGGTAGGACCAAACCCCCTTTCCATTCTCATCTTTTCCCAAGTGCCCCAGTCACATACCAGACTTCATCCCTCAGAGCTCACTTCACCAAGCTCGTCTATTTAATAAAATTAATTTTGCTTCAATCTGGACTTCTGGTAGCACTTTACTAATGCCAATTTACCAGCCTGAGGCCTGGAAGACAGCAGCCATTGGAAGGTGCATCTACCTATGGCCATGGGTGGATCCACTCGAGTGCTGGGATCTCCACTAACAGACCTTCTGTTTCCACAAAGACTGAGTCAGTGGCAAAGCTGGGTCTCTGACACATGTGTGGTCTGCACTAATTCCTGGCACCTCAGACTCCCTGCCCCGGGCAGTGAGCTTCTTTAGGCTCTGGAGAGTCATGTGTGGCTTTGGCAGCAGCTCTGTTTGTTCACCCCAGGATCTGCCCAGCTGAGACCTGTCTGGGTTGCAAAGTGCCCCATCCAGACCAGTCCGACCCAGTTTCCCCATGTCCCAAGCAGTGACAGTGCCTTCACAGGGTGGGGTCAGAGGTACCATCCAGCTTTGTGCCCCTGGGACCTGATGCTGCCTGGATGTGAGCACACGTGGGTCTCTCCCCACACCCTTTGCAGAGTCACCCTTTGCTGACTTCAGCAAAGTCACTCTGCATTTCCACCCTCCTAAACAAGAGGAGAAAGAATGTCCCAGTCTGGGCGGGACAGCAGAGGTGTGCTGTGGGATGCAGGGAAGGTGGAGGAAACTCGCAGCAAGGGGAAAGGTCAGGAAAATGAAGCAAAAACTGTAGTGATGGATGAGAAAACCAGCATCTTCAGGGGGAAAGGAAGGATCTCACGAGTTTATATGCCAACAGCCTTCTCTGTAAATACGGGGAAGAGGAAGAGGGAAAGGTATTTGTCTAACACTGGTTGTAGGGCTCCTTCAGAGGTGGATGGGGGTCTGTTTTATAGAGGGGAAAAGTGCTACAGAGTCCCTGGCAGGAGTCAGTGGAAACATCAGACTGTGTCTGATCGAACAGATAAGACAAGGGTCCTTCAAACTTGAGAGAGAAAATGAATTTGAAGCTATTTTTCACCTCTCTGAATTAAAATCATGACCTGCAGCACACCAGAAGGACTTTCTCCCCAGCAGAGAAAGATTTTTCCACTGAGGAAAAATCCCCAGAATGATAAATTCCCAATGCAGAGTCAAGCCCTATCTTTGACTGGGAGTTAAAACCAGCCAGTCACTGCTGACAAGTGTTAAACACTGACAGTCTTCCTGAGCACTTCAGAGCTGGCTGCCCTCCTTTATATCCCTGACTTTATCAGATGCTCCTTCTCCCAGCATTTATTTTTCCCTTCTTGTTGCCCCCACTGCTTACAGTGAGCTGGAAGCCAAATTCCAAGCTTTTCAGTTATTTTATGATGGGTGAAAGTTTTGCTTGGTGCATTCCCATCACTAAATACTTCGCTTTAAAAGTGCCCAGAGATGAATATTGTCAGAGCATTGGTTTATGCTGGGGAGCTGCCAGCTAACGTGTAGGAAACAGTTCCTTGGAAAGGTTTCATTACCCATTCAGCCAATAAATCACAGGGAACATGCTGGATTTTCTCCTCTTCCCACACAACACCAGTGGATGTGCTTTTTAAATCACTGCTACAATTAGAGTGGAGGGATATGGTTCCATTTGTGCAGTTTTAATAGTGGCCACATACTGTTTATGTAAAATTTGGTTTAATGTACCTGTTGCTTTCACTTGGCCTATGGTCACAGAGGTGTCTGATGTTTCAACAAGTTCTTGGGATTTCTTTTAGGTAGATTTGAAAGAGGGTCCTTTGGCAGTGCTGACCATATGACCCTGGACACTGGACAGGCAGAGGGCAGCAGGTTGTAAGTTATGTTACAGAAGATTTGATAAGTAAGGACAAAAAGGTTAAGAAATTTTGCATCCCTAAGTGGATGCCAAGTCCTCTGAAGAATCCCTGCTGATCTCAGCCCGTTTGCTTTGCTTGCACAACCTATTTCAACTTGCTTTAAAAACCTGAGAGTGTGTTAACCATGCCTAAAAATCCCCATCCCTAGATTTCCCCATGCTCTGAAGCTTTCTAGGACTCAGCAGAAGGGGAAAAACTCCAGTAAAGAAAACCATGACCCAGCAAACAAAATTCCCTGTCCATGTGCCGATCTGCCAGGTGGAGTCAGTACGAGTGAGGTCAGGGAGAACCTCCCATCCCCTCTGCTCCAGCTGTCCAGTGCTGGTGGGTTAATTTGCTCCTGGACATTCTCACCCAACAGGTGCCTGGCCATGGTGGGGACTGCAGACATTCACCAGCCGCAAGGACATGCTGCTCCTTCCTCTCCTGGGTGCACTCCAGCTGTGGATGTCACCCCAGAGCAAGGCACGCATTTGGAAAAGCTGCAACATGGAAGTTGTTTGGGCACATCTGCCAGAGACACAGCAGAAGCACATTACCTGCTCCCAGACAGGTCGTTTGGTAAAAAAACCGCTCTTGGTAAAGCTTCCTCACGGCTGTGGGGCATAGGCTCGCTGTGGTGGCAGCTGTGCCGTTGGGGACGGACAGGTTACTGGTGGCCACACTGACCTTTGAACTGCTGAGCTCTCAAGGAGTTAAAAGGTGTCAGGCAGCTCTGCTCAGTTGTTAACAGGATTACAATGCAGAGCAGAACATGGCTCTGGGTCCTAAGGTTGCCCTCAGGGCAGGTGGTTAAAGGCTGTGGCTTGGATCAACACATACATTGAGTTATTGACCCTTTTTCCTGTGGAGTTTGATCTTGTGACCGATGTGGAAGCACCTTCTCAAACCTAACAACACCCAAGCAGCTCCTGTTTGGTGAGGTGTTTGCGTGGAACAGATCATCCACCTGCTATGGAGAATGAGTCTGCCTGGGATGGGCCATTGGAAGGGGTCTTTGTACCACGTCTTTAAGTCCCAGTCCTTCATGGTAACACTGACATCAAACATCCAAAAGACAAAAATCACAAGTGGTTTTTCCCAGAACATGTAACAGTTTAGCACAGAAATCAGAGGCAACTCCTTGGAAAAACAATTGCTAGACCTGATCCATGCAATACTCACAAGGGAGCACAAAGGACTTCCCTGTCCGTAGCGCTCGACCCCACAGCCAGTTCCCTCCCTCCCTACACCAGGAGGTGTGAGAGCACCGTCCCACCCACCTACCCGCAGTGATGGATGCCAGCCGGACGTAATCAAAGCCCCTGATGAACGGCTCATAAGGGGAACTCTCCAGAACATTCATGCCTGGGGGGAAGAGAGAAATTGGTGAGAAGGCAGATGAGGCTCCTGAGGGATGGCTGAGATGCACAAGGTTCAACATCTGCAGCGAAGGATTGACTGGTGGGTCCGAGGGGACTATGCTGTAAAGGCCACAAGTAAATGGATACTCAGAGTCATGGGAACAGGTGTGTGGACACATCCTTGGAGATGGGACTAGAATGTAACTGGCTTTTAAAAATATGTCTCAGTTTTGGAGTGGGGCAGCCTGTCAGGGATCTGATCAGCTCTCTGCAGCCCAGGCCCTGGGGTATCCTACAGGGATTGCCAGAGAGGACACCAGGCTGTCACCTCTCCCTTTCTCCTTGCCAACAGCCTTTTCTTACTCGGCACAGAGCTAATGACCCACAGCTCCTGCAGAAACTTCCTCTCTTTGTTTTTAAGTCTCTGGGAAAATGATTTTATTCAACTGGCGCTTCCCTTTCATCTGTGCAATGGTCTGTAATGCCCCATCATCCTGATGGATGCCATGGAATATTATTGGAGCAAACAGCTCAGTATCTGTTGGTTTTTTTATTAGACATTTAGATAGATGTGGACAGCAGCAGCAGATGTACTGGCTGGGATAAAAGGACTATCCAACCTCATGCTCCGGGCATATGCTGACCTCCAGCTGCGGACAGGAAGAAATGGTTCCCAGTGTCCACAGCCCTGTGCAATTACCACAGGTGCATTACAGGGCAGCTTTACACCTTCATCAAAATACCTTGCATAATTACTGACTGGAGAGGGGCCTATTTGTGTTTTCCAGCATAGCAATTTTATGTCCTGATAATAAAGCACCTTATCAGAGAATTGTTATCGGGTTGTCATCACGTTATTGTGTCTCTAAACGGGAAGGTGGCTAAACATGGGTGTGCTCAAGAGAAGCTGAGTAAATACTGTGCTTTGTAAATTCCCTGAGCAGCACTTCCACAATTGTTTTTGCAAGAGGGCTTCTAGGAAGCTTTTTGCAGCCTCCTGGGTATATGTGATTGAGAAACAAAGCTCTACATGGACTGTGTGGATTGGCTTCCCTTCTCAGTCGATTAAACACGTGTAAGGACTCTGAAATATGTGACTGCTACAAAATGTATCTCCCTAGGGAAATTAAGGCAAGGAAATCAAAAGTTTGGTGTGTGAATCTGCATTGCAAATGAAGTCAGTTGTTTGCAAAAGTGTGGGGCTCAGGACAGGACAGCGGAGAAGTGGGGTAGAGTTGTTGTCAGCCTCCAAGAACAGCCCTCTCCCAGCCATTCCCAAGGTGGAAGTCCCAAGCCACTGGGCAGGGAGTCCATCCAGCACCAAACTCCTATTCTGCATCTGGAGAGCCACAGCTGGCCCCTGCCTGCTCTCAGCACTCCTTGCCAGCCTCTCTCTCCTCTTCCTTCTAGTGGAAGGTGTCCCTGCCCATGGCAGGGGCTTGGAACTGGATGGTCTTTCAGGTCCCTTCCAACATAAACCCTCCCTCTGTGTCCCAGAGCTGGAAATCCTCACGACAGCACTGTCCTACACAGCCATGTCACAGATGACCTGTTTCCAAAGTTTTAGCCACGCAGGTCAGCTGGGAAGGAGCTGTGATGCTGCCCACTGAGATGAATGGAGAAGCTGGATTGCCACCTCTTCCCCAGGCTTCGCTCCAATGGAAACAAATCCGGCACATAATTATGGGAAAGACCAGATACTGGGGGGTGCTGAGCTCTTGTATTTCCCTGGTCTGTTCATAGCACCATGCTCTGCACCCTGCAAGCCGTGGCACCTGAAAGCTTCCCAGGAACTCGATCAACCAGTTTCCACCCTGGCAAGCCTGTACACTATAGTCTCCATCCTCTTTGTTTTGCTTGGCCTTTTGGCCTGTGGTCTCACCCCTGCACTTTTCCTTTCAGGTTTCAGCCAGCAGTGTTTTATTAATCTATTTCACAGCCCATGGCTGGAAGGGTCTGTTTTATTCCCCATTTTAATTTTCATGGTGCATAAAAAATACTCACCAGCCTGACAAGGAAGAGTTATGGCCACTGAGGTGCAATTTTATGGTGACTCTTAAAAAACGTCAAAATCCAAACTTATTGAATACTGTCTCTGGGAACACTTTAAGTTCCAACTTGATGTCACCAGCCCCAAATCTTCACTAACCCAAAGACACTGGTGCATTTGAGGCATTCTAAGAGAGTGATTTTTTTTGACGTTCATGCTGTTTTTCCTCAATGCCTGTGCTTTATGTAGTGTTCTATAAAATCTACGGTGTTCATGGTCTTGGTTAGCATACATAGATGCAAAATATGCTGTGCATTTCTCCAGCAAAAGATCTCAATGTATATTGGGAATGTCATAAAAGAGAAGTTGGGTTAAAAAAAAAAGGAAGGAGGCATCTCAGGTTTTCAGGACTGCTTTCCCAAAATGTCGATACCATGGGGATCAACAGGATCATTGAATCTCCTAAGTTGGAAGGGGCCCACAGGGACCCTCAAGTCCAACTCCTGGCCCTACACAGGACACACCAACAATCCCACCCTGTGCCTGACAGTGTTATCCAAATGCTCCTGAAGCTCTGGCAGCCTCGGGGCCGTGACCATTCCCTGGGGAGCCTGTTCAGTGCCCGACACCCTCTAGGGGAAGAACCCCCTCCAACACAGCTTCATGCTGTTGCCTTGGGTCCTATCAGTATGTCTTGAGACGGAACAGGATGATACAGGGGTATTCTGCAGCAACTTCGGAGCTGGGGAGCTCTGTAGAAAGGCCCATGAGCAATTCCCTTTCAGGAAGATCATCAGAAATGAGTGCCCCATTCTACTGACCTTCCATCAGCGTGTGGTGGATGCTCCAGTAGACGCTCAAGCAGTGCTTCTCCTTTTTCATGCCCCGCTTGCACTTGCAGCCGTAGAGCTGGCTGGAGAGCAGGGCCGTCACGGTGCTCCGGCACTGGCTCTTGGCATCGGGGCCCAGCTTGTTGGCCCCGTTGCCCGCGATGCACTGCCGGAGTGTCCGGAACTTGGCGCTGCACACGGGGTCGTTGGTGCAGGACTCACCCGCTTGCAGGCAGTCCCTGCTCGAGCCGACCGCTTCCGCCATACCTTCTGCAAGGAAACCAGAGAGGAGCTGTCAGGGTCATGGAGCAAGCCCAGGTGGGAAATGGATTGTGTCTCCCACAGTCTCCTTCTTCTAGATTGCCCAGAGAAGTTGCGGATGCCCCACTGCTGGAAGTGTTCAGGGCCAGGTTGGACGGAGCTCTGAGCAACCCGGGATAGTGGAAGGTGTCCCTGCCCATGGCAGAGGGGTGGAACCAGATGACCTTTGATGTCCCTTCCAACCCAAACCATTCCACGGTTCTATGACAAGATCAGCCTGGTAGCAGGATTATAAGTGACAGAAACTTGACCAGTTCCTGGTGATTGATTTTTCCTTCTTTGAGCACAAAAATATTTTCAAACCCTTTCTTCCTCAGCTCTCTATCTGATTTCTGCCCTCCAAAGTTAACAGTAGCCCAATGCTATGGAGACCCTGGCCTCTGCTCCTTGAACATGATGTAACTGTGCCTACACCTTCCTGGAGCTATAAATGGCTCTGTGTGGGCGTTTTGACATGTAGTCAGCCCACGTGTGTCCCAGGAGTTGGCCCTTGTTCACTGCCACCATCTCCCCAGGATTCCCACTGTTTCTGTCTTGGCTTTTTCCAAGCTTTTGTACATTCTCTTCAGAGTTCCTTTACCAACAAAAAATGCTCTGCTCCCCATTTGGAGAGGAGAGCCCAAAGCATGGGAGGAAGATGTTATTGCTACAGGTACACCAATAAATTAGTTAATCAGGGCTCAGTGGGGCCGTGCCCCAGTGCCTGGAGCAGACCAATCCCATGTTATTTATTGCTCTTCCTCGCTAAAGCAGGCTGGGCACATCCAGACTGACTCCTGGGGTGTGCTCACCCCAAGGCTCATGGCTGCATTGCTGCTCCTGGCAAATGGCAGGGTCAGCGGCTCAGCTGTGCCCAGCAGGACATGGTTGTGTGGCATCCAGGTGGCAGAGAGGTGACAGGGTCAGGACAAGGCGAATCTCACCCCTTCCAGCCGGTGTGATGCTCTGGAGCGTTTGACATAGGTCAGGCATGACTGCACCACGGCTTGGGAGAGTGAGGAAGAGGCAAACCTGGTTTTTGGAAGGGGAGAATCAGTTCCAGTGCCCGTACAGTAATTTTGGATCCTGCTGTACTATAAAAACAGAAACTGCTGTCATGACCTTGAAGGAGAACTTCTCAAATACTTCCCAAAGGAACTCTCTGTCTCTAACATAACTTGTCTTCCCTTTGGATAGGAACCAGAAGGGTAAGGATAGAAAAGACCATTTGCTTTTTGACTCCCTCCAGTGTCTGCTTCTGGTGAGACCCAACTTGGACAGTATTAGAAAATCCTGCTTCCTGAGAAAAATGTGAATCCCTGATCTCCATCTCTGAGGGCTTCATGAAATCTCTGCTTTCTCCAAGACTCGACTGACTTCTTTATAAAGTCCCCTTTTCTGCCTTCCAACTGCTACCTCTCCTTAATTTCTGCACCTCCCAGAACTCGAGCCCAGTATATCCCTTTCTGTTCCCTCAGCAGTCACAGTGTGTTTGCTAAGAAGGAGCTGCCTCTGTTGCTCTTGATTAGAGTAGAAAGCAGCAGCTGGAGTTCAGCTACTTCAATTATGTTTATTACAAACTTTGGGTGAACCCACCAGGAGGTTTCCTTCTGAAATATCCCAATGGAATCTCAAATGAAAAACCTTTCATCTAACTGCAGACTATTTCAAAGTGCCTCATGGCCAACGTCAAGCTTTCAGGTATTTCAAATCTCACACCATCTCAAATTTGAGTTCTCCTGCCCCTGATTTATTCATAGACCTGGTTTATTTAGCACTCAAGGCTTATTTAGATCTGCCAAACGTGGAGAGAGAAATTATTTCCAACATGTAGGAAACTCTGCCTTGGGCTGTCATATACTGAAGAACTTCGCACACAGGGAACCAGTTTCCTTGAAATATCATTTAGGCAATTTGCAATTTCACTGAGATCCATAAAATGAGCAAGAGAACATATCTGAGCAGAATCCATAGGAATAAAGAAAATAAGTACGTGGCTTATTTTACTCTGGCTTTCTCCAAAGGATCTCCTCTGAATGAGGATAAAGCCCAGCAGGTTGTATTCTAGAAGAGATGACTTTGTCAGTGTCCTGTCAGCTGCTAGAAAAGTAGGTTAAAATAGAAATTATGACCTTCCTTCCCTTTCTCCGCTACATGAATTGCAGAAGATACTCCCCAGGATGGTTATAAACACAACCAGCCTGTAAAAGCTGTAAAACACTTTGGGATCTCACTTCAAATAAATCAAGCAGATTGACCATTTGAGAAATTTTCCTGCAAAATTTTAAGTAAATATATCCTCAAACTAAGCCTTGCTTCATAGAACAAAGGCCAGGGGTGAATATTTACAGCCCAAACCCGCAGCATCAAACACCCCCATTCAGACTTTATGACAGAGGTGCTTGAAGCCACTTGGAGTGTCACGAATGACCCGTTCCGTAATTGTGTCACTTAAAAACCAAATCATTCAGGGACTTTTATTGTTAGCCATGTCTTTGCAACTGAGACAACATAACACCACGTTTTTCTCCTCACACTGCCCCTGAGAGAGTAATTTTATGCAACATTAAGACAGCACCTCTTAGGGAAAAAAAATAAGTCTCCGTGACTTATAAAATTGATGGTGCTTCCTAACAGGCAGGGACAGGAGCAACATTAGGACTTCTCTCCCAAAGATGGAGTGGCCTTTCTGGTTTTGCCTTCAAAAATAGCTCCTTGCAGGCTTTGTGCCGCAGGATTTTTCTCCTCCTTGACTGACCAGGGAATTGGGATATGCACCGAGCTGTGTGTGGCTTGGGCTTTCTGTGCCTCTGCTTTTCTAATAGCAGCCCTTCCAGCTCCCTCTGCTCCCTTTAAAAGGCCATTTGTCTGGAGTTTTATTCCTCACTTGCTGCTAATTTCACGCTGTTTACGGTGGGCAGATGGAGTAATGAGTTTATTTTCACATCCTGTTTGTAGCTGTGCTCCACATCTGTTTCTGCTCACTCTTATCTCAGTGCCATTTACCCAGAGTTACTCCTAAAGTGCGGGAGTAAGAGAAAAACCTGTCTCTTCCCATTTCAACAGCCCCTCAGTTCTTCTCATACAGGTGTCTCAAAATGCATTTTGCTGACCAAGCAGGGCTGACTCTCCTCTGAGGAGATAATTTCCTTTCTCAAGGAAGTGCAGCTGTGTTGGGGGTACAGCAGTGTGAAGGTGATTCCGTGTGGGCTGGAAACTGACTAAAATGCCTGGAGAGCACAGCGTGGAGTCCTGTCACTCTCCCTTTCTTACTCAACCAACACTTGGTGTTTAGATGTTTTAGGAGGAACCACACCAGTTCCACCTGGGGCTTTGGGATACATCCCCCTCCCCTGCAGTTTATATATGAATTAGGCGTGAATCTTTTTACACTCCTGATTTGAGGGGCTGGAGAACGTCCAGAGAAGGGCAGTGAAGCTGGGGAAGGGTGTAGACAGTAAGTCCAATGAAGAGTGGCTGAGGGAACTGGGGGTGCTCAGCCTGGGGGAAAAAGGAGGCTCAGGGGGGACCTTGTGGCTCTGCACAACTCCCTGACAGGAGGGGGCAGCCGGGGGGGGGGTCGAGCTCTGCACCCAGGGAACAGGGACAGGAGGAGAGGGAACGGCCTCAGGCTGGGCCAGGGAAGGGTCAGGCTGGACACCAGGAGGAATTTCTTCCTGGAAAGAGTGGTCAGGCCTTGGAAGGGGATGCCCAGGGAGGTGGTGGAGTCCCCATCTCTGGAGGTGTCCAAGGAATGCCTGGATGTGGCACTCAGTGCTCTGGGCTGGGTGACAAGGTGGGGATCAGTCACAGGTTGGACTCGATGGTCTTGGAGGTCTTTTCTAACCTCAGTGACTCCATGATTCTGTGATTCACACACAGTTCTATGGAGTGATGAACACTTTATTTCCATGACAAGCTGTTGACTCCAAAACATTTGGTGTTTGCTTTTACAATATTTGCAGCTAACAGGAGAATAACCACCCAAAACCTCAAAAAAAGCAACAGGAGTGGTTTATTTCCCTTTTAGGTTAGCCTCGTTTTGCCTGCAAAGGTGGATGATTGTCTTTGCAGAAACACAGATGATTTGGGTTGGAAGGGACCTTAAAGCTCCTCCAGTTCCTTCCACTAGACCAGGTTGCTCCAAGCCCTGCCCAGCCTGGCCTTTGTGCCAGAGTTGGTTTTCCAGCCAGGACACAAGCCATGTACATGGCTGGGAGAGGACACTGCAAGGAGACTTGCACCCTGTGCTGGTGTGAGAGACGCTGGCAGAAACACCGAGTGGGCACCAGACCATCCTTCTGTGTTCAGCTGGTAGGAATGGCCACCACAGGACAATCCCCACAGCCCGGGTCAGATTAAATCAAACACCAAACTAAATGTTGGTACTTGCTAATAGGCAACTGCCTGATATGCAGAACATTTGAACTTCCCCAGAGCTGTCTGAAACAAGTTATTACAAACAGTTGTCCTGAAGTGAAAAATGATGGGAAAAGGAGTCTTTAAGAAATAGCCCCAGTGTTTCCCAAAGATCCATAAACCAATAGTTATGCATGAATGGGCCCAGGTGGTTAATGCAGGTGGCCCCTGCTAAACCTTGTTTAAACTGTGTTTTCATGTCATGATTTTATAGCCAAATGCTCAGGATCACACAAGGAACAAATTCTCGTACACAGCTCAAATGTCACGTCCCATTTGCTGCAGAAACACCTGCAGAGCAGCCCCAGTGAACACCTCTGCCATACCTACGCTCCTTCCCCCAACCTGCCTGAGAACAGCCCTCCCACAAGATCCCACATGCCTTGTCCAGAACTTAGAGCTGTCACCTGGATTTTGTAATGCCAGAAACCTCCTTTGGGATGCCATTCTCCATGCAAGGGAAAGTGTCCTTCCCTTCCACCTGTCTTGCCCTGATCTTAGTGCACGTTCCATGCTCCAACACCATGGCCACTCTGAGGGCTGCCCCAGCGCTAACTCAGAGCAGCTCACCTGAAGAGGACACCAAAGCTCACTGCTGACAGTCCCCTGTGCACTTCCATGGTTTTACAAACATAACACACACATAATGAAATCCCACACTGCAAACTGATCTTTCCCCCGTGATCCTTCCCAGCCAGCACTGGGGTGGTGGAATTTGCTGAGAACATCTCAGGAATGTAAAGTCTGAGGGTGTTAAAGCAATACTGGAAAGTTCAGGCCAATAACGTGCTGCGTGTCCCGAGCAGGCATTAAAAATGTGCTGCCTGACTCTCTGTAGCTCCAGTTCTGACCTTTCTCCCCTTCCTTCCACGTTATGAGCAATCTTTTGTCTGTATTTGATCGGTGCCTCAACACGGGACTTTACAGGTACCGAGGAGATACAAATAAACACAGTAACATTCACTGAATATTTCCTTCTCCCCCAGTCGCTGATCCATGCAGAAGATAACCTACTCGCCGTATGGGCTCAAACCCAGAAGAAAACATTCCCCTGATCTATCTTGCTGTTTATCACAGATTTATACATGACACCCAGACACCATGACAAGTCGCATCATGTCTCCATTACCCTTAAGGAGAACAGAATTGATCATGAAAACCCTCATGATGACTTGGGGTGAAGTCTCCCTAGATATCATTACTCTCTTACACGAACACATCCTTTCTGACAAGCCTTCAGCCTTTGTTTTCTAAAGATGCCTCTGGAATGCCCCATCCTGCTGGACTGACTCAGCCAGACTAACCACCAAATCAGCTATAAACAGTATTCCTATGAAAGGAGGATGAAAATCAGACCACCACGCTCAGTGCATGGCCTGGTTGCAAATAGCTGTGTATCTATCCTAAATAAGCTTAATCCATCGGACCAGGAAGAAGGCTTAGAACTTTTGAGGATCCATGAAGTCCCAAAGTGGGTACAAGTTACTCTGAAATACTGGGTATCTGAAACACAGATCACACAACTAGCTACAAGTTTTGGCAGAGAAAATGATCCATGTCATGTTCATTCCTTGCTGAAATTTGGGGACACCATGATATTGGTGTGTTGGGAAGATTCAGTCCCTGATTTCTGCTGGAACAGAGGTTCTTCTCCCACTCCCAAAGCTGGGCAGTTATACCAGACAGGGTGAATGGGGTTTGTGATCATCAGGATCTTAACACTGGTGCCTAAAAAATAAGCATCCCATCCTGTGGGGTAACTGGTGGTCTCTGGATAGCAGCTCCTTGTATGTCAAGATGAGACCACATCTAGCAGAGAGCAGTAAGGACAACTGAGGTGATCTTTAAGTACTTAGAGAAGATACATAAGACTGTAAGTTCCACCTAAATTTGACTTTAAAATGTCCTGGCCGATGCTAAAGACATAAAGGTTATCTGCTGAGGCAGAGCAAAACAAACTCAGAACCAGGACAGCTCCTTTTTTGGTCTAACTCTGCCTGGGTCTGCTCAATCACATCACCTTGTGATCTTCTTTCCCATCTCTGACCTGTCATGTTCCTCATCCAGAGATATCCCCACGTGCTGGGCAGGGCTCAGACATGTCCCTATTCACCCGAGAGATGATGGTGAGCAAGAGGTTTGTTCCCTTGTCTTTCTGTGGCTTCACGTCTAACATGTGACCTGCATACAGAATCATAGAACCATTCAGGTTGGAGAAGCCCTTTAAGATCACCAAGTTCAACCATTCCGCCTGCACTGCCAAGGCCACCACTGACCCATGTCGTCAAGTGCTGCATCGGCTGGATTTGTCACACACAAAGGAAATCAAAATTCCAAGTCCGAGATATAAGTCTAAGGTAAGGAGCATTCTGCAGATGCCAGAAGCACGGGAAAAGGGGGCTTGGTCACGTGCAGGGGCATGCAAAGACAAAGGGAGGTCTGTATATGGGGAAATTGGGAGAATTAAGGAATAATTTAAGCAAAGCAGTGTTCGTGCTGTCAGCAACATGCTGGACACTCACAAAAGTCTCCCCGCACTGGGGTTACATGTTCAAGTTCCTGATCAGTAATTGCCATGGGGCTGATTTTCCAGTTGTAGCAGGTTTGGTTCGCCAACCGGGCAGAAACACCAATTTAGTGTAGTGGTTTGATCACATCTATTTCACTCTGTGACATAAAGACTAGAAGACATGCAAAAGCAGGCCTAAAACTTTAAAGAATATAAAGAAGTTTATTACTAACAGAGTTTAAAGTAACAAGAAATAAAAAGAAGTTAAAGCAAAACCCTCTTCTCTCCAGCACTCTCCAAGCAAAAACTCCTTCCCCCCCTCCCTTTTCTCCCTCCAGCACTCTCCTCTCCTTTTACCACTTCGCACAAAAGATAACAATTTTGGTCAGTGTTGCAGTCTTTAAAAGTCTCTTTCTTATGCTTAGGGAAAAAAGGATCCCTCCTCTGCTGATGCCGCGGACATTTTTTTCACAATCTCAGTAGTCCGCCTGGAAATTATCTACTGAAGTGAAATCTCTCCCATGACAATTCCACAGTTTATTCACACTGCAATCATGGGCCATCACATGGGGTTACAAGTCCTTTTAAAGATGAATTCTTCCAGCCCAAACACAAA
>VZTE01004263.1:134784-178239 GCA_013397775.1 Eulacestoma nigropectus | reverse complement strand
CCCCCCTTCTCCCTCAGGAGACCGGGAACCAGAGAGGAACTTCCCACCCTTGCACAGGGTTTAAATATGCAAATTTCGCAAAAGCGCATTGGCTCAAAAGCTTGTCAGTCAACTCAGTTTCAACCCATGACACCAGTGTTTAGGGGAGAGAAAGTGCTGTGTGCTGCTGCTCCTGGTGCAGCGCGTCCCTGGTGCTCCAGACGGCTGCACTGCTCAGGGCAGAGCAGCGATAACTGAATATCCTTTAGCTGCAGCCACTGAGATCCCCGAAGAGCTCAGCACAGTGGTGTTTGGGGTTCCTCAACAGTCCACACCTGGAGCAAGATTCATCTTTAAAAGAAAAGTTTCCCCGGCCGATATTGTGATTGGATACTGGAACACCTTCTCTGCTGCTGACACGTTCTCTTGGTCTCTTTCCTAGACCAACCTCATCATTAAACCCTTTTACAAGCAAAAATTCTTCTCGTGTTGCAGTTTATGCTCACCTGCCACTAAAGCAGCATTCAGGGGTTATCAGACACAGAGTCTGGAGTAACTGAGCTCCTCAAACATCATTTGATTTCGTACATTTACTTTTATTTCTCTATCTGTGCATCAAGATCAGCTCAGCTTCCCAGCCCAGATTTGGATAAGCAAGGCAGTCTAATTCTCATCTTTCTGAGCAAAATTTCAATTAACAACACCCAATGCCTTAAAGGCAGTCTGCTTAAGTCCAGCAGAGTGAGATCCAGATCTTTCTCAGTGCCTGTAATGGTTTTACACACATATGAAATTAAATATCTGAGATTTTTTAAACTCCCTTAGCTCCACTTTGCTTGAAATCATTTGACTGAAGAGTTCTGGCACTCACCAACTCTTCAAAATCTTGCAAAGTCCTATTAATTAACTGTGCACTGATGTAAAAAATGACCACTTCTGGAAGGCCATATGTGCCACATAAAGATTTATTGTTTCCTACAGGGTAACTTAATATAAGTCTCTAATAATGCAGCCTCAGAGTACCATGGATAATCCCACAGGTCCACCACATCTGACCCAACATCACTGGTTTTTGTCTCCAAGGTAGAAACTCTTGGCACATTTCACACATATCCATTTTCTCCATCCCTGCGTCCATTTGTGGCCACTGCAACAGATTTTTCATGATCTCACAGATCCTATAGAATCCCTCAGAGCTGTAGCTTTGACACTGCTAATCCCTGCATCTGTACACTGTGCTGTCCATTACAGAAAGCGCTGATCTGGACTGATATGCAGCTCCCAAGCCTCCTTCCAGCGACACCATTCATGGCTTTCTGCAGTGTCTTCTCTTTCACTGTGGCTTCCAGAGGTTTATTCCCGATGATGTTTGAGATGAGAGAAATCTCTTCCACCAGATTTGCACAGCCGGTGCTCTTCTCCACACAGCATTCAAGAACGATGCCTCAAACACTCCCAGGACGGCGACTGCTCTCAGCTCTTGTTTTCCTGGTTTACACTACTCAAACTCCATGGATGCAGCTGGAAAATTAAAGCTGAACACCCTCCTGTCTTCTCACAGGTGAATGAGCTGTTTCTTTAGGAACAGTGAAACTGGGATCAATTTTTTGTTGCGATCCATTTGCCCTACCCGAATGTTTTTCTTTAACGTCTCCTGCAGCAAAGGCATCCCTCTATTAATGAAGCTGCTTTTTGCAGAGTGTTTGAGAAAACAATTCCACCAAAGTGCACAGGAGTTCTGTCACACTGTCCTGAGTCATTCACAGGGGGATCTACTGGCCAGGTGGTTGATCTTCAGGTGAAATGTTCAAGATCAGGTTGGACGGGGCTCTGAGCAGTGGGATCTAGTGGAAGATGTCCCTGCTCATTGCAGGGGGTTGCACAGATGACCTTTAAAGGCCTCTTCAAAACCCAGACTATTCTCTGATTGTCTGGCACAGCTTGCCCAAACTCAGGTGCTTGCTTTCCTCTCTTTGGCTGGCAAAACTCCCTGTCCACGCTGCCACTCCTGTCTCACTTGGGATCCTTCTGCATAACATCCCAGAAAGAACAGTCATCTCATTTCATTCCACGAGCCAAACTCTGCAAATCTTTCTTAGCTGTCAAAGTAGCATTTCTGTAATCACATGGCTTTGGCCAGAGTCTGTGTATACGTCAATTCACTTACACTTTCTCCCAAATATCCCACATTTCTGATTTTAAATTAGATTTCTCTTGCCATGCCCCATTTTTTGACCCTTTTGCTGTCCTCTCCCCCGCCCCCCCGTCTATGTGGATTGCAATGTCCTTATTTCCTTCAAATAACTCTTGCACTTTCCTGTCAAAAACCTTAGGAGCGAGTTAAAAACCAGAGGGAAATTTTTATAAGGAACATGTCCCATCAGAGGCATAGGAAATGCAGAGTTGCAAAGTCTTCTTGGTGAGGGCAATTTGCAAAGACCCACGAGGGACAGATCATGGGATGAAGAAAACCCACCTCTCCAGCCATTGTCTTCAAAATATCTCCCTCGGTATACAAGGGAAAATATTTTCTCTGAATATTCCTATTGAGTGTTTGGGATCTAATCTCAGTCTGAGGGACTTGTCCTTCTTTCCTGCTGCTCCCAGGGACAGGCATATTGCAGTGACTTTTATTTTAAAAAATTATTTTCAGTGCTTGCAGACAGTCCAAACCCTTCCCTTAACTTCTGCCTCATGAACAGAGGAGCATTTCTGGAGGCTGAAGCACTGAGGGTTTAGGATCTGACAGCACAGATTTCTATGCCTTGCTCACCAGTGCCATTAAAGACATCTCAACACTGTTTTATTTTCTTTTTTTTTCTTTTCAATCAGATTCCTCTTTGTGAATGACCCCTTTGTGACTGCTTGTAAGTCAAACCTCACCTATCACTTGACTGTGACCCACACACACTGCTGATGTATTTTATTTTCAGTTTATTGAAGTTTTAGCTTAAGTTAACCCCCCTTTAATCCCAGCACTCCTTTTTCCTCAGTCTACACCTCCTTGCAGTGTATCACTTTCCTGCTCCAGGTACCACCCAGTGGTTCACATTCTTTTTCACGGTCACAAAGATCTTTCCATCTGCTGTAGTCTCTGGCTGCAGCCAGTTCCTCTGGAGGAGTTGTTAACCAAGAGAGAGGTGATGGAGCTGAGGGTGAGGGGAGGGATAGTTGTGCTGGTGATCCATTGACGGACAGGTGCTGACTCCTAAACTGGGAATGGAAATGGATCTGGCATTCATGGCATGGGTTTCTCCCTCTCTGACATAACCAAGAACAAGTCCTTGAACTTCTGCTGTGGTGCAGGTCAGAATATGTGGTGGATGATGAGATGGGCAGCAGTTCCATGGAGATAAAGTAATTTGAGGACCCTTTTGGGCAAGGTCAGAATGACATCCAGGCTGCTTCTGTCATGTCCCACCACACTCTCCATCGAATAAGAGATTTTCCCCTCCAAATTCTGCTCTAAAATCCGTTTCCCCTCATGCCACAGAATTGCTTACACAGAAATATGTTCTCCCAGAGGTTGCTGGAAACTGTCAGAGAGTCTGTGCATATCAGCTACAAGATATGGTAGAAAAGTAACTTCTTTATCTTTCCAACTCTTATGAAGAATGAGATCCCAAAGGAGTGGACAAAGAAATGCCCTCTGTAAAGAAGCAGGCAAAGGAACCAGATGACTCATAGATCAATCTCATGGGTAAGACTGTCCAGGAAAGTAGGGGGTGATGTGTGGTTTGACCTCTCCAAGCTATTTGGCACAGGTCCATATGAGGTGCCATAAGAGAGAGTGGCCTCTGAGCAGTCACAGCCAAGTGGGTGCTCATGAATACAGAACTCCAAAACCAGAAAAGGCACATTTTCGGACTAAGAAGGTGTTTGAGAGTCTGTCCTGAGTCTGGTACTGTTCAATATTCCCATAATGACTCCAGTGATGGAATAGAGAATAGATTTCTGTAATTTGTGGCTGACAGAAGATGAGGAGGGGGGTCACAAGCAATGGGCAAGACAAGACTGGAATTCAAAATTATCTTGGTCTGTTTAAGGCAGTGTATGAAATTAGGAGGACGACACTGACCAGAAGCAAAAGTGGCACTGGGAGATGTGAGTGTGAAAAGACAGGAGGGAAAAGCAAACCTAGGAAAATGAAGCAAGGGAGATATGACCATGGGGTGAGATGTGGTCACAGGCTGAACAGGGAAAAGAAACAGAAAACGTGGTCTGGGACATGATGTGGTATGTGTTTGTCACAGGAAGCAATTATTCTGCACTTCTCAGCTCCAGTAAGGCTTTAGCTGGAGTTTGGGTTGTCCTTTGATGGGACAACATGTTAAGGAAGATGACAAGATCCCAGAGGAATTTTATTAAAATCATAAATGGTTTGCAGGCTGAGGTGAGGATGAAAGAACAGGATTTGTGAAGTTTAGGATGAAGGCTGTGAAGAAACAAGATCAGAGCACTCAAATACATAAACAAGACATTTTAGATGTGGACAGTGATATATATCCCTCCACTGTCGTGAGACATGAGAAGTAATTCTGAGTAAATGGGCAGCAAGGGAGATTTAGTTTAATATTAAGAAAAATGTTAAAAAGTGGAACAGATTATGGAGGGTCTCTTTAATCCCCAGCAGTGGAATTATTTACAAAAGCACCTGTCAGAAACAACTCTTGCATCCTCCCTCTCTGCTGGAGCAGCAGATGTCGTACACGCGGTCCCTTCCCGTCCCCTGTGACACCGTCCCTGGGAGACCTTGTGGCAGGTATGGACTTGTAAAACGAGGACAGGCACCTCCAAATCAAACAAACCACACTGGAGACAGGCACAAACGGAAGGGGAATAAAGACCGTGCAAAGTGTGGCTCTCCCAGAACAAGGCATCTCCCTCTTCAGGGCCAGGCTGGACCGGGATAGTGGAAGGTGTCCTTGACCAGCACTCCCTGGGTAGCTCTTCCCTGCCTCACCAGGCTCTAACACAGCTCCCAACACTCTGTTTTCATCCACTGGCTCCCACCAAATGCTGACACTTCCACCAAACTGCAGAAAGGTGGCTGGATTTTCAAAGCACATACAACACCTGCTGGAAGTCTGCGTCCTCCTTTGCCATCCTTGCCAGAGATCTGAGGGAGCTGCTGTACCAGGGCAAGCTGAGCCCATTTGCTCACTCTGCACCCTCCTTTGTCCAGAGCAGCTTGGAAGGCAGAGCATGCAGGATCCCCTTGTCTACTCTGCCAGTAACAAAATAAGGGCAATGCCTTCAAAGACGGACTTCTCGGAACATGGAGTTCATCGAGCTCTCCGGGGGAATTGTGATGCCCACTGCATCAAACAGCCCTAAAAACGTGTGATGCTGTTGGTTCAGCAGGGTCCAGGAGTCATTTTCATGTCCCTGTTCTTGCTGTAGAGAAGCGAGAAGAAAATGACGTTTTCCTTGTTTGATCTCTGGCACTTGCTGGATCAGAAAAGTCCATGGGTGTTGAGTTTGAACTGCTGCCAGACTAACAATGGTTAGCAAAAATGGACAGTATTTGGATCCTGCCTTCAGCGGTTTCAACACTCTTATCTGTCCTGCACATCATTACGTAAGATAAGCACTGGAAAACCTTCCAGCTCTGCCTGCAAAACACAAGAGCAGCCAAGATGGGCCAAGACAACTGCGCAGACCTTGATTATTCGTTGCTAAGGACAGAATCTCACCCATTTTTAAAGGGTCATTTATCAATGAACTCTCTTCTTAATGTACCTCTTTGAAGCACTTAAATGCCAGCGTGCTCTGCACTGCATGGTTATGATGGGGATACCAGCCATATGTCAAGCAGGAACTCTGACCCCTTTTTCTGTGATTAAGTTCATTTTTGTTCCATCCGCTTTTTTTTTGTACATGATTAACTGGTGAATAAAAAGGCTATTTTTTATTTTTCTTTGCAGGGGCTGAAGCAGTTTTAATCATATATAATTCAACACTTGCTATGCAATTTGCATTCCCTGCTTTAAGATGAATTTGGCACTAAACAAGCACTCAATTATACTCCCCCGCCTCTGTTTTCTCTGGAAGTTGCAAAATTCATTCAAACAAAAGCTAAACCCTCCTGAAGATTTATGAAGATTAATGATGACTGAAATCAAAGAACAGAGATTCTTCTCCTGAGGTTACGAAGCCACGGGGCTCCAATATACGTCCTCCAATGACACTTTTCCAGGCAACCCTGGGTTCAAGACAAAATTGTGTACATGTCGGTACCAGCACAGGTCGTTGCATCTATCCATCATCCCTTCATCTCTCACTGACCTTTTTTTGCTTCTGACACTAAATATTAGACATGAAGGCTGGAGTTTGTAAGCCCAAATCACAAGTGAGGACGGATAAGGCATACACTGAAATTGGAGGAGGAAGCCAAGTTGGAAAAACCCGAGCAGATTTTAGCTGAGGAAGGGAAAAGGCAGTGAGAAGTGAGTGGTGACACAAGACAACTGGAATTTGGGCATAGAGCCACACATATGCAGCTACACATATATATGTATGCAAATGTAACTATGTGCATAGGTAGATAATATAAATTATAGCATCACTGCAGAGAGATAACCAACATAGAGCTGATTAAGAGTCAGGAAATGCAAACAGGAACCTAAGTTAAGTACTTGCAGTTACTCTCTGGAATCACTTCTGTGTCCTCAGTGACTGGAGGAGAGCCCGGGGAGCCTCACTTAGCTGGGATCACTGTGGGGCTCATGGGGGAGACAGGCTACAAACAGAGGGCGGGAGGGTTGGAAGGAAAAGGCAGGATGTGTTGGAACAGCAAAAACACAAAACCATGAGAACTCACATTGGGATAAACAAGACTACACATTAAAGAGGCACTGAGGTTGTAAATGCAAGAATTCATGAGTTGAGACATGCCATGAGTATTCCAGAAGGAGCTGAAATCCATCCTCCCATCCCACTCCAGCACGAGGGCACAGTCTGTACCAGCACAGCCACATAACAACTCCAGCCTGTGCATTAATACAACTTCACACACAGGAGTGACCCTCACTACGTGTATCTACCTTGCCCAGAACATCAGGTGGCTGACAGTCAGACCCAGAGATACTATTTTAATCATCAAACTTGGGTGAGAATTGTACCTTTGGAAGCAGTGCAAGCCTCGTGTCCGTACCTCGTGTAATATTTAGAGTGCTGTGCTGAGCAGGCAGAGGCTGTACTGCGAGATCTACACAGCCTTGGCAAGTCTTTTCTAATACATCTCATAAAAGGGAGAGCAAAAGAGATATTTCAGCCGGGTAACTGTGAGTCATAAAAAGCGTAAAACCAATGTGGAGGCCACAGAATAAGGGAAAACAGTGGAAACATGATGAGAAAGAGAGAAGACGAATGGGTCATGTCTTGGGGTGGTTCCAAAACCAGGATGATAAATTGGTTTCCCCTAGAGCTGCTGAGTTGAGGCACTGGGCAGAAATGGGCAGATAATGAACAACAAAGCCAGTGTGTTAAAAAATAAAATATAAAGTATACAGTATAAAGCAAATATTTAATTACTTGTCATATAAGGGTGGTACAGAGGAAAAGAAGTCGTCAAGGCCAGCTTGGAGCAACTGGTCTAGAGGAAGGTGTCCCTGCCCATGGCAGGGGGTGGAACAAGATGGGCTGGAAGGGACGTGGAAACCATTCCACGATTCTCTGATAATTGTCTTGGCAATCATTTAGTTCATCTCCCCTGAGATGGATATCTTTGTTTCTGTATCACTAGAGGAGCCAGTTGCCCACCTGTGGGTGTTCAGCGCGACCTGGGATGCTCCAAGGTATCTGAGACGTGAACAGGGCTACAGATGTGACACAGTCCCGTGGGAATCCTGCACGTTCCTGGGAGCAGCAACTGAGCAGAGCTTTAGGCAGGGCAGCAACTCAGCTGTAGCTTGACTTATGAAACGGGAGGGATGCAGCTCTTGGAGCTCAGTCCTGGTCCCATAGGAACAAGTGCTGAAGGTGCAGTGAAACAGAGAGAGGTGATTGTGAAAATGCAAGTCCCGGGTGTCAAATGTGGCCACAGCAGAGACCATGAACTTCATTGTTCAGAGAAGAGCCCTGACCTGTGTCAGGGATTAAAAAAAGCACCTGGAACCAGTTAGAGAGTTTGCTGAGGGTGGGACAGGCTTTCCACGCTCACCACAGCAACACAGAGCCAGCAGTGCCTCCTGCCATAAACACAGTGGCCCTGAAAGCAGCACTTCCCAAACACCAGGGAAGGAGCAGCATCCTCGAGCCACGGTGTCTTCACCTGAACTAGACCTGCAGTTACGGCAATTACGTGTTCCTTCCATCCTAGAGATCCCAGGGGATGGAAGGAAATTAAATAATAATAAGTTATTAAGCAAGGTTTGAACCTTTGTGCTGAACTTTCTCCTTATGCCCTCACTATTTCTGTCATGGAAATCTGTTTTCAGTCCCAGCTTAAATAACCAAACATGAATTTTGCTGTAAGAAATGATCTTGTAATCCAAGACAACTTGAGCCATACAAAGGTCTAGTAACTTGCTTGAAGGATTCTTTTACCCTTGTAAAACAAGAGTTCACCCAGCAACGGGAGCAGAATCCTAATATTTAATTACTGGCTGCAGTTCACATGCAATTATTTATGACACGCTTTCAATGATTATTCATAGGTTTCATATTGGGGGCGGGGGAAGGTCAGCAGGTTGCAAACAAGCCTGAAATTCAGAATTACTTGCTGAGGAGAGCTGGGGAAAGATGATTATGATGGGAAATGCAAGAGAAGAGCATAAAGGAAATTGATTATGAAGATTTACCAGGAACATGTGAACTATTAAAAACTCTATTGCACATCAGTGAATTTCAGACACTTAAATCAACAGAACCTTTAAAGGAAAATCACATTTTTTATAATCTAATCAATGTAGGTAAAAGTGTTGTTGGTCTCTCTTCCCTGTTCTCTGTTGACTTCAGTTTCCCAATTTAGAGAAGTCCAGTGTTCAATCTAATTTTAAGTGTCATGAAGTTTGAATAGACCAGAGGCAGCTGAAAAAGCCAGAAGTAATAAAGTCCAGCTTTTGTCCTAACTGTCTGTAAAATCCAGCTAATCACAGCTCTCCTTGAATGGCGTTTGTTATTTCAATAACCCTTTTCCCCCACATGTCACATGGAGCTGCTCTCAGCCTTGTGCTGCTCTACTGAAGAAAACACAAAACTGTGCCAGCAACTGACTGTGAGGAACCCCTTCCTCCACCTCACGATGAAAAGTAATTCTGAGTTGTCTGGGGCCTGGCCAGGGACAATATTACTGGTGAAGCCCAGTTCCTGTGCTGCCTTTCACCTTATAGAGTCACAGTTCTGTTTGCAGAGCTATTGCAGCCAGGGGCCAGCGCTCCTGGCTGAGTGCAGGGATGAGCAATAAGGCAAAGGGCTGCACTGGCTGCTTTCCATCTTGGAAGTGTTTTTTCAGCTGTGGATGAACTTGAGGATTCCCATTCCCAAGGAAGAATTAAGCTGCTACAGCGTTCCCCCATGGCAGCCTCAATACTGGCCTTTCTGCTCAACAGCAGAAAGGTTCCGATGCAGGAGAGGGTTGGAAGGTCCCTTTTGACTCAAAATATCCTGGGATTCTGTGCAGGTTGGGAATCACCAAATGAGGCAGTGACTGCAGTGCCGTGGTGAAAAGAAGATCACAGACTCACAGAATACCCTGATTTGAACAGGACCCACAGGGATCATCCAGCCCAGCTCCTGTCCCTGCACAGAGCCCCCAACAACCCCACCCTGGGCATCCCTGGCAGCGCTGCCCAAACGCTCCTGGAGCTCTGGCAGGGTTGGGGATGTGCCCATTCCCTGGGGAGCCTGGGCAGTGCCCAGCACCCTCTGGGGGAAGAACCTTTCCCTGATCTCCAGCCTGAGCCTGCCCTGACACAGCTCCAGCCGTTCCCTGGTCCTGCCCCTGGTCACCAAAGATTGCTACACCCGTTTCAAAAGACAGAAACCACGAGGAAGAGATGACAGCCAGGAGGGAACGGGCATGAACCTGTCTCTGGACCAGACCCAGCCATGAAGAGCTGGTATGGTCCCAGAGGAGGAAAGTGCTGGATATGCAGCACATGGGCCCTTTTCAGGTGGGGGTGTGAGTGCAAGCTGCCTTGCCTGTGTGGTCTCGTGTTGAATTACTTGCAGGTGTTACGGAGGAAACGAGGTCAAGGAGAGGCTACAAATTAGGGTGGACTTTGGGATTGCAGGAATGAAGGATGAACAGAGGCTGGATGTGGTCACTAATCAGAACAGAGCTAATGTGTCTAGAACAGAGCTAACAGTCTAGAAGTGGGTCAGTGCAAGGTCATTTGGGGCAAAAAACCACCCGTGGGTGGAAGAGGGTAAAGGCCTGGAGCCCTCGCCTGCCCCCCTGCCAGGACCTGCACGGCAGCGGGATGTGCTGCACCGTGGTTCTGCTGAGCTCAGCAAGCAGCTGATGAAACCCCAATGCTGCGGGTGGGAGCCAGGCAGGGGCCCTTCAGACAACAAAAGCACTGGATGATTCACGAGTTCAGACCCAGGAGGCAGAGCTGACCTCCTCCCTCACACAGGCCAAAGGATTGCATCCACTTAGGGTGATAATGGCCCCAGTAATTTGTCTTTGGCTCAAGTCTGTTTTCCAGAGAAGAGCTCTCATTGATATGGAAACCTCAAGAGAGAAAGAAATCTGTTATCATCCCAGGAAGTTTGTTCCAATGGTTAATCACCCCGCTTGCCAAAACGTGCTTTCTTTGGCTCCTCTGGCTGTAACTGGCCCAAATTCTTCCCCCACCTCTTGTTGCTGCTTTCCTGTGAGGATTAAATTCTTGGAAACACTTTGAAAACAGAATCACTGCACCACTCATCTTCCTTCTGCAGCTCCTTAGAATCTCTGTCCCTGGGAGGTCTTTGCAGAATTAGAAATTGTTTCTGTAGTCCTTTAATCCACTGATCCAGTGGCTCAAAATCTGCCCTCCCTGGCATGGGGAGGGTGCCCACCCCCACTGTTTTTGACATCCACCTCAGCTCTGCCGGTTTGCTCCAGTGTGGAGTTTTCATTTGTGTACCCATGAAGGGTTTGAGTACTGCACACAACATCTTCTCAGCAAATCATCAGCACTGCCTGTCTGCCACGGCCCCTAACTCCTCTCTCTTCTGAAATATCACCATCCTGTCATGAGGGATTGTGTTTTGCCTCCCGTCCTGGAAACCCAGAGCCTGCATTCAGCTAAAGAAAACGCTCACAGCATCTGCCTAGCTTGTCTACCAAGGATGAGGATTTGTGTCTTCAGTTATTGAATATCTCCACACTACAGATTTTTATCTTGTCCAAGAAGAGTATCAATATTTTTAATCATGCAGTTAAAGACCATATCAGAATGGAAACGCACCGGGGGAAAGGAATTACATTGCACAGACAGCCTTGGATCTGTCACCGCCTGTCTTTTGACTGCTTGGCTTTTCTACCTTAACCTTCTCTGATAATATCATACCATCCTCCCTCGCAAGATACTGGTGGGTGTAATGTACCTGTGCTGACCTCCCACTGTCCTCAGGATCTCCAAAATAAACACAAAATAAACACTAAACACTTCTCAAGTTTTCAAACTGCCTTAGAGGGTGGCATAGGCATCTCATCCGGCCTTGCTGAACCTCCTCCCTTCCTTAATCCACTACAGCTGAAGAGCACACGTGGGATCAGCCACGAGCCCCGCGTTCTCAAGGGAGGACACGCGGCCCATTGTGGGGTGTACGCCTGGCGGGATGCACCTCAGGTGAGGGCTCCTGGCCTAGCTTCTAGCAATGGGATTGGAAGTTCCTCAACCATTTCATGCCTTGGCTTCTCCAGCTGGGAGGTGAGTTTGGAGATGCTGGCACACAGAGCTTTGAGACCCTGGGTGTTCTGCCAAGAAGGTGACAGTCACAGGTGTTTATTTCTGCGGGTTTTGGAGTGAACCTGGGGCACTCCAGAGCTGGGACCAGGCACAGAGCAGCGGTGTCTGTGCATGGCTGGCTTAGCTGGCCATGGGCATTTGCTCATGGCCTGACTGTGCCTGGGAACGGATCCCAAAGCGCAGTGCCACTGAGGGCACTCGGTGCTCACCGGGACACAGAGAGGCTCCTGTGCTGAGGCAGAAGCCAATTCAGTGTGATTAAATAAGGAAGAAGTTCCTAAGTCCTTGAGGGATTTTGATCATTTCAGCCTAACTTTGTTTTCTGGAGCTGAATCCGCTCTCTTTCAAGGTGCCTCTGAACCACCACTGGCCACATCCCCTCTGAAGTGCTCATTTCATGCTGCACCCAATCCCAGTTTTCTTTGATCTCTCATGGGACATTTTCAGAGACAGATTTCATGGAAACACCATTGAGGAGGGTTGAACTGACCTGAGAAGTTCCCCTGAGTTCAGCAAGCATCCTCGAGCCTCCTACATCTGCTACAAGTCTGGGCTAATGGTTGGGGGCCAGGTATAGAGCCACACAGTTCCCTTGCTAGTGATGCTGGTCACAAACTTCACTGTCCATTGGTTCTAAATCATGGACCAGCACCACCCCTGTCCATCCACTCCCTCCAGGCAGTCCCTCTCTAGTCTGCTTTGGTGAGCTGGGAATTCTATACTACACCTGTGCTGCATATTCCCAGCTCACTGCAATGCCATTCTCCACTGAGAAACCCCCAATTTCATGAAATTAGAAGCTGGCAGAGCTGAGTGAAGACAGGGCTGACTCAGACTGTACTGATGTTACGCTGATTTACGCCAGCCTGGGGGACAGCCACAGTGCTTCTCCTTTTCTTTGACTGAGTAGCCACGGGGACAAGAGAATGAATAGATGACAAAATCAGAGATCATGAATCAAGAAGGTGCAGCTGGAATTTCCCCAGCAGACTCACAATGTGAAACATCCAAAAAAAGGCCTGTGAAATATGAATTAATGTAAGGACAAGGTTTTAATCACAGTTACACCACTTGCAAACCACAGAAATTCCACAGAGCTCAGTTTGGTGACTCTGGGTGTTTGCTGACATCACAGATGCCTCTAGTGCACAAGGAAGAGGCTTTGATCTTATTTTTGATGGTGTCAGTTCTGCAGTGAAGTCAGTGGTGTATAAAAGTGTGAGAACAAAGGCAAGGTTCATGAGCTGGTGTGACTGGTCAGCTCTGCTTCCTCTTCTGGACACACAAACAGGTACTGGGGAGGCCCTGGCCCTGCCAGTGGTCAGCAAGGTTGTTGCAGAGTCTCTACTCTGAATCACAGAATCACAGGATCATTCAGGTTGGGAAAGATCTCCAAGACCATCGAGTCCAACCTGTGACTGATCCCCACCTTGTCAACCAGCCCAGAGCACTGAGTGTTCCTTGGACACCTCCAGGGAGGGGGACTCCAAACCTCTCTGGGCACCTCCTTCCAAGGCCTGACCACCCCTTCTGTGAAGAAATTCTTCCTAATATTCAGTGATGTTCTCTTTGTGGTGAAAATCAGAAGTGAAGGAAATGAAAATCCAAATGCTTGGTTTTTGTTTGCCACTTACAGGACTGTACCAAATTGAGCATCACGACCAAACTCCTGCTGAGCACTGCAGGACCTTGGCTACTCTGAGAGCAGAGAGAAGCCCTCCAATCCACGTTCAGCAGCAGAAAATTGTGTGATGGATGTGTCTGTCCCATCCCTTGCCTTGTGGCACCTTTACAGAACCAGTTACACGAGGCTCACCCTCTGCAGCCCAGACTCTTCCCTGGTGTCACCCCGGGGCCATCTGGGTGCATGTGGGATGACCCATTTTGGCTTGGAAAGAGAGGAAGGGTCTGCGCTGGTGGTGTCCAGGAGAAAATGCAGAGACACCTCATGTCTGTGTTGCCTCTTGCTGGTGTCCGAACGATGCTCGGCTGTGCAAAGACATAGCAGGGGTGACTTTGTGCCATGGTTGCTCACATCCACGACTTGTCCAAGCAGCCACCACTCAAGGTAGCCCCAGTGAAGATTTATGTACCTCTACACTGCAACCAACCCATGCTCCTTCTTGTGAAAGTGTCCCTGCCCATGACAGGGAGTGAAACTGGATGAGCTTTCAGGTCCCTTCCAACCCAAACCATTCTGGGATTTTATAATTACAAGACAGGAGAGGAAGACTCCCAGAAATGAGCAGTCCTATCTTGCATGCTCCCCAGCTCCTTCCAGGCCGTGCATCCTGGCTTCTTTCCTATGGTACCACAGCACAGGTCAAAGCAGAGGCGGATGCAGAGTCTGAGCCCTTGAGGCAGTGCTGGGCCACGGCCAAGGCACTGCAACGGGCACAGCCACCTGAGATTTCTCCTGATACTGTGTTCTGTGAGGGACGCGCTCCTGAAGCTGTAGAGCACTTCTGGAAACGAGGCTCCCACATCACCTCAGTGCTTCTGAATACAGAGCTCCTCATGTGAAAAACACAGTGGTGCTCAGGTCCAGAGAAATGATAGATCCAGAGGGAAATTGATGTCACTTCTTGCAAATTGAGAAAAATACTGTATTGACCTTGTATGTGCTTGGCTGGGTAAAGGCACTGTCTCATGGAGAGGGTGAGAGACCCTCTGCTATCTTGTTGCTCGTGCCACAGAGTGGTGAAACTGGAGGATTAGACCCAAGTTCAGCTGTGAAGTCACTCTACAAAGCAGAATTGGTAAGAAACTTCACTGAAACCAAAAAGGCAGGTCTTGCCCCAAATTATGTAACCAATCCTCCCTCCTCCTAATGAAACAAACTCTTCTCTACATTTTATTTTGGGCAAGGCCTATTCGGAGGGGAAAATTGTCCCAAATAGCAATTTTTAAAAAGAAAATTTATTACAGAATCATAGAATGAGTTATTATACAGAATCATAGATTAAAGGTTAGAAGGGATCCTAAAGGTCATCTAGTTCCAACTCCTAATTAATAATCTCTCCAAGAATGGTCTCCCAAAGTGCTGTGGGATCAGACATTTCTTTTTACCCACCCACAGAGCAAATGGAGATGCACAGACTAAAAGATGACATATTTTTGCCTATAAATAGAAAACCCAAATGTCCCCAGACTAAGACAAATGTGGCCCCTGAACTGTTGCCATAGGGCATCCTGCACTCTGGTAAATTCTGCTCAGAGTTTTGCAGCTGGAGTTCATCTCTACAGATGCAGCTCAGGAGCCAAATCACCTCTTTTTTGGCCAAAAACATTTTCTCTTTTGCCAAAAATTCATCAGGTTGCTGGGACCATCTTTCTTGCCTCTGATTTTGTCAATATTTCCCACAGAGGAGAAACAAACTCCAAAGGTTTTGCCACCCACACTCTTGATTAGAGCACCCGCCCGCTCCCTGGGGTTGGTTAAAGGTTGGGGCTTTCCTGTGGCCTGTGCCAGAATGGCCCCACAGCAGGCTCTGGCCTTGTTTTTGGGGAGAGTCACATCTTCCCAGGTGGCCTTGCGATGCAGCCTACAAAGGGCTGCTTTTTCAGCCCAACCACACAGAGCCGAAATGCTCTTTGGTGATGCACATGCAACAATGCAGACGTGTTACCCGCCGTGCGTGGCACAACAGTGCAAGGCAGCTTGTGCCGTGTGGCACATGGGATACAGAGCTTCAGGTGTGTCCAGTGCCCTCAGTGTCTGCTCAGGCTCCACCCAGATGCCACTTGGTTACTGAATCCCCATGTCCCCAGGTGTGGATGTGGCACCTGGGGACATGGGTCAGCCGTGGCCTTGGCAGTGCTGGACAACGGTTGGACTTGATGGTCTCAAAGGGTTTTTCCAACCTAAATGATTCTGTGATGTTTCTATGAGTCCCTTCTTATGCAGGAAAACCTGGGTTTGTGGTCATCAAGATTCACCTGAGGGGATCTTTTGATTTTGCAAGGACAAGAGAAGGCTGAAAAACTTACTGGAGTCTGGGCAGTTTTGTGCCCAGGCTTCTCTGAGACCGCAGGCATAAACAAGGGGTTTGACTTGCAGCCACATTCACCCCTGATAGATGTGCATCTAACTTGCACTTGGCACACTTCCATGATATCGTTAAGTCCAGTGTTTCTCCTCCCAGCGCTCAGAAACTTCTGATCTTGGCTTATGTTAAGCCATTGACTTCTTGCCCTTTATAAAAGCGTGCGGCGGATGGATCCTCTCGTCTGCTGCTCACAGCTGTATCCCCCCACCCCTCTTCTCCAGACTAAATGAATCCCATTGCCCCCTACTTCCCCTTTGAAAAGGGCTGGGCCCCAATGAGAGCCTTAGTGATTCTATAATTCCATGGCTGCTGAAAATGTACATTTCTTCTTGAAGACCCAGATATTTGCAATTTTTGAGACCCATTTCCAATTACAAATCAGAATGAGAAGAAGAAAAATCCAGAAGTTTTGTTTTTCAGTGAGTCTATCCAGTATAAGAAAACAAAAGCTGATGCAAGGCAAGGTTTAGCCGGGCATCAGGACGGCCACAGCTGCTCATTTCTCACTTCTCACCATCACTTTCACAAGCTCAGGGCAGATCTAGGGAAGAGTCAAATCATCCTGCAGTCACTAGCAAAGAGTTGTTTGCCTTCAAAGCAGAACTCCCCTTCTCAGACCCCCTCTTCTCCTCTGCACCCCAGCTAACCTGCAGAGAAACAGAGACAGCACCTTACCCAGAAAATTTGGTAAGGCAGAGCTTGTGCCTTGGTCATATACACTTAGTAAATGTGCTTTTAATCTCATTAATGTTTGAAAAAAGCAGTGGTGGATGAATCATCTGATGCAAATGGAATAGTTTAGGGAATACATGCATTTTCATTAGCCTAACTTCTCCTCCAGCACTATGTATTAGCATGGAATTAACCCATTAATTCTATTGATTTCAGTTAATATTGTGCATTCCATTAGTGCTCGAATCCCCACAGACTCCTTTCCAACCATCTATAGGAACTGGCTTGTTTAATCAACACTGAGCAACTAATTGAGGCAACAGTTTGGGTCATGAAGTGAAGAAGAAAATTGTTTCTAATTGAGAGAACAGGAGGAATTTGGGGAGGCAGGATAGAATTATTAGTGCTGGAGCAGGGCCAGGACACCAGAGATGTCACTGCTGGTCTTGCCAGAAGTGCCATGGGAGTTGTAAGCACAGCTGGTGGAGGCGAGAGAAGATCATTTCACCTGTTCATGGAAGGGCTTGGGTTGGAAGGGGCCCTTAAAGCCCATCCATTTCCAAGCCCCTGCCATGGGCAGGGACACCTTCCACTAGATCAGGGCTCCAAGCCCTGTCCAACCTGGCCTTGGACACTGCCAGGGACCCAGGGGCAGCCACAGCTGCTCTGGGCACCCTGTGCCAGGGCCTCCCCACCCCCATCTTAAAAACATTTTCTTTATATCTAATCTAAATAAACCCTCTTTTATTTTAAAACCATCACCCCTCATACTATTGCAGCAAGTCCAGCTAAAACACTTGTCCCCACCTTTCTTTTAGTCCCCTTGGGCACAGGAAGGTGCTCGAAGTTCCCCCTGAATTCTTCTCTTCTCCAGACTGAACAGCCCCAGGTCTCTCAGCTTTTTCTTACAGGAGAGGTGCTCCATCCCTTTCTTCTCCTCTCCTGAAGTCCAGCCAGCACTATGCTTGTGCCCTAAACTTGTACCCTAAAATCCACTCGGCTCTTCTCAAACATCTCCTGTCTATGTGTCACAGGCTTTCATCAGCCTCTGTCACAGCATACCTGATCACCTTATCACACTCCCCATATGCATATTCACAACACCCTCTTTGCCCTGTGCAGATCCACTGTGCCAGTTCTGGCCAAACTCTGCCCTCCAGGGCGGTGTTGATGGATGCTGTGTGGGATGCAGTCACTGGAGGCAGCAATTGCTGCTTCACAGTGGTGAGAAGAGGTGGTCAAAGCGCTGCGTCTCCATGTAGGACAAGGAAAACTTCCCATCTCTGCAGTGCCAAACATTTCCCTGCCACTTTAATGAAGTTACAGGAGAGGTGGTGTCACTTGAAGAAGTTCAGTCATCAAGGGACAGGGAGGATCTCCAGAGACTGTCAAAGTCAAAGCGGGGTCACAAAGATGGTGTCTCATGTTTTTAGCTCAAAGCCTCTGGATTTTTTTTTATTGCTCAGGTAGCAGGGCAGCTCTGCCTCTTGTAGCCTTTGCTTGGAGGAGAGGATAAATGAGGTCTTTGATGTAAAAACCCAAATGAAAGCAAACACAACAAAGTTGCTCTTTAAACTTAGCTTATTCACCAACATGTAGTTCTGGCACTCACCTCCCTGGGCAGTCGTGCACTGGACTCACGCTCCCGTTGACTATGCAGGCTGAGACCACATCCATGACATTTTTTACAGCACTCTTCAGCAATATTTCCTCTCAAATTGCTTTTGTAAAAGACTGTCTTTATTCCCCTCATTGTAAGCCCTGACTCGTTTTTAGCAGCGAGCTGAACTCTCTCTCTTGCATCCTGGCCTAATTATTAAACAACCCTGTCAAAGTATTCAGTTGTTTGATGATATTTTACTCTCAATTAGAAGTATGAATGTGCTCCATTAGGCTTCTAATATCCTTTATGCTCAGCCTGACATTTGGGGAGCTGCTTTATTACAGCTGGCACTCTGGGAAATGGGGCTGCCATAGTTAGCATCAATAATGGTGTTACTGACCCCAATTTTATGAATGCAGGAGGATGTCTGAACGTTACACACTCAGTATCTTGAGGGTTCTCACTGTCTCACACCAATGTCTGCTCTGGGAGCTTATGTCCCTGCCTTTTTGTGGAAGTGTGGGGGCTTTTTCTCACTTTGTTAAGCTCAGAGACACTTCCCTGATCAAGTGTTTGACAGCTGGTTAACACACAAAAAAGCTCATCAAGATAGTGAGGATTAAGGTTGAGTTTCTCATTGAAAAACCTGACAGCATCTTGATAAGCATCAAACACAACTGGGAATCCTCAGGGTTGTTCCCACTTGTGAAACAAACTGGACCAGTTACTTCCCTTCTCTGTTATTTCATTCTGGGACTGACAGTGAAGTCTCCTCCACATCACCACCTCTCTTTAAAGCATGGAATCATGGAATGATTTGGTTGAAAGGAACCTTAAAGATCATCCAGTTCCACCCCTGCCATGGGCAGGGACACCTTCCACTAGAGCAAGCCCCATCCAACCTGGCCTTGGACACTTCCAGGCACCCAGGGGCAGCCACAGCTTCTCTGGGCGCCCTGTTCCAAATCCTAGAGAGAGGTGGTCCCTGCATGAAGGTTTCCAAGACCAAAGAGAAAGCCCTGATCCTAACAAAAAAGGGTAATTGGAAAGCTGATATGAGGACATGGGGATTCTGAGTCACAGTGCTCAGCTTCAAACCAGTCATACCCAGTTTTTGCCACAGAGTTTGGGAGGGCTTCATGTTCCTTTCCTGGGAACCCATTAAATGGATCTCAGTCAACAGCAGGTGATGATGGGCCTTCTCTGGTGCCCATCCTGCAGCAATTCCAGAGCTGAGCTGGGACCAGGAGAGGGGAACCCCAGTGCCACAGACATGAAGGGAGTCCCATGAGTAGTTTGGGATTGGAGGATGGAGCTCAGTGCCACCGAGGGGGTGTGTAAGGCAGGGACAGGTCTCTGGCAGCTGCCTCAGCTCCCGCTGCAGCGGGTGCAGACTCTGGGCAGGCCCCACACGCCCATCCAGAGGTGCTCCGTGCCCTTTGGGTGCCTTCAGAAATGCAGGGGTGTATCACTAGGAGCTCCCACCTCTTTCTAATAAGGAATGGAAGCTTTCAGACCAAATCACCACACAGAGCCCTGCAGAAGCCATTTTTTTTTCCCCAGCTGGATCTGCCTTTGGACAACCACACAGATCCAGCCCCGCGCTGCTCTGCACTGACACCCGGTGAAGTTAAACATCTCTCATGCTCCCCGTAGCCTGCCCAACACACACACCCCTCCTTCTGCAACAACAAAGCTCCAGCCTCTGCCTCTGAAAATTAAATCTTATCTCCCAAAACCACTCCAGCTCCGCACACCTGGGATCCCATCTCTCCCTCTCATCTGACTTTAATAACAACACCATTCCCCTCAAAAGCAGGAGGACGGAGCCCAGATTAAAAGGAGCTGTTTAGCTGGCAGCAATATTCCCTTCCTTTGCCCTTTGATTTTTGATTTTTTTGTTGTTGTTGTCGCTCTTGCATTTTTTATTGAGCACCTGGGCTGAATGGCAGAATAAAATCGAACTTCCCAGCTGAGACCACACCACAGCTGCTTGGCTGTGCATACCTTAGGGAAAAACGTGGGCAATTTCCATTTTGGCCAATTATTATGTGGGAGAATCTTTTATTCTGGTGGGAAGGTGGATAGGAAGAAAAAAAGCCTTTGCAGGCACCGATTATCTTTTAAAGGAATGCCGGCCACTTAAAATTGTTGAGCCAGAACTTCAGCACACATGAATCAGCAGAGATCCCTCATAAATATGGGGATAAAGAGCTGAGAATTTAGCTGGGAATCTGGGGGGTTGGGTGTGGATACACCCGTGTTTATTTATATATCACTGCAATTCTCTTTCATTTGGGTTGTGTACTTTTTTTTCCTTTCTTTTGCCCTGGGCATTGGAAATCATCTCATTTGCTTGGGATCACATTTCTGTGATTTAAATTAATCCCAGGACAGCAAGCACTCCTTCCTCCCACCCTTGCCAAGCATTCATAGGTCCTGCACTGCTGCTGTGTGTGCCAGCACAAACTCCAGACTCACAAACCAACCTTTACTTACTTTGTGCTCAGTTACTTTCCAGACCACCTTCTCTTCCTGCTTTCCCTCTCACTCTTCCTTATTCTGTTACCTCATGACTGGGTCTTAGCCAGGGACCTCTGCTGTGTTCATGTCTGTTTGTTTTCCCTCCCTCCCTCCAAGGCTGGAAAACACTGCAGGATCATGGCACAAGACCAGGCTTCTGCTCAAAATGAGCCCCTCTTCCTCCAGGATCCCTCTGGGGACTGAATGGAGATGCCTGAGGAAGTGAAAGTGGGACCAGCACATGGTGCTGTCCCTGGTACCTGTCCAGCCTTCAGCTCTTTTCATCCTGTGGACAGGGAATCACAGAATTATTTGGGTTGGAAGGGGCTTTTAAAAGTCTTCCAGTCCAACCCCCCTGCCATGGGCAGGGACACCTTCCACTGGACCAGGGTGCTCCAAGCCCTGTCCAACCTGGCCTTGGACACTTCCAGGGATGGGACACCCTCCCTGAGCAAAAAGTGGTTTCTGTGCAAGCCAGTGACTCTCAAAGATTTCCCTCCAGGGAACATGTCCAGCTTCTCCACAGAGCCACGTAAGCAGCCGTGATGTCCTGCTGTGAGGAGTGCCATGGCTTGTCTACCTGACGTCTGCCACCTCGAACCACTCCAGAAGACCCCATGAACCTCAGAGCTTCTAGAAAATGATCCTCCCTGGAGTACAAGGGAGGATCTGCACAAAGCAGAGACACAGGAGGGGGATTCTATCCCTTCAACTTTACTTTTGACAGATATTTCAGGTTGAAATTCCCATCAGGAAGCTGCCACCCTGGGTGCCTGGCAGTGCTGGTGTTGCAGCAGGGCTTCAGCTGTGGCTCCTCTGTCTGTCCTATGACACCTGGAACCCAAAAGGGTGACTTACCAGCCTGTAAACCTTCCTGGGCAGAGGCTAAATAAAGAGAAAAAAATCACCTGCCCCAAGGGCTGTGCCTACTGAAAGGTTGTTCAGGAGCAGAAAAGTTCTCCTGACGTTTTAAGCACTATAAATATGGTACAGATGGGTGTTTGATGCAATGTGCAAAACAAATGCTGTGTAGTGCAGAGTGTAAAAGCCTCCTTAAAAGATCTTAAATAAAGAAAAAAATATGGAAAGGCTGCAAAAAGAGAGAAGTAACCTTTTGTGATGCCAACAGACCTGTCCTGTGCAAACAAGCGGAATTGGAAGGGGGGCGGGGGGGGGGGGTAGAGTTGGATGATTTAAGTACTTGACTTTGGTTACTGGATCTTTTCTTGGATTTGGAAAAAATGAAGTTAGAAGGGAAAATACCAAGAGATATTTGGAGTGGCCATGTAACAACAGCCCTGAGCCACAGGACAACTGCAGCTGTAAGTAAAATTTCCAGAATCACTCTATCTGCCTTAAGGTCAGACCTTTGAAGGGAAAAAGAGTGAAAATGAGAGTGCAAATAGGAGGAAATCCATTGCAAATATGTAAAATACATAATGGTCTTTTAGCTGCTTGCTTTTGGATTTGAGGAGAGGCTGTTCCCATGGGGACAAATGGACAAGAAAACAACCCGGAGAACAAGACCCCGGATTTACAGAGACCCAAGGAAACTGTCAGTGTCATGTTTGTGGAGACATCCGACCCAGACTCTTAAGGGGGAACTGTGAGAGTCCTTCACCTGCCACAGCCTCTCTCCAGTGCCTCCAGCAGGGTTAAAATCCCAGTGAACGCTGACTCCCACTGCCCCAGGCCCCACTGCAGAGGGAGCAGCAGCATTAAATAGGGTTTCCCTTTTGCTGGGGTGCAGGCATGTTCCTTTTCCTTTCAAAGTTTATTAAGTTTCTAGTCTCAGGATGCTGGGAAAACCTGCATTAAATACTCCCTGACAGGCCCCCCGGGTATAACCCTGAAAGCAGCAGCTTCTCCCCAGCATTTCCTTGCTATTAAAGGAATGTGAGGAGTTCATTTTCTTAAATTGAGCGGGGGGTGCTTTCCCAGACACTAAGAAATGGGTGGAAGAGGGATCTCCCCCAAGAACCACTGAAGTCTGCACAGCCCTGTTTTGCCCACTAACCACCAGCTTGAAATGGATTTTCATTTTAGTTGAGTTGCTGAGCTAAAAATCTCTGTTTTCAACTCATTTGTTCCTCTGCCCAACCTGACCCTCCCACAGCGAACGGCTGCTCCTGCTGCAGCCCTGGAGCATCTCTAACCATTGTGAGAGCCCAGTCTGCACACGCAGCACTTGGGTTCTGCACGGACTCTGCAAACCAGAGCTCCCATCTTTGCTTACAGAGCAGATAAAAACCTCCTTCAGCAGCAGCCTGCAAGGAACTGTGCCTGGCAGCATTTCTCAGTCAAAGTATTTTGGGGCCATACAAAGAGTACTGCAAACCAGTCCAAACCCGAAGAATAACCTATTTGCATATTAAGGTCTAAATAGCAAAGAAAACCCACAAAGCCAAGGCCTCCAGCCTCGGATCCTGCATGAGGAGATAGAGGTCCTAAAACCACAGATGGGTGTTTGTATCAGGGGCGTCAGGAATGCACAAGGTTTCCTCTGCTTTTGGGGCTTCGGTGAGCAGGAATGTGTGTTTTAAAGGTGAACTTATGACGTGGTCAGATTTTATGCTGACAGTTCACATGCAGATCATCTTGGGGGAGGGTGAGGAGAAGCACACAGCTGGCTAATTCTGGAAGTTAGCAGTTATTTTGCTGAGGGGTGAAAAATTGCCAACCAAACCATGGCAGCAGTGCAGAGGAGCACTAAAGCCTCCTCTGCCTCTCCCCAGAGCAGTGTCAGCACCGCTGAGCCCGGGCACAGCAACGAGAGCTCGGCCAAGCCCTCCCAATGCCCATTTCTCCTCCAGTCTGAACCCAGTCATAAGGCTGGAAATTCCATGGCTCTGTGATATCCCTGGGTGAACTCCTGGGATCAGTGAGTACAACCTGCACTGTGATGTCCTCATGCCTCGTAAGCCTCGTGGCAGCCACCGGGATCTGGTCACGGCTCCTCTCTCCCAGCCTGGCTGAGGGGTTGCTTTCCCCAGGGGTTTGCTCTCCCAATGGTTGGTGCAACCCAGTGGATGTTACAGCATCACAGAATGGTCTGGGTTCAAAGAGATATTTAAAGGTCACCAGTGCCACCCCTGCCATGGGCAGGGACACCTTCCACTGTCCCAGGCTGCTCTAAGCCCCGTCCAACCTGGCCTTGGACATTTCCAGGGATTGGGCAGCCACAGCTGCTCTGGGCACCCTGTGCCAGGGCCTCAGCACCCTCATTGTAAAAAATTTCTTTCTTGTAGCTAGTCTGAATCTATACTTTCATAATTTAAAACCATTCCCCCTTTTTCTACCACTACAGGCCCTACTAAAAAGTCTGTCCCCATCTTTTTCACAATACCCCCCTAAGTGCTGACAGCTGTATGTACTGAATGTTGCACTGGCTCAAGCTGAAAGAATTTAACCTCAGCAGATTGGTCTTTCTTCTTCCCTGACTTCTGCTGGCTTTTGCACACACAGTCGGTTTTACAGCTCCCAGCCTTGCTCTCCAAAGGCTGGCAGTCTGCTGTCCCATTCACATTTCCCTGCTCCCCACCAGTGCACTTGGAGAATTTCAGCTGCAAACTCTCCAAAGGTGCCTTTGCTCTCAGACACCGAGACCTCGTCCGTGCGACAGCGCCTTTGATTTGAAAAGGGTCACCAGCGGTGGCCTGCACCCCCAGAGACCAGCGGGTCACAGCCCCCAGAAACCAGGTGTGGTTCTGCAGAGGCTGATAATAAACCAGCCCAGCCAAAGTTATCTCAGCTATAAAATATTACTGCATCATCAAATGCAAAGCTTGGTTTGAGCTTCCCACAGCTTTCACGGCTGTATGAGTGACAAAGCAGCAGCCGTGGTGTTTTAATTAGTGCCTTCAAATTCCTTCATTTCTTTTGCCAGTTCAGTCTGTAATTTTTGGAGTACCTATCCTTCATTAAAATAAAGAGTCTGAAAGACTTTGGAGCCTGAAACACCTATTTTTTCATACAGCTGGAGGTGAAGGCTCAGGAATTTAAGACAGTGTGCTGCTAAAATATACTCAAATCTGCCTCTTCCTGCACATCAGCCAGCACAGTCTTCTCCACCCACATCTGGAGCAATCCCCGCTTTGTGCCAATCCATGTGCTGTGCCTTCTGCTCAAATAATTAACACATTTTTGTGACTGGTCTTGAAATGCAGCAGGACCAGGGTGACGGGTCATGATTTGTTCTTCTTAAAATTGCCTGTGTTTAACTGTGTTTTATTCTATGCTCCAAAACCTCTCAATTGAGGTCCCCATACTCGAAGAAGATGAAGAAACCACCTCTCCATGCTTCCCTTATTCAGGAATTTTGTTGAGTTGTCCTGTGTTTTGAGGGCTCTGAAGGAGTTCTGCTCGATGGTATGAGGCTGAGAGGAGAAGGAGCTGCTTCTAAGCCACTGGAGGGAGTTGCAGTGGGAGAGGAAAGTCAGCCTGGACAGACGTTGAAAGGTTTTGAGACAGACACGAGAAGATGAAACGTTCTGAGACGCTGGGGCAGCCCAAATGGTGCAGCAGACATGGGTGAGGCTTGTGGTGGTCTCTGACCGTGAGATACATGGCAGAGTGATGGACATCCCTTATTTGATATTTGGGGGAGTAGGTGGGTAAAATTCCTAGGAAATGGAATGACGTGTACTGAGGGTCAAAGAACAGTTCAGTGCTTTTATGAAAATAAACAGACAAATCAAGACCTTTATGTAATAAAAGGATTTTTCTGTTGTTAGTAAATTTATTTTGGTCTCAATTTGATTAGCTTTAATAGTGACCCTGCAGCACTGTTCTTGTTCCCTCCTGTTCAATCAAGAAGAAGCAAAATGGGAAAGAGAGGAATTTCTCCTTCCTACACACAGAGGGGATGAGGCATTGCCCCATGTTTCAGCACAAATCCATTAAATCCCGGGATGAGGCCTAATTCTTTACCTGTATCACAATGACACAGCATTGAGTTACTCAGGGTGTGAGCTGCAGTGACCCTGGCATGTATTTTCTCTGTTATTTAGGAACTGTAAGGAAGAAAAACAACTGTTATTATCTTTTGGATATTTTTTTAAATCCTATTCTGAACCTGTTTGTCATCACGAGAAGGAGTCAGAGGAATTCAGACTCTGCAACGAACACAGGATGGGGATGTCGGTACTCAACAAGAATTGTGAGGCTCTGAGTGATGTGCTGGGTACTTAATGAAGCCACCTAGAAAGGCTGACATATTTGCATTCCTGCTAAAAGAAAATAATAATAATAATTTGAGGCTGTTGAAAAGCCCTGCTCTGACAGCGCTGGAAAACGCCTCTCATTTACCCACAGACACAAAGCAGCCTCTGCTCCTGCTGTGCCACCACTGCTTTTAGAGAGATCTGCCTGGTTTGGGACTCGGCTGCTCCCTGCTGAGGCTGAGCCCTCGATCGCCCTCCACTCCGAGCCTCAGCCACCTGCATCCTCTTTTCCCAGGCTAGGGGGCACCAGGGGCTCCTGCAAGCCGTGTGCCCCGGCGTCCCACACCCCGGACTCGTGGCTGTGGCTCAGCCGGGGCAGCTGTAGGGCAGGGGCTGAGGCCTGGGGACATTCCTGGTGCTGGGCTATCCCAGGTCCTCCTGCTGAGCCGGAGGGCAAAGCCCAGCCCCAGCACACGCTCCCAGGGAAGCAGCATCCCTCAGCAGGGAGGATGGCAGGGGGTCCTGCTGCCTCCACCTTCATGGCATTGTCCCAGACCTTCCTCCCCTCCACCACATCCTGCCCCTACGGACCATGCCCCGGCCTGCCTGCACCTGGGTATTTCCCAAAGTGTCAAAACAACAGGTGAGGGGTTCTGCAACAGCTGTGGCTGGTGATACAAAATCAAACTCCGCTTCTTTTTGCTGAAATGTGCTTTGGTTTTGAGTGTGCTGGGTCTGGGTCTTGTTCCTTCCTTCCTTCCTTCCTTCCTGCCTGCCTGCCTGCCTGCCTGCCTTCTTTCCTTCCTGCCTGCCTGCCTGCCTGCCTGCCTTCCTACCTTGGATCCTCAGAGTGTCTCAGGTCAAGCTTCAACCTGCCTGGAGGACTTTCAGCATCCCCAGGATCCAGTGCCCCCATTACAGAGGCTTTGGGGTTCATCTCTCACTTGTCTCACAAAAACAACTCGCTGCTGTTCCCACAATGCCAAGTTTGAGGTGACAGAAGAGCAGCTGGGACTCCGAGAGCCATAACCTGCTGCTGCCCAGTGGATGATGGCATGGAATGTGTCCAGGCTGTGCTGGGATCCACTCAGGATCCCCGACTGCAGGCAGGGTTTGGGCCGGGAGGACGGCTGAACCTCTACTCTGCTCTAAAAAAGCTCCCACTCTACACCAGGCTTTGCAGGAGATGCTTCACTGGAGAGAAAGGCACCAGGGAGGAAAGCAACAGTGAGAAGGAACAAGGAGAAAAGCAAAGAGGACTCTGGACTGGGTAATTTCTGGCCAACGATTGTCTCTAATAAGGTTTGACTGTATTAATTAATTGAGATGTGCCTTGGAGAGCAGGAGCTGCTGATGGAAGCCAGCCAGGAAGAAAAAACCCCTCATTTTCTCTGCAAACCTTCTGACTGGACCACGTCTCTGAGGTTCGGTGTGGCAGAACCATCTCTTGGGGAGATGGGCAGGTTTTCAGGGCCTGTGACACAGCCACAGGTAGAGTTTGTCATCATGAAGTGCCAGAGAAGGTGGCCAGGGGTGGAGGAGGACAAAGCTTTTGATTAATTTCTTAAATGAAGCCGAAACGTCTGCACTTTCCTTGTCTGTGTAGGAAGAAAGACAAAAATAAGGATATGTGCCATTCCTCAGAGGTTCAGGTCATTGGTAGGGCTCAGACCACTCTGGTCCTTGCACTCCCACTGTCTTTGCCATCAGTCCCAATAATAACTCCCACATGGACATCTGTGGGAGGCAGTGACATTGGTGGGCTGGATGGACCAGGACTGCAGCAGGTGACCTCAAATAAGCCCTTCCAAAACACTGCAGATCCTGCAGATCTGGGTGCTGAGCAACAGCGTGGGTGCAGGTGCAGGGGAAGGAAATGCCCCAGCCTCTGCTCGAGCCTGTCCTGCAGCTCGTCCTTGGAGAAAGGGAGCTCTGGTGTGCAAGGTTCACATCCCAGGGAACACACAGCGTGTGCAGGAATGGCCACCGTCAGGGATGCAGCGAGCGCCTGTTCATAGCTGGCACAAAGTTTTCCTAGGCCTTGGGAGATGTGCTGGAGAAGGTGGTCTGTGCACCTTTCCAGTCTAAATGTCAGCTATGGACAGGCAGGGAGAGGACAAAACAGACCCTTCCAACTCTGCTTTTCTGTGATGCAGAGAAACTTGTTCCTTGCTTGGAGTGCTGTGGTGGCAGCAGCTTTGTGCCCTCGGCCCATCCATGGATCTGGATTCCTGGACGTCTCCAAGAACCTTCCCAGTGCCGCTGGAAGAAGTGATGGATGTCGAGAAACATCCGGCAGCCCTGTGACCTGACAGCAGGAGCACGAGCTGAGTGCAACACAGCAATACCAGCTTACCCAAAGGAAAAATCCCCACCAGAATAGAGATCCGTCTGTGTTAGACTCAGTGTCTCCCAGGGCTCTTTTCATGTAATCTTTTCTCTTGGAAGTTTCAGCCTGGGAGCAGAAGGAATCATTTCTATAGCTGTTCACTGTTCCTAATTTTTTTCTAAATTTCTGTGATTGGGATGTTAGTGACTGGATTTAAACTAAATAGAGTAAAAATGTTGCCGACAACCCTTGTAACTCCTACTACAGTTTCTAGAGCCAGGACTTGAGAAAATGCTGGAGAGAGGTGGGTACTGCCTGACACAGGGTTCAGATGTGCAGGAATAAGAGATGTTGAGCCAGTTCTGGGATTCCCTCATGTTCCCTTTGGACACGGTTTCAACACACTTGGAAAGAAACTGTCCGGCTTTCCACAGATGCTTTTTCTGCCATAAGAGGGAAATAATTGAGACTGAAACTATTTCCTCTAATTGTCTGTATTTTACATCTGAAGTGGTGCCAAGGTCCTGCTTGGAAAGTGTTCAAACAGCTGTTGTTACCAGGCTCCCCAGGAGGACGTTTGCACAGCACGTGGTCATCGGACACCTCGGGAGATGGCTCTGGTCACACAGCCCATCCTCACGTCAGTCAGAATGATGTTCCCCCTGCTGCCGTGTTTCTGCCTGTTGAACATTTTTAGGTCTGTAAAGGCTACGACATAATTTTAAATCTCAAAATAAAAACAAAACAGGAGGCAGATACTTTTCCCCAAAAGACAAAGGATTCTAAGTCTCTACAGAGGATGAAAGACACGTATTTGCAGAGGAAGAAGTGGGATGAGATGTTTTCAATGACCTTTGTTTAACCCAAGAGAGCACCAGCTCACGAGCCCTTTGCTGGCTTCAGCCACGGTCATTCCTGTGGTGCTTTCTGGAGCCGATGGCTGCAGTCTACACGGATGTCTCAAGCAGGGAAGGCCACAGGCCTTAGGGAGAGCAAGGAGCAGAGAAATCATGGTGATGAGCTCAGCTCAAGCAAACTCACCCAAAATCTAGATGTACAGTAGTTATCTGGTTTAAGGCCCACAGATTCACCTCCTTCTCTGGTATCCAACTCTCCCAGAAACCCATGGGAAGCTCAATGCCCCGATACGATGAAAATACCTCAGTATTTTGGAAGGTATTGTACAAGCCTTGATGGGTAATTGAATCCCAGAATCTGTTAATAATATAATAGAATCACTGAATATCACAAAATGGTTTGGGTTGGAAGGGACCTCAAAGCCCATCCAGTGCCATGGGCAGGGACACCTCGCACTATCCCAGGGTGCTCCAAGCCCCGTCTGACCGTAGGGATGGGGCAGCCACAGCTTCTCTGGGCAACCTGTTCCGCGCTCTGTGGACTATTTCACCTCAACAGAAGCGGCTTTGGCCTCATTTCAGCTGTAGATGTGCCTGACCTGAGACACGCGAGCCATGCGGGTGTGGCAGCGTGGCTGAGGTGTCGATGGCCGTGTGCTCGTGTGTGTCCCCGCTGCGTCCCCACTGGGAACGTGCTTTATACTAAAGATGCTTTGGCATTAATGTGTAAATTAAAGTATGACTGCAATAATAGTCAAAAGGGAGCCCAAAAGAGAACAGAGAAGATTGATTATGTGCATATTTTAAGTGCTTTGTGACTGTGAATGTTTATTTGAAAAATAAGAGTGAACGAGAAGCACTGACACTACAAATAAAAATAATAAAGGGAAATACATCTCTTTTATTATTAAATTATAGATTAAAATAGGAAACAAGGGGGAATATAGAAACATATATCTCTTTGTGGAGGCTTTCTATAACAATCATCATAAAATAACATAGCAGTACCTGACAGCTTAAATAAAGACAGGAGCTGAGGCCCCTATCTACACATTTATCTCCTCTGATCCAGACAGGGTAAAGAGGCATAAAAGGCTGGGATAATAACATCTTCCCTGCACACCAGCTCCCAAACGATAGGCAGATTTTATACTCGGTTACTCCACATAATGTCAACATTGTTAGAAAACAAAAGCACCATGAAGGAACATCTTTTTCCCTCCTTCTCTTTCACCCTTTTTTCCTTCTGATCTATTACTTTGTGATTTCTGTGTAACACACAAAGGGGCAGATCAGAAGCTCTGCTGCTCTTGATCAGCCCCTGGATTTGTGGGGCAGCAGGACAAGTAACGAAGGGAAGGGGCAGTGAGCTTCAGATGGGTGCACACGAATCAAACGCAGAGAAGCGGAGAAAGCACCAGGACAATTCGCTCAATCCCTGCCCCTCCCCTGTGCAAGTGTCACAGGAGCCACCGGAGCCAACAGGGCTCGACCACTCTGCCCTGCCACTACCCCCTGCCACCCAACATGCCGGTGGTGGGATGGACAAAGCTGTGTCCCTGTGTCCCCCTGGAGCCCAGCAGCACGTGGGAGGCGCGGGCGGAGCTGCACTGACCCGGGTGCTGGAGCTGACCAGAAGCCTCAGTACAGCCAGGTGTTCCCTCTTTCCAGGCTTTGTCCACTGACATGGACTCAGACCTCGGGAGGTTCTACCTGAGGACCAGCCTGTTCTTTCCCCAATTCCCTTCATCACCAACAGTCACCTGCTGCCCCGAGCGATTCTCCCACGTTCTTGGCATGTTCAAGGTGACACCACAGCAAGAAAATACAACCTGGGGGAGTTCCCGCAACAAGCCACCCCGACTCCTAAGAAAAACCACTTACCTGGGACAAAATAAGCAGCACTACGAAAGGAGCTGGATTTCTACATCTCCTTACACACACACCATTTCTGCTCTGAACTAACTCTTCCCACAGTGGGCAGCACTAGGAGCTTATTCCCTTCTCCAAAGCCTGTGGGATCTGAACTTCTGAAACTTCTTATCAGACAAGGTCAGGTTGGACAGGGCTTGGAGCAACCTGGTCTAGTGCAAGGTGTCCCTGCCTGTGGCAGGACGTGGAAGGAGATGAGCTTTTAGATCCCTTCCAACCCAAACCATTCCATGAATGTATTGTTCTGTCTAATCTGCCCAGGGGGCTCAAAAACTAGTGGGGATGGACAGACTGACAGTCATACACAAGATTCACTTTCCCAAGAAAACACAGTCGGAAGAACAACATAATTAAATTGTTTACCTTTAGTTGAATCAGTTTTTTAATTCTTACCAGCCTGAAGGGTTTTCTCCAGGGACACCTACATTTGGCCAGTTGATTTGTTATGAGAAGACAGAGTTCTTGGCACTTACTTGAGGAGAAGGGGAAAAACCTTGACAGCAGCAACCCATATTCTTTTGAAAACATTTACATTTGAGTCCCAGCATAATGGAAGGTGACAATAGGAGAGATTGTCCAAGCCTGACTTGGAGCCAACCCCTCAGGGAGGTTACCTGGAAACTCCTGCCTTGCTCACCTCCATTCCAGGGAGAGCAGGGCCAAGTCTGAGGGCAGGAGTTCTCCTGTCCTGGGAGCAGAGAGGGCCTGGGAGGTGCAGAGGGTGACTCTGGGTCTAAGGCACCGAGTCTGTTCTAGTGGAGAGGAGGAGCCAGCTCGTCACCACGTAACAGCAGGCAGAGCGCAGGGCTTGCCCAGGCTCAGCATCCAACACGGAGCCACTCCCAGCTCCACCATCAAATGGCCACTGAGACCTTGGGCTGAGCAGCACCATCTTCCCATGGGGCCTTCAACATGAATTTGGGATAGACTGGGGAAAAGGGCAAGTGAAAGAACTTCAGCCAACGCTTGACTCCAAGTGTTCCAGGCAGCAGGGTGACCCTCTGCCTGGTGACACTGTTGCCGTCTCAAGGGCCACGCTGGCCCCTTGTTTGGCTCCTGGATGCACCCAGGACCTGCAGATCCTACACAATGATGCACCGGTTACTCCTCATACCTATGACTCACAACTCTCCTGAAAAAATTTCATCAAGCCTCAAGCAGAACTCAAACTGAGACCCTGCAATTTCTTTTTCCATTATAAATGAGAAAGAAAAATAGCCTAAACATTTCACTCCTAATACTCAAAACTCTTTCCTTCACTGCTTCACGCTGTTGCTCTCTCTCCTCCCCTCCCTGTCTTACAGGAGTGTGACTAATCCTCTTCCTTCCCTTGCACTGTTACCTTGAAGGTATTTATAGAGTGTGATCATGTTCTCTCCTGTGTCTTTCTTCCCTCTTCAACTCTGGATAAACCAAGCACCCCCAGGCATCTCTCACGTGCCTTCTCTTTCTCTTGGAGGTGACGTGCGCTGCAATGGCAGGCCAAGAAAGGCTTTGCCTGTTGGAGAGGACACTCTGGGGCTGACAGAGGCTCTGCAGGAAGCTCCTGATGGCCTCGTGCTGCGGACACACAGCCTGGCCTCCGTCCGGGCCTGCGTGCCGTGGGTTTCACACACCTCCATGCACTGAACAGCCAGATTCATCTGCTCCCGACAAATCAGCCAGTGCCATCGTTTGTTTTGTATTATCTCGTGTCATTGTGAGTGTTCTGCCTTCTGAGCTGGAAGCAGCAGAAAGGAAGATGAATTAGGGGCTTGAAGGAGATTAAACTGAAACATGTTTGTCCATCAGTATCTGGGAGCTGTCTGAGGAACGGACAGTGCCTGGGAGGGACAGGGTGGTCTCAGTGCCCTGTCTCTCTTACTTAATCATGGAAACTCAAGGTGCTGGTCCACATGACCCAGAGCTGCCTCACTCAGGCTGTTAAACTCCCTTCCCTGCAAAGCAGAGCAGCCACTTGCGTACCGGCTGGGAATGGTCCTTGGCTGGCGAGCAATGCCCAGGACAGGACTTGTTGGTCATGGCCACAACCTCTTCAGGGATTTTAACAGGTGGGACAAGCAAATTCCCATGGCTCCAAATGCTCCTGGGCTCTGAGTGGCCTCTGTGACCACCAGAGGAGTCACCAGCTCCCCGTAGTTCCAACCACCATTGGGACCAGAGCCATCAGGTCTGTGAAGCAGTTGGAAATTTCTCATTGAATTTCTTTCTTTCTCTTTTAACCATGGAAAAACATGTTCCCTGGGAAAATTTGGGCTTTGGAAGTAGAAAAACAAAACACTAAATAATGTTTTAATCTCATTTTCTTTGTCTTTCATTTTTTAGTTGTATAGATTGAAATGATGGGTCCTTGACTTCTCCCTCCAGCATCAGCTGCTTCCTTGGAGGACATGAGAACTTGGTGGCTTAGGTTGGGTTCATCTCACTGATCAAGGAAAGAGCTAAAATTGTCACCGTGATTGGCTTTGTAGTCCTTGGAGATAGCACCAATCTGCAGAGAAGGCCAATGTCCCTCCTGGCCTGTCAACCTCTCTCCACAATCGAAAGGAAAAGTTCAGAAGACCAGGTGAAAACCAAGAGGGATGAAACCCATTTCCTGCAGCCTGCTGGGACCATCCCTGTCTGTGGGCAGGGGACAAGTGAGAAATAAGTTCCATTTCTCTTCCTGCCCGGGGTCCCTCCGGGAAGACCATTTTCTGTTTTCTTAATAAAAGCAGATAAAACAAAAGAGAAACATCTGTGGCTTCATTTTAGTCCTCATTTTTCTTCCCCTGGAATTATACTTAATAAGCATTTTATTTTCCACTTGCGGTCTTTTATTTCAAATTTTACTATTCCTGATCTGTCACTGTTGTTTGAAAGTCAAACTGTACCAAAAGCCCAATATTTTTCTGGGAAATGAGCTTCTGTTTTCCAGCTCGCTCTTCTGTCAGAGGCTTTTATGCTTCGCACTCCCTGGCCGCTCCCCCTCTGTGGCCCGGCGCCGGCTCCAGGCCTTTAGCAGCGCACACCCCCAGTCCCGGTGCAAGGCAGGATCCCTGATCCCTGTGCACGGGGTGCGGGAAGGCTTCCAGAGCACGTTCCTCACTTGAACTTGGCTTCTGCCTGAGCACAAAGTACGAGCTCAGTGGGTTGTGTGCTCAGGCAGGTGCTGCTGAAAGTCACCTCGTTCCTCATACGCCGCTGAGAAATTTTGATCCCATTTTTTGATCCCAGTTTGTGGGAAGTCTGCTGCTTCCCACAAACACAAATAACCCAGGTCAAACGCAGTGCTGTCTCCTGGTTCTGCCTCAAAAGAATTTCCCTATTTTGAAAATATCCTTATTTTACACGTGGATGCAGTGAATTTGCATCATTATCCAAAACCTGAGAGACCCAGAAACAGATGCTGCAATTCCTCATCCCATGGGACTGCGGATTGAACAATTCTGGGCGAGTTCACTGGGTTTCTTTTTGCTATTTGGGTCTTTTAAATTTGTGTTTGTTAGTTTGTTTTTTGGTCCAGGCCTTCCATTATGATCAAAACTTACTGGTAATGCGATAGCATCTAATGAACTCAATTAGGGATCTGGACCCCCTGGAGTCAGGCACTCAATTACTAAGAGGCTTTCCAGCACACATTAAGGATTGCCGTGGCTGGTCTGTTGGGAGGGAGAATGAAGCAATACCAGGAGAGGGAGATAAATTTCCTTGCATTAGTCCCAGGAGGGTGGTAACTCTGGCACTGCTTTCCTGGGATGTGTGTCCACACTCCACGCTGACGGATGGCTCCCCAAGCTGTCACTTCACCTGCACAGAATCACATCACCTTTTGCAGAAGGAAAATCCAGCCCTTAGGGCTTCCCTGGATCCAGAATGGCCCTCAGACCTTTACAGTCCTACACTTTCCTCTTTCCAACTCCTGAATTCCCTGTTACCCTGGGAAGCTGCATCTGCATCTTCTGTCCAACACCTCAGGAGCCTCTTCTCTTCCACTTCCCACCTCCCGACCAGAATCTGCTCAGAACCTTCTCCACTGTTCCCTTCACAAAACTTCTGGCCCTGACAGAGAAGTCTTGTAGTGAAAGTTTAGCAAAGTTCCCAAAACAGCAGGAGAGCCTCTAAGGCTCTGTCCTGGCAGAGGTTTCTCATCTCAGGACATTTCCTTTTAAGATTCCAAGCGATTACAAAAAGGAGACAAGATTTCTAATTAGATAGGGAAAACCAGCATATTCTCAGGGAATGGGGCACCTGAGCACCTTTGAGGAGTTCCGTGGGACAGCACTTTTGGTTTAAGGTTTGCTAATTCTCCAAAGCCTGACAAGTCCTCCAGTGATCCCACCAGCCCCCTAAGAGGAAATTGGCTCTTCTCTCTTTAAGTAATTTGAAATCAAATCTCTTATTCATAGAATCATAGAATCTTTTAGATTAGAAAAGACCTCTGAGATCATAGAGGCCAACCATTTCTGCTTCTCCTGCAGCAATTCCCTGCCAGGCAGCAGACAAAAGGTGCGAGCCCACAGTCTTGCCCAAATTTGGGGTGCTGGAGGGTGAGGGTCAGAGCCGCAGCATTGTCTGTTCTGAAGGTATGACATTCCTAACACACAGCTCGAGCTCCTCCTCATTCCAGCTCCTTGTGGAGACACCCCCTTCACGTTACCTTGAAGGTTTTTCTGGGCTCTGAGCACCACGACCCCCTGAGCGCTTTTCCCACACTGGAAGGAAAGCTCTGTGCTCCCTCTCCCAGGGGTGAGGTGGCTGTGACAGGCAGCCCAAGGTGAGCGGTTTGTCTCTCAAGCAGCCTCGCTGGGTTTTGTTCTCTTACCAAGATGAAGAAACAAAACAAATGTCTTGGAAGGGGGGAAAAATGTACCGTGAAATTGCTGTAACTCGTGTCAAATCAACTAACCTTGCAAGGAGGAGTGAATTCCTCACCAAGCAGAGGAAACACTTCAGCACACTCAGCCTTGTCTGGGGCTTACACAAACAGGTCAAATGCCTTTGATTCATTCCAAGCCCTGGCTGATAATTCAGCATGCAGGTTTGCTCTCCTCTCCACTAACAGACGGCAAACACGATGTCCTCACCTGCAGCCTTTATTACAGAGGACTCCGGGGGGGTTCTGTCGCCTCGAGCCTTGTGACAGGTTTTTAAGGTGTTGTACACACCAAACATCAAAGGGAAACACCGGCAGCAACGAAGGGAAAAAGGCACAGTGCTGCAGGAGACAACTGCTGCTGCTCTCTCCAGGCTGCAGGGAACTGGGGCAGGATATCTGAGATCACTGGGTGGGCTGTCACGGGCAGCTTATCGCTCCTCACACGCGGGGAAGCTGAAGTATCAGGAGAAATAGGTACTCTGATAGCAAAACTTGTTTATCCCAAGTCAGACACAGGTGACTCAGGAGCTGTGAGTTTCCTCCCGGATTTTCTTACTGGAGCAACTTTGACGAAGGGGGAGCGGGTTGGCTGTAAGAGAAATCACTGCATCTACAGCCAACACTTCGGAGCTGCAGCGCAGATCCCAGACACCAGCTCTGGGGGATGCAGAGCACACAACCACGGAACCATGGAATGGTTCGGTTTGGAAGGGATCTTAAGGCTCACCCTGTTCCACCCCTGCCAGGGGCAGGGACACCTTCCACTAGAATGAGCAAGAGACAGAAGGACATTAAAGTTATAGTCATGGTGGGGGTGATGCCTTTGGGGGACCCAATCAGAGCAGCAGGAGGAAAACAATGAAACAAAGTGTTCAGTAAAGGCTGCAAGAGTAAAAGCAGGTTGAGGTGACACTTCTGGGGGGTCCAGTTTGGGCAGCAGGAGGAAAGAAAAGAGCCGAGTGTTCAATTAAGTCTGCAACAGTAAAAGAGGATGAATTGAGAAATTCAAACCCCTTTATGATTGATTGGACTGTTTATGTAAAATTCTCACGGGCAGGACCACATGAACTCTGTACGAGTGGTGGCCCAGACACTGTGTTTGCTCCAAACAAAAATTCACAGCCATCTTCCAAGTGAAGGCTCCCTTCCCACGAGGCTGTAGCTGCCCTGTATTTCCTTTGCTCTGACTAATCGAGGAGGATGGGATTTCCCAGGAGGCACCAGCCAGCCTCATTTGATGCAAACCTTGAAGCAAAGCCTGATTATTTTGCAGAGATTGAGTTCAGTTCACCACCTCTTACAGCAACCTGGAGCTCTCTCAGGACCTGTCCTGAGCATTTGCTGGGTCCAGTTCAGCTCTGAGGCTCCAGAGACCTGAACTCACGCAGGGACTCCCAGAGTTGCTCCCGTTGCTGACTACCTGGGGAGCTGAACTCTTCCCATGGGCGCTTCCACTCCTCCCCGGGTCTGCAGCCAACAGTGGCTCGAGTCCCTGGAGGCAGAGGAGATCTGAACACCCGTGAGCAGCGCGTGCTGCGGGCAGGCGGCAGCACCAAGCACCTGCAGCTCAGACAGCAACACTGCAGGTGAGTTTTAACCCAAATTATGTGCTTGGCCTTCTTTTCCAATGTACAAATAACAGGAAGTGAGGAGGAAAAACCCACCAGTTTCTCAAGTCTTAACTCCCAGCCCATTAGCATCTGGACCTGTTTAAACTCCCATCCCAAAGTGGACCGCCATCCCCTTGGGGGTAACGAATAGACGGCTGAGCTTGGAGATGTTTGAAAGATGAGTAATTTGATCCTCCTTCTGGAAGATGCACTGAAAAATCTGTCCCATTCCTTTCCCCTCAGAACCCAGCTGCCTGCACTTGTGTGTCAAAGCGCCCCTCCGAGCCACATGTCAGCAGCAGTGTGGGGAGTGCTGCAATAACTCTGCCAGAGCACTCAGTGGGGACAGGTATCACAGACAGGATTTTCCAGTTGGATTCTATAAATCAAACCCACAGCACAACTGTTTTTACTGCATCTTTCATGCAAACTGCTTTCCAGATGGATGTGGACAGAAAGAGAAAAACAGAATCAAAGAATAATTTAAATGGGAAAAGCCCTCCAAATTGGAAAAGAGCACTGAGTCCAACCATTCCCCAGCAGTGCCCAGGCCACCACTGCCCCATGTCCCCAAGGGCCACATCCACACAGCTTTGAAATCCCTGCAGGGATGGGGACTCCCCACTGCCCTGGGCAGCTGTGCCAGGGCTGGGCAGCCCTTTCCAAGAAGAAATTTCCCCAGTATCCCACCTGAGCCTCCCCTGGCCCAGCCTGAGGCCGTTCCCTCTCCTCCTGTCCCTGTTCCCTGGGAGCAGAGCCCGACCCCCCCCGACTGCCCCCTCCTGTTGTGCAGAGCCACAAGGTCCCCCCTGAGCCTCCTGTGCTCGGAGGGGACACCGTGGAGGAAGGAGATGGATTCATATGAAGGGAGGTGAAGAGAGATGAGACTTGAGAGTGACAGGATATGACCAGGGCAGTTTTGAGCTGAAGAGTATTTATCAGGATACAGGGAAACACTTTTTCCCCCATGAGGACACTGAGGCAGTGGACAGTGAGGTTTGTTCCATCTCTCTGGGGATCATCCATCCTTTCAAGCCACCTGCTGCAGGCAGCTAAATCCCAGTGCCCCCAGCAGCTCCTGTCAGGCAGGCCAGAGAGTGCAGGAGATGACTGGGCTCTGAGGACACACCACGGATGTGTGGTGGGCATGGATCCCGCTCCCAAGGGCAGGGAAAGATGTGTCACTGCTGAGGGACTCGAGGGCCCCAAGGCAGATCTGCAGCTGGGGTAGGACCTCTTAGCACAGAATCATGGAACAGTTTGGGTGGGAAGGGACCTTTTAAAGGTCATTGAATCAAAAATCCCAGACTGGTTTGAGCTGAAAGAACTTTTCAAGAGCAGAGACATCTTCCACTAGACCAGGTTGCTCAGAGCCCCATCCAGCCTCATCTGGAATGTTTCCAGAGATGAGGCATCCACCACCTCTCTGGTAAGATGCAGGGAGATGCTTGGAAATATCCATGAGGATAATGACCTCTCTTAACACCCACTGAGCTCACTACAGCTCAGCCAGAGCCAGCTGTGGCATCACCTGCTATCAGACCCAGACCCTGGCCGGCTCACGGGTGATTTAAATGTGATGTGACCTTCCTGGAGACTCCTTCTTCTTCCTTATGGCACTCCCAGCTTCTCCTTGCCCAGGATAAATGGTGGCCTCACCTCTGGAAACCCTTCTTGCTCTGTGTAAGACAGTCCTGGGTCCTTGTCCCCCATCACCACAACCCCTCCTGGGCGCACTCCCCTGCCCAGTCACACAGACCCAGCTTTTCTCCCTTTCCCTCTGCAGGACAAAATGTCCGTCCATGGTTCCACTCCCATCGACCTCTTCAGGCTCATCCTCCCAACCACGAGGTTCCACTCTGCTTTCACAGGAATCCAGCCCAGCACAGCCCGGTCCGAACCTTTACAGCTGGGATGGACCAGAGATGAAGGCAGTCACACCAGGTGGTGGAAACGTCTTCCCAGCCCTCCTCCCTCCGCCACTATCCCAGCTCCCACCCTCAGCCCGTCCAGGCATGAAGTTCACTGCCAGGAGGTGTTACCAGAGGGGATTTTGACAGATGCTTTTAAAACAAGGGAGCTGTACTGAACTGAAGATTGACAGGAACGAGCTTTTCATAGTTCTGTTCCTTTTTATTTTTTCAATGAAATGTGTTCTTCTGAAAAAATTCTTTTAGCAGGAGAACTACCTTTCAATTTGTCCTCTCTCACTTTTGGGTTGAGAAGAAAGAGGTCATTTATATATTTTTTAAGGTAGCAAAAGGAATATAAAGTCCACTAGAGGGAAAAAGAAATCATGGATATCTTGGTAGCAAGGTATTTTTATCAAAAGGTGGCAAACTTTAGAGACATTAGAAGTCATGTTTTAAAATGACCAAGTGGAAAGTTATAAAAATGAACAAGTCTTGTGTGAAAATGATGAAGGGAATTTCAGGCACAATAGAAATCATCTGTGAAAACTGCCAGGAGAGCAGGGAAGACATTTCTGTCTCCAAAAGCAAAATAAAATGCTATTCACAGTAATTCATACTAATTATTAGCCTTAAGTAGTACTAATTTTTACCCAGCAATAATTACTATTTAAGGCTCTAGAGCTCTGGAAAAAACATTTTCTGGGTGTGGTAAGATCCTTGCAGAGGAATTTGCACAGCGTTCGAGGGCAGCCTGTTGAGGGAGAAGTTTTATTTCTCCTCTGCACCAGCACAGAGAGACATAAATATCACATTCCTATTGATGCAAATAACGGATTGCTCCTGTCAGAACTGACAAAGCCACTAATTTAAGGAGTGTTTCCCCCTCTCACACACACAGATGCATTTTTCAAGAGATTTTTTTTTTGCTTTTCCCCTGGGATCCCAGTTCCCAAACCAGGTGAAAATCCGCCAGACGATCTCGTGTTTGATTGCATCTGTGAAGAGCCTGTGGGGAGCATGTGCCAGGAATTATGCAAACGAGCGAGCGCAGGGAAAGCTGCGGCAGTCGCTGGCAGCAAAGGGCCCCGGTGCCATCTGGGATCCTGCCCTCCATCGCAGGGGCCACAACCGACTCTCGGTCCCAGGGGCATTTCAGAGCAAACTCCTGCTTTCAGCTGTGCCCAGCGCTTCGTTCTCGTCCTTTACCTGGTATTTGGTTAGTGCAGGGACTGATGTGTCCTCTGAGATCTGGGCAGTTCTTTGGGAGCTGGTTACAGGTGTAACCCCGTGTCCTTGTAAAATTAATTATGCTCCTTCTATTTAACTATATCAGTGCTTTCTAGAGCCTTGATTTGCCATAAAGCCTTCCTGAATGCCTCACCACTGTCCCGTGAGTGGGATTTCTGGCCAATGCCACAAATTCAAGTAAATATCAGGGGACACTACGGCAGCAATGAACTTCCCCAAAGCCATGTCCCTGTCCTCAGGGGTGGAACTGTGTGCTCCCATTCTGTCCTTGCACTGCCATCAATGTGGCTGCAGGGGAGACAGAGCTGATCTGGGAGCTGATCTGGCTGAAAAGCAGCTGAGGAAAATAAAAACACTGCTAAATTCTGCGAGTTGCCTCTGGGTCGGCCAGTGTGACCACCCTGTGGCCAGCAGGAAGCTGGGAATGAAGCGGCAGCAGGAGCTCTCCATCCAGGCCGGACCATGGTGACACTGCCTGGTCCCACCTCGGAGAGCCCTGATCTCGTCAAGAGCTGCCCCCTCCAGCCGGGATCATCCCAAAACTGACAGAGGGGGACACACCAAAAGCAAGGCGCTCGCACTGCAGCCCACCTGGTGCACAGCCGGTGTGGATGAAGCCGGGAATTGCCAGGCTCGTGCCCGCCCTCCCCAGCCTTGCACCCTGGATCCGTGCAGAGACCCCCCAGGCACATCTGAATGTCCACCCATAACACAAACATCCCGGAAATATCTTGAGAGAAGGCTGAGGGTGTCCAGTAGCATCTGCTGGGGTGGTGCTGTGCCTGCAGGCGTCAAATGCCTGTTCAGGGGTGAAAAGGTCCCTCTGGAGACCCCGGGATCAGAAGGCCAAGGGTAGGAGCTGATGGCTTTGCTCTGGCTTGGACCGGAGGTGACAAGTGTATTCTTAACTCCTGTCCCCTATTCCCAGTGGCACTGCTGACAATGGAGGACTGGCCATTTGCTCTTTTCTCTAAGTCCACTTTCTCTAGAGAAATCAATCAGGCCACCAGTCAGTCAATCAGGCAGTCAATCAATGAGCCAGCCAATCCGGACCGCTTGGAAAACAGATTCTGCAGAGACCCGGGCTCCCACCCAGAAGCCCCGTGAGCCTTACAGGAAAAGCTGCAGCTCTGAGGGAGGCTGAGACCACCCCCAGCCCAGGGCACAGCTCCTGCCCCTCTGAGGCAGCAACCAGCCCAGCCTCGGGCATGTCCAGGTCCGGTGCACGCCAAGCCCCTGCAGCAAAGCATTCCCTGAAGGTCCCTCTTGGGGGGTCGAATTTGCCCCCCCACCTTTGGGACTTGGAAGAGTTGCTGCTGCTGACATCTAGTGCCAGGGAGAGCCGGCAAGGGGAGGCACCTGGGCTCTGGCAAAACCTCCCCCCGCGGGAAGAACCCGCTCGGGTCCTCCCCAGGCGCGGGGCTCCCGGCGGGATGCGGGGCGTGCAGGGAGCAGGTGCCGGGCGACCCACGATGTCCCAGACACTTCCAGTCACCCCCAAGATCTTTTCCTCCTCCAGTGGCGACCCGAAGAGAACGGGCGCATCGTATTCCCAGCCTCCCCGAGCCTTTCCTGGTCTGTTTAAGCAGAGGCTCAGTGTTGGGTTTGCTGCCTCAACGGAGCACAGGGAGGGGACAAAATACCCCAAGGAGAGGAGCCGGGGTGGCACCCAGGCAGTTCCCCGCCGCTGCCGGGGGCTGTAGCCCCTTCACCCACGGCTCCTTCTTCCCAGGGACCCGGGGAGCCCCGGGAATTACGCGCAGGAGAAGCGCCCGCTCCGAGCTGAGCAGAAGGGGGATGCGAGCGGGATGCTCAAAGCACGGGAGCTGCCGCCCACGTCCCCGCGGACACGGGGACAGCGTCTCCCAACCGCGCCGGTGGACGAGGGCTGCCTTTAGAGCTCCACGGGCATGGGGGAAACCTCTGGGGTCCTTACTCCCTGCTCGCGGTGCAAGAACAAAGCCCTGAGGACAGCCGAGTTGTGGGGGCTGTGAGGAGATGTGCGGCAGGAGCCCCCGAGCGCGCACAGACACACACGCGGCTCGGGTCGGTGCTCAGGGCACGGGGCTCGGAGCTGCACAAGGCGGCGGCACCGCTGGGGCTGCCACCCCGCACACACCTGCCCCAAACCCCGACATCTTCCAGCCTCAGCACCACCGGGGAACTCCCGGCGCTGTGCAAAAATCTGCCTCCCCCTCCCCAGCGCAGCCCCTCCAAGCTCCCCTTCCCCAGAGAGAAGTGCCTTAATTCGCGGGGTAAATCTGGGCATTTCCGCGGCAAACACGACTATCCGAAATGACAGCAGCAGAGAGCCCAGCGCCTGGGTCCAGAGCAGAGGAGGCAACAGAAAGCTGATGATCACGGAGTCACGGAATGGTTTGGGTTGGAAAGGACCTTCACGATCATCTCTTTCCAGCCCCCCTGCCACGGGCAGCGACACCTTCCACGAGCCCGGGCTGCTCCAAGCCCGTCCAACCCGGCCTCGGTGATGCCACCCCAGGGCTCGTCACTGCTCCCGGAGCGCTGGGGAGCGGAGACCCCCCCTGCCCGGGGGTGGCCGAAATACCCCCGCAACCGAGCCCGGCGGAAAGTTGTGCCCCCGCTGCCCCCGCGCCGCGCTACTCACCCAGGAGGATCAGGGTGCAGAAGCAGACGATGCCCCTCATCCTACCGCTCGGCACGGCTCGGCCCCACCGACTGGGCTCGGCTCGGACCCCCGGCCCGGCCCGGCGCGGCTCGGCGCGGCTCGGCGGTGCCGGAGGATGCGCGGAGGGCTGGGCAGGGCGGGAGGGAGGGAGGCGGCCCCGCGCCCCG
>VZTE01004263.1:81894-133570 GCA_013397775.1 Eulacestoma nigropectus | reverse complement strand
CCCTCCCCCTCCCACCCCATCCCTTCCCTTCCCTTCCCTTCCCCCAGAGGCTCCCCTGATGATTCAGGGAAGCACCGGGACACTTTTCCCACACCGACAGCCCGGGCAGTGCCTTTGGATATTTGCAGAGAGAGCTTTTTCCCACTGCTGGCTCAGGTATTTTCACTAACAGGTATTTAAATGCTCTGGGAAGTTTTTTTTTTTTCCGCTGGAGCTGTTCAGGGTTCTTAACTTGCATTTCCTCGTGGCATCACCTCATTAATCCTCCAGCAAGTTCTCCTGCAAAAACAGAGGAATTGCACACTTTTATTTTTCAGGAGTAAAACAGAGAAGGGAGATAATTCATAGAGCCATTTGTAGATGTTATATATCAAACAGAAAAAGTCAAGAAAATACTTTTTTTTTTTCTTTTTTCCTTTTTTTTCTTCCCTCTTGGCAAATCAAAAGGAAAGTGTGATCCTTGGCCTTCCTCCTTGGCCTTCCTCTCCTTTTGAAAGCTTCTACCATGTTCCAGTCTGGAACTATTCATTTAACAGGTTTCCTCGTCCTCTGTCAGAATTGAAAACTTGTAAATACATGAATGTATTTAGCAACTGTATTTCACACCCAAAAGGAGCATTTCCCGAGCTACTCAGTGGGGAAAAAGAAAGTGTTAATAAAGCCTCATTTGGAGTAAAAACCACTGCTCTGGAGCTGGGGTTTTTTTTTATTTCTTTAAGAAGAGTATGATTATGTTTAAGCAAATTTCAAACTGAAATTGCACTGAGCTGCAGTTGAAACATCAACTGGGAAACTGGGGAAATGATTGGATTTTTCTGCTTATTATTATTTTTAATTATTTCACAGATTCTTTTTCAGTGTTCTATTTTTGAAGTGGCTGTTTGTCCAGGAAAAAAATCACTGGAACATATGTGAGTTTTTGTGGGGTTTTTAACAAATGAAAAAAATGTTTTCCTTGGAAAATGTCTCTGCTTCCCTCAGGAATGAGAAATTCTGATGCTCTTGGACCAAAGGAGGTGACCTGAGCCCCATCACCCCACACGTTAAGGAAGGGGTGGGTTTAGCTCAGGGTCCCACCTCACACAAGAGAGCTGGGATGTGGGGACCTGCTTTCCCTGGCTCTGTCTTGTCCCCTTTTGAGGTCTGAGCAGCAGGAAAATCTTCCCTTTGGTTGAATCAGGGAAGCTGCATGAAGTTCCTCCATCCACACAGCTAAAGCTGGAGGAGCAGCGTGGAGGCTGCCTTGGTGTCCCCTCTTGGGCTAAGAACAAGCTGCAGCCTCCCCCTCTGGACAAGGGGGAGCTGCCAAGGAATCAGCGCAATGAAAGCATCGTTTCTTCCTGGGTTTGAGGAGGAAAAAAACATGGGGGGTTTGGGGACGTGGAAAGTCCAGGCACAGACAACCCCCACTGCCCATCCCAACAGGGAGGCATTTCCTGCCTTGCTGTAATTACTTGTGGGACAACCAGGACAGACTGGGAAAAGCCGCCCAGAAAAGATCCTACAGATCCTGTGGAGAGAGAGGAACCATTGTTCGTTCCCTGCTGCCTCATTTCTCAGATGTGGGCTCTCTCCTCCTCGCTGGGGGGGTGCTGAGAGGAATAGAGTGGAGTAAAGCCACTCCTTCCACACACGTGCACATCCCCCTCCGAAAGTCATCTGCTCCCTTGCTTTGCAAATGAGTCAAGGTATTGATCAGTCAGGTGGAAAAATATCCCATTGTTGCTCTTGTTAGACCTATCCCGAAAAGCCACTCCCCAGAGTTCCAGACAAAGATTTAGCAAAGGCAGTGAAAGAAAGGATTGTTGGGGTCGGTCCACAGAGAAATCACTGGGCAGAGAAAGCACATAAAATATGCTGATTAAAAGAAATGCCCTTGTGAGAGGGAAACCGGTCCCCCTGGAAACTGGAACACAACTTCGGTGTGTGTTCCTGGAGTGAGAGTGCTGTGCAGGACCCCGCCATGCACAGTCCCGTGGCAGTAGATGGTCTCCAACTCCCAAAATAGCCAGGGAAGCAAGGCAAGAGAGCTGGAGCTGTCACTGTTCATCAACAGTGAAGTGACTACTGAAGAGTTTAAGGGATTCATGCAATTCAGGAAAGCTGGCAAACAGCCAGAACTGCTCCATCCAGCCATCCATCCATCCATCCATCCATCCATCCATCCATCCATCCATCCATCCATCCATCCATCCATCCCACCTGTGCACAAATGGCTCTTGCTTCAAAGTGCCCCTCAGGGAAATGGTGGCAAACCTTGGCCTGTGCACACTGGGGACAAGACAAACCACTGCTGGCCAGGGGACATGGGCAGCTTTGAACTGAGAATGAAACTCTGGAGAAGTGGGGTGGGAAATGTGAGAATCCATGGAAACTGCTGCTAGGGAGGAAGGAAAAGCCAGTCAGACGCAGGGAGGATGCCCAGGCAGCATGAGGTGGAACAGAAGCCCCACACACTGACTGTCTCTACCTCCAAAACTGGGAAAAACCAGAGAAGTCCCTGCCCCAAACACTTCTAGACCCCCCTGTTTGGAGCCATTTGGAAAATCTCAACATTTGGACTAAGGCCAAATAAAAAAGGCAACACGCTTTGGGGTCAGCTCTGCAAACTTCCCTGGTGTGGTGCCAAGAAAATCCTGATGATGGTTTGACTGATAAGGTTGTGCTGTAATTGCTCAAAACTTCTGGAAACCCACCCAGCTTCACGCCACTTGTGTAAAAACCAAACTGCAGAAACCCTGAGGCCCAGTTCTTCCTCCCCTTGGAAATAAATGGTTTCCTGACTGGATCCTGTTCTGCCTCTTGGGGCCAAAATATGTGGGCCCTAAGCAAAAGTTTGTGTGCAAAGACAAATACTGAGCAAAGTGACCTGCAGAGCGAAACAGGAATGCAGTGCCTGCTGTGCTGAGGGTGTTGAGGAACAGGAGGAAAAGGGATGAACTGTGTCTCCACCAGAAATATCTGGCAGGAAGAAATCCAGTGGAGATGAATCCACTACAGCCCGAGGTGGGGAGGAAGGGTGCTCTGCAGTAGGATGGCTCCCGGGCAGGCTCCCAGTGACCCCTCTCCCTGTGCACCTGTAGGACCCTCATTTGATGCCCGCCGGGGGATCCCCACGGAGCAGGAGCAGCAGCTGTCGGGGAACGTCGGTAGCACACTGACCATGAGGGTTTCGAGGCTGCCAGACCTTTCCCAAACAAATCCCTCAAAACACTTTTTCCACCTGCAGAGGCAGGGGACAGGTTGTTCTCTCCACTTCATCAAGAATCATCAAATCTCCTGAGCTGGGAGAGACCCACAGGGATCACCCAGCCCAGCCCCTGTCCCTGCACAGACCCCCCAACAACCCCACCCTGGGCATCCCTGGCAGCGCTGTCCAAACGCTCCTGGAGCTCTGGCAGGGTTGGGAATGTGCCCATTCCCTGGGGAGCCTGGGCAGTGCCCAGCACCCTCTGGGGAAGAACCTTTCCCTGATCTCCACCTAAACCTCCCCTGCCATTCCAGGCAGCCATTCCCTCAGCAGGGCAGGGAAGAAGAGGAAGAACCTTCTTCTGCCTGTTTTAATTCCATGTGGTTTGGAAGCAGAGAGCCAGGAGCCATGACATGGATCCACTTCCGTGGGTGGGGGGGGCTTTAGCCTGACTGTCCTCTACAGCCTGGGGAAGACACAGGTGTGGGCAAGGAGGGCAGAGATGGTTTGGGCGAGGTGGATGGATGTCACCTGTCTGCTGCCACATCCCACCCCAGAGTGAGGGCCAGGACATTCAATTAAAAGAAAGCAGATCCAAAACTGATAGGGAAAATGGGATCTTTGGTGCGTCATTGCCTCGACACAGCATTTTGGGACTGTTAAAGCCTAACATGGTTCCAGAAATATTTACTGGACAATTTCCCAGAAGGGCACTCGAGTCAGGGGGAGTGAAGTGCAGGGACCTCACCTGTGGCTCACAGACCCTCGGGGGTTCAAGGGGGGAGGTTGGGGAGTGTTTTGAAAAAGTTCTGCCCCGTGCTCTCCTCATTCTTATCCTCTTCCTTCAATATCCAGTACTGGCCCCTGTCAGAAGCAGATTAACCCTTTCCTGGCCTGGAGAAGCTGCAGGGATGTGCATCCTTGCCTGCTGTGCCTGGGCACCAGCTTGCACCATCTGCATCCCCTCTTTAATCAGGTCTTGTTGCTTCTGATTTTACAGAGGGGCAGGAGGAGGGTCCTGGTTCTGGCCTATCAGCTGTTTGTGAGAGTGGAAGAGCTGCAAATTGAAATTTGGGGAGGGGGTTGCATTTAGGAACTTTTCCTCTTGCTCCTCTTTATTGCTTGCAGATGTGTTCTTTTGGGACTCCCTTGTTGCTGAACTTCTGCAATAATTCAGCCTCTGAAATTGGGCTGACAGGAGAGTGGGAGAGTTCCTTGTTAGCATTTAGGATCAACTAAAACCAAACCAAACCCCAGTAATTGTGGCTGCTGTGAAGCCTTTTCAGGAAGGTCTTCGTGCTTCCAAGGACCCCGGAGTGTCTCAGCACCTGTCGGGTGCGTAAAATCATTGCCAAGCAGGTTTGACTTGCCATGGCTTGCAATAATTTTGATGTTTCCAAAGGGAAAAGGGAATTTGAGTGATGTAATGACCCGAGTCTCCCTGTACTCTTTGTGTATTCATTCAGGGGATACCTCAAAAGGAAAGCACAGAAGATGGACAGACATCCAGAATGAAGGAAGAATCATGGCCCATACCCAGTTATGTGTTTGCCTTGGTGTCTGTAAGATCCCTTAGGAAAAATCAATATGACAACTTTGCTTTCTGTAATATGAACCATTGAAGAGGGTGGGAAAAACAAAGTGTACTGAGAAAAAAAATGTGCTGAGAAATGAGAATTATAGATTCATGGAACGGTTTAGGTTGGAAGGGACCTTAAACCTCCATCCCATTCCACCCCCTGCCATGGGCAGGGACACCTTCCACTGTCCCAGGTTGTTCCAAGCCCTGTCCAACCTGGCCTTGAACAACTGATTTGTTTATGATTTGCCGTAACAGTTTTGGCCCCCAAGAGGGAAATGAAGTTCTAATGAAAAATCTCCATGAAATGTACCAGGAGCTAAATATCACAGAGAAGACCTCAAGAATGAGCAGAAACAGGATGAAATAATTCAGAATCGAAAGTCATGAGCCTGCAAGTAAAAGTTTCCTTGAAAAGGGCACTTGATAAACCCTTTCTCTGCCAGACAGAATTCCCAGCTTGAGCCATGGCAGTAGGAACTGGTGATGGACACACGTGGACTGAGGGCAGCATTTTTGGTTCCATGGAAATGCTGGAGGCACCATGCCAGGGTGCAGGACGTGCTTTAAAGCACCTGAGTCTCTGAAAAATCAAACAATCCACTGCTGGAGGCTTTATACTCATCACCCCCTTGCGAAGCGCGGGGGAGGAAGGACTATTTTGGGAAAAGTCCCTGGGTTGGACAGACCCAGCAGCGTGCTGTCCCTGCCAGGATGTGACACAGTGTCTGGTCCAGCTTCCGATTCCTGAGATGGAACCACTTCTCCTAAATCCACTTAAGATGTGCAAACAGCCCTGTCAACAGCAGCTCGCCAGGCTCTGTGGCTTTCTCTGGGCTGCAGTAGCCTTGGTAACTCTCAGGGAAAAAAATAACCTAATTTTCTCTTTCATCCATAAGCCGAACCCTTTAATTTGCTTTCAAGTGAATTAAACATAAGCCCCCATTTTTCTAATTCCTTTGTCCTAATTTAAAAGTACTGACATTTATCAAAGGAGTTTTCTAGATTCCCCATTTGCAGCTCATTGTTTTAGTATTTTTTAAATAAACCAGAGATTGATGTTTTTTATTGCTGAAACGCTTTCCTTCCTTCCTCCTTTTCTTAAAAACAAGGGGATATTGTGTTCATTTCTAAACCTTCTCTAATAACCCAGAGAGCAGCCGGTGTCCTGCTGCGTTAGCCAGGTGACCACGGTTCATAACTGAGATTTGCCATCGTTGTCCTGGGTAATGCAGGAGCATCTTCGAGGGCACAGAGCCTCACTCAGGTGTCCCGAGTGCAGCTTAAACCCTTCAATATTCAACACGCCGCTGACCCGCAGTTCATCCCATGAAGTTATTGGAGGTACCAGGTGCTGGAGAACAACCCCAGTGTTATGAAAACAGTGATACAGCAGCACAAATTCATTTGTATTTCCAGAAACAGCAGCCGCTTGAACAACTTTCACCCTGAAATGTGGGTTTGGTGCCCTTGATCCTTTCTGAAAAAGAAATTTCACTTGTTCGGTGTTTGCACAACATCACACACACTGAAACTCCTCTCGGAGCCAACGCGAGCATAAACATGGCACAAAATACAACCTGGGGCAAAGAATCACCTTCCCCGTGGTGGGGGGGACTCTCTTGGCAAGTCTGTGCATTGGCTTTCCAAACCTGTTTTTCTCTTCGGGTGGTTGGAATGGTCTCAAGGCTGATGGAGAGCCCCTGGGGAGCAAAGTCCTCTGTTGATCCACTGGCGTGGAGGGCTGACACTGCAAACAGTTCCCACACGGCTCTGCTGGCACTCCCAGAGCTTTCTCGGAAGGACAAGGGGACGAAGTTCACCCATCACGAGATGACAGCTCTTCTCCAGACGGTGTTATTCATTCCAGCACCAGGCTGTTTTTCAATGGTTCACGACAAATCTCCATTTTCCCTCAGAATTATGGGTTGTATTTTCGTTTGCTTCCTGACCCTGATCGCCGTTCCACCACGCATTAAGTTATCTCAGAGCATCTGATCTTCCGTCAGTGTTAATCTTGGGTCTTGGCATTTGGGGAGGAATGATGGGGAGTATTTAGCACAAGACCTAATTCAACACCCTTTTGTGACTTGGTCCAGTCAAGGTCAAATCCTGAGGCTTGCACTCTGCCAACATTCCCATCTGCTTAGAGACCTCCCTGCCTGTGCTGAGGACTAAGGAGATCACCATTAAAATAAAGATTATATAAAAACGGAGTTATACTGTTAAAACCTGGGGAACATAGGGATGTACTTAGCTCAGGAAGAGGACTAGGTGTCAGCAGAAGTTACGTTGTATGTGGGGAAGAATGAAGTTGAAAGCAAGTTTAAACAAAGGTTTTCTTATCCTTTTGCTGGGATTTGGAAGTATTTCCATAAAAGCTTCTCCCTCTTCTGTTGGCCCAGTGTGGGGCACAGCCTTATCCTCCTGCAGGCACTGTGGGTTCTCCACCATTGCTCACGGTGCCTCCTGCCTTGGGTGGAATGATAAATGGAGTTGGAACTGTCTGGGCAGCTGGAATTGCTGTCAGGGGATGGGTTAAACTGGGAGTGAAGGCAGCTGCCCCCAGCAAGGACCTCATTCCATAAAGTGGGGAAATGGGGTTTAGAGCAAACTTGGAATGACAGAAGCATTTAGGATGGAAAAGCCCTCTGAGACCAGCAAGTCCAACCATCCCCAGCACTGCCCAGGCCAGCACTGCCCCATGCCCCCAGGTGCCACATCCACAGGGCTTTAAATCCCTGCAGGGATGGGGACTCCACCCCTGCAGCTGTGCCAGGGCTGGGCAGCCCTTTCCATGCAGGAATTTCCCCAATGTCCACCCTGAGCCTCCCCTGGCCCAGCCTGAGGCCGTTCCCTCTCCTGCTGTCCCCCCCGACCCCCCCCCCCGGCTGCCCCCTCCTGTCAGGGACTTGTGCAGAGCCACAAGGTCCCCCCTGAGCTTCCTTTTCTCCTTCTCTCCCTGAGCCCCTTTCCCAGCTCCCTCAGCTGCTCCTGGGGCTCCAGACCATTCCCCTAATTTCCTGAGTTCCACTGGCAGTAGCTTGGGTACAACCCCTCAGTGCAGAGGAGTGAAAGAAGAGCTGAGCCTGGGACCTTTGATTTCTGTTACTCTGTTGCTCCTGAATCCATCTCAGTTGCCTATTGCGACAAATTGAAATTTAAAAGGAAAAACCAGCATGCTGTTTTTCAGTGAACATCTGTCCTTCATTCCCTGGTGGACATTTTCTGTTGAAATACTTACAAATAAGAAAGTTTTCTTTATGGACTTAGAGAATATCCTTTTAAAAATAAAGTAAAGTTTCAGTCTCTTCTGGCAGCAATTAAGAATACAGAGTATTGTGCCTTTGAAAATTGAGCCTCTTATTTAACTGTCTAAATAGAGATTTAATTTTCCTGCTTTTGGCACCTAAGCTTGAAAATTTTCTTCTTACAGATGAAAACAGAATATTATAGAAATTGAGTCTGTGGCATTTTTATTCTGCTTTGTGAGAGAGAAAAAAACGAGGAAGATAATTTATCAGTATTTGCACCTCTTATTCTAACCCCTTTGAACCAAAATCCCTCATAAATATCAGCTCTGGATCACTCTGGATGTACCATAAAGGCTGTTTTTAGCGCAGACCCAGAGTCAGCCAGCCCGTGGAAGTGGGCAAGTGCTGCACGTGCTGGCTGAGCTGTTTCCATCAGCTCCTGTTCCAGTGACTCCTCAGCAGAGGTGTGCACAGATTCAGAGCAATAGAAAAGGAAAGCCCTCTGAGATCACCCAGTCCAACCATTCCCAGCACTGCCAAGGCCACCACTGACCCATGTCCCCCGGTGCCACATCCACAGGGCTTTGAAATCCCTCCAGTGATCTTAGAGGTCTTTTCCAACCTCACAGATTCTGTGGAGCCCTCCTCCCTCCCCCTGTCGTGTTCCCAGCCCGGATCAGCAGTCCTTTCCTTTGGAGCAGGCTCTAACTCTTCTCTCCAGGACCTGCCCACAAGGTGTTGATCTCAGTGGGGGTCTTCAGACACCCCTGGAATTCAGTTAGAAAAGCAAGTGCAGAGAGGAACGTGGTGTGACCCACCCCTGCATCCCCTCAGCCTCTTGCCCGTCCTCCATCTCTTGTGCACCCCAGGGCAGTATTTTCATGTGAAAGGACGTATTTCGGCTCTGCTCCACATCACACGAGCCCAGGCTGGAGGAGCTGTGGCCCCTCGGGGGCTCTCACTGCAGCAGTGGCTCCAGGGTCTCCATGTGGTGGATCATCTTTCCAGCCAAGTGTTTGCTCGGGGCTGAGTGAAGCAGGGGGGGTGTGGGATGGGAATGTGCACAGGAATCAGGGGAGGATGTCTTCACCAGCTCCAGTGACAATGGGGGAAACCGTGCCTGGGGCTGCCTCTGGTGAATGCGTTCCCAAGCAGGGATGTGTTGCTGTGTCTGTGTGTTGTGCTGGGTTCTATTCCCAAAGGCTGATTTAATGAAGAGAAATCCAGCATGGAGAAAGGAAATGCAAGCCCAGAGGGAAATGCCTCTGGTGCTGGAGGGGCTGCAAGCACGGCAGGGAGGGAGGATGAGGTGGTCCTCAGAAGTGTTTCCATGTTTGTGGTTCATTGGACAGGTCGTGGAATGTGGGCTTCCCAAAATCATCGGAGGTTCCAGCGGCTGGTGCATCCTCCCAGCCACGATTTCCTGCCATGGGGAACACCCTTCCCTGCGCTGCGCTGCCCTGTGTGTGCTGCCTGACAAAATCCGTTTGTCCCCAGAGCCAGAGCTCCCACACCCAGTGAATCCCGGTAATTACCGTAATCTGCTGTCGATTAGATCGGATAGCTCCGTTATCACTGTTAATAACAACTAATTAGTGAGGCTGTCACAGGGAGTGCTTCTGTAAGGGAAGGGTTTTGTCCTTAACTTCTCATAAAGGCTCTGTTTTAAATGAGAGGGAGGCTCTGGCTTCAAGGGCACCGGTACTCAGTGACTTCCAGTCCCTTGCAGCTAAATGCTCCACAAATTTCTCCCCAGAACTGCCAGCAGGGTAGGAAAACAGGAGCTTGGATGGAAAATGTACCAAGGTTCAGGCAGCCCTGGAGAGATGCAGGGCAGGTGGAGGAGGATGGCTTGAGAAGGTGGAATTAAAGGGCAAAGAATTATCATTTCTTCGCCAAGCTGGAACGGCTGGGGCTGTGTCAGGGCAGGCTCAGGCTGGAGATCAGGGAAAGGTTCTTCCCCCAGAGGGTGCTGGGCACTGCCCAGGCTCCCCAAGGAATGGGCACATTCCCAACCCTGCCAGAGCTCCAGGAGCGTTTGGGCAGCGCTGCCAGGGATGCCCAGGGTGGGATTGTTGGAGTGTCCTGGGCAGGGCCAGGAGTTGGAGTGGATGATCCCTGTGGGTCCCTTCCTGCTCAGGATATTCTGTGGTTCTGTGCTCAGTACAAAACTCTCTTCACATCTTAAAAGATTTGTTGGAAGATGACAAAGGTTGCCACTGAGGAGTGAAGGATGATTTCAGTTTTAGTGATGAAACATGAACACGTTGCCCACAGCCATTTTAGGCTTTTTTTTTTCCTGATGGAAATCTGCCCAATTAAAAGGAAAAAACCCCCTCACATTTCTCTTTCCTAGTTCTATGATTTCCTCCGTGACTCTAAACCTCCATAAAGCAGAGCCTACACAGCAGCTTTGTCAGGAGAGGAGAGCATTGGAAAGGAGCTGGTTGCTCATCCCATACCCTGACATGGGTGACTTTGCAATGGGAAAGCTCAAGAACTCCCTTGAGTTTTGGTTTTGAGATTCACACTGTGGGTACTGCTGCAGCAGGGGCAGGGATTGAGAAGATGGAGATGCTCAGAGGTAAAGGTAGCAAATAAATATACCCCTGGATCCTTTTTTTCATGTGAAAGAACATGATTAGGGTCTGTTTCATGTCACAGCTAGATGAGAAGTGGGCTTCTCCTCTCACAAGCCATTATTGAACTAGAAGCAAGGCTACCAAAATAAAACCCCTTCCATGCTCTGATCCACGCAGAATGAGGCCCCTTTGCTCCTGAGAAGCAAACCCCCCCCATGATCCATCATCGGTGCTTATGGACTGAAACTCCTCCTTGTGAATTGCAGGGAAGACCTCAGTCACTCTGGCAGTGAGCGCCTTTGCTTTCCAGTATTTGATAAAACCCCAAATCTTTATGGTCTCACTTTTAATTAGAGCAGCAGCAATTTTGTGAGGTGATGGATGGTCCCGTGATGACTTTGCTGAGGCGGCCCCACGCTGCTGTCAGGTCCAGGAGGTGAATCCGTGCTCAGTTTGTGCTACGGCTGCTGCCACTCCTGGGGCTTTGGCATCTGCTTTCATTCGTAAGACAAAAGAAGGGCTGGTCCTAAAAGCTTCCTTAATGGATGTTTGGTACTTCGCAAAGGGAGATGGTTGTGTTAAAGACGCCACAGGGGATGAGCTGTTGGGTCTGTCCTTTAATCTTCCTCCTTTTCCCTTTCCTTGAATCTGCTGCCAGCTGTCACCTGCAGGCGATATTCTGCCTCCCAGGCTGGAGGGGGAGCAGTGCCACATCCAGGAAGGAGCATTTTCCAGTGCTGGAAGCACTGGCCTAGCGTTCATCCCCTTGCTTTGGCATGCAGGGATTAACCTCCTTGAAACTGTCACTGCTGCTCCCACAGCCTGCCTCAGTTTCCCCAGCTGTAAAAAAGGAGTAGTGCTTAGGAGAGGTGCCAGGGACCTGAGAATTACTTGGGGGTAAGAAACCAGTACATGGAACGTGCTTTTGCAGGAACACAGATACGTATTCCGTGCAACTGTGCTCTTGTTTTTAAACCCTTTTGCTTCCCAGGGTTCATCGCCCGTGTTCCCATCACACGTCGCTGCTGGCAGCACACCCAGATGTTTGTGGAAGAGGCAGATGTTGGCAGCCTGTGCATGTTGAGACAACTGGCAGCAAAGAGCCCCACTGCCAGGACTGTTCCCTCCTCACGTAGCTCAGTCTTGCCCTGTCCTGTCTCCGGGCTGTGCCTGGGGATGTGTCTTCCCTGGTAAATGTGGAACACAAGGCTGGAACTTGAAATATGTGTCAGGCTGATTGCTGGGGGCAGTCACTGAGATTTCCCTCGGAGTCAGAGGGGAGGAACAGGGGGGTTTAAGGTTCAACTCCTCTTGCCCCAAGTCATGTCAACATCTGCTCGCATGAACCGTGTCTTCTTAGCTGCACTGGCTCTGAAGAGCAGCAGCTGTGAACAGGAACCTGCGCTGGAAACATCCAAAGGTTCATCATCTGGGACCGTCCTCTGGGTCTGTAATGGCAGCTGACCTCTGTATCAAACTAATGCCCCATAACAAGTCAGCAGCAGCAACGTTTGATGTCCAGGGCTGTTCATCCCTCTCCTGCCAGGCAAATCCCTCTGCAAAAGTTGTTTCTGAGGTGTTTCACTGGTTCTGGTCTCAGCCTCAAAACACCAGGTCCCTGCAAAAACCAACAAGGCTGTTGTATGACCTGCCCACACAGGACTAGGAAAACACAGTGGCTTCAACAGGAATGGAGATTTCACAGAATCACAGAACAGTTTGAATTGAGAGGGACCTTAAAAACCATCTTGTTCCACCCCCTGCCATGGGCAGGGAACCTTCCATGAGAAGGCGCAATGCCACGGCTCCATGGGAGCTGATTTCCAGCATGTATTTACATATTTACAGACACCCCTCCCAAAGCCAGCAGCCCAGGCTGCTGTCTCTGTTGCTACAACGCAAATCAAGATGGGCTGGATTGTGATGGAGTTTCTGCCCCGAGCAGACGGGCAGATGTTCCACCTGCAGAGTCAGCAGCAGCAGCCAAAGCTGTTCCCCGTGTGGCAGTGAGGGAGGAAAGATTTCCTGGGGTAAAGTGCTCCTCCATCTGTGCTTTCAATCACAGACTACAAAAAGAGTGATTTTAGGTGCTGGGGTTTGATATAATGTGCCCTATTTTCCATCTCTCAGGCCTGAACACGGAGTGCTGTGCCTGTGGATGCACCAGGCTCTCGGGATGCTGCCAAAGGACCCGCGAATCTCCAGAGCTCCCTGTGGCTGCTTCCTCTCGTCTAAACCCTGGGCCAGGCATTTACTAGAACTGCAGTCACAGCCAGGGAAGAGCTGGCCTCACTGCTGGAACTGGGCATGGAGCGAAGGCACGGGGACGGAGTCTCTGCTTCACCCACAGCAATCCCATGGGACCAGCGCTGGGCTCACATCGTGCAGAGTCACTGCCTGAGAAGGGTCTCAAACTGGCAGAGGAGGGTTAGATGGGATATTAGGGGAAGTTCTTCCCTGTGAGGGTGGGGAGGCCCTGGCACAGGGTGCCCGGAGAAGCTGTGGCTGCCGCTGGATCACTGGGAGTGTTCAAGGCCAGGCTGGATGGGGCTTGGAGCCCCCTGGGATGGTGGAAGGTGTCCCTGCCCATGGCAAGGGGGTGGAACAAGAAGATCTTTAAAGTCCCGTCCAACTCAAACTGTTCTATGATTCTGTGGTCCCCAGAGCCCTGGAAGACACTCAAGTGTGTCCTTTGTGGGGGACAGCTGGGTCCTGTGAGGCCTGGAGGCCATGCTGATGTGTGAGGGTGCCTCCAGCAGCGGGGTGAGGAGCACTGCAAGCCCAGCTCAGCTCTGTGCTGGGAAGAGATTAATTTACTTTGATTAATTTACTTTGGATTTGGTTGAAGGTTGGACTGGATGATCTCGGAGGTTTTTTCCAACCTTAGGGATTCTGTGGGATGGTACAAACCAGCAGGGAACTGAGTTCCATTCTCATTTGGGTTTGGGGGGGATCATCTCCTGCACCTGAGGTCTTGCTAGGACCGGGTCCCTGCCTGGCCCCCAGTCAACCCAGTTTGACTCTCCTGTGGTGTGGCAGGGAGACGCTGGAGCAAACCAACAAAACCATCCCAGAGCAGACAACCGTCCGGTGCACATTCCTCCTGTCACACATTTGTCCCCCCTTTTGCAAACTAGCAGTGAAAAACCAAATTTAAAAAAAAGAAATTCACTGCACAAGTTGGATTTGTCCTGATGGAATGTTCTGGTGCCTTTGATGCTCTTTGAAGCGTCATTGCAGGATAGGAGGGAGGTTTTTCCAGCAGAATTCAGATCCAAGCTTCGAATCAAGTTACATTTCAAAGTGCTCAGATCTTGTCTTGGATTAGGGGGAATTTGGATGTGCCCTTGGCAGTTGTCTCAACAATTTGGAGAATTCAGAGCCAGAAATTGGCATCGATTTCAAAGGGGTTTTTTCACAGCTCTCCGAGGCCTTGATGTTGGTGTCATCCATTGGTTCATTATCTCAGAGGGTGTAAGAACAGCCCAGAGGAAGGTTTGAACTGAAACTTTTGAGACCACTTCCAAGTTTTCTAAGATATTCCAAGACTTTGACCTTACCAGCCTTTAAGGTGGATGTGGTTAGCAAATGTTTTGTTCTTTCCTGAAAACAGATATAAAATCAAAACAGAAGAGCTTCTGTTCTTTCAAGGATAAAAAGAATCAACCTTTCACTGAACCCAGTGTTTTGTGAGGTTTTGGCAAAAAAAGGCTCCCCAGGTTCAGTCTTCGATGAGCAATGTGAGTATTTTCAAAGGAGGCAGAAACTTTCCACACACACACACTCCCCCCCCCAAAAAAAAAGGAAAAAAAAACTTTAATTCCCCTCAAATCTCTCTTACAAATGATGTAAAAGTAAATATTTTAGCAGCTTCCCCCTGGATGCACTGTCACTTCTTATCAAATCACTTTCTAGGAGAAATACTGCCAAACTCTGCTTTTCTTAAATCCTCACTGTCCAGGCTTCTTCATCCTGAATCAAGTGATTGATGGATGTCACAGACACTTCCATTCACACGTAGGTAGCCCAGAGCATTGCACCCCAAGGTCCTTCCCTCTGGCACTTCACACTTCCTGCCAAGCCAATGCACAGATGATTGTTCCTTTGCTGACTTTCAAGCCTTAAGCTGAAGGAGCTCAGGATTAGATGGGATATTGGGAAGGAATTGTTCCCTGGGAGGGTGTAAGGCCCTGGCACAGGGTGCCCAGAGAAGCTGTGGCTGCCCCTGGATCCCTGGAAGTGTCCAAAGCCAGGCTGGACACTGGGGCTTGGAGCAGCCTGGGACAGTGGGAGGTGTCCCTGCCCATGGCAGGGGTAGAACAAGAGGATTTTTAAAGTCCCTTCCAACCCAAACCATTGTGTGATTCCATGGTTCTGTGATCCCTCTGACTGCTGGCCCACACGCTTGTGCCATGTGTCCTCTCCCGGAGCATGACTCACTGCGTGACTCCTTCATGGAGCTCTTTCCAGTTTATTAGAAGAGATTCTTCCATTTCATTAACCAGGACATTTTCTGAGTTTGTTTATTTTAAAACACCACAGCACGCTAGATCTTACTCTGTGCTCTCCAGTTGGTGTTTCTAATAACCACTCCAAAAGTGAGGGAGAGCATTATTTTCCAGGCCTTTATTCTCTCACATTTACTCTCACAGCTTTTAAAATTACATGTTGTCATGGCTTTCCTCCAGGGAAGCACTGGAGGATATTCTTTGCTTCCAATGACAATTATAACATATCCCCTTGTAGCTCATCTCCCCCTGGGCTGGGCAATAGGCGCAGCTTCCTACCCCAGGATTCCATCAGATGTGATGATTTCCTGCCTACTCCAGGAGGCCAAACAGAGTCAGGGGTGGACGTCCACAGAAGAGCTGCACAGATATTCTCCCTCCCTTGTACTCCTAAAGATCCTTCTGTGGTTCAAAGGGAAGGTCCTCTCTTCTCCCCCTGGTCCTCCTGTGGCACCACTTACCAGAGTCTGACAGGACAAGGGGAAATGGCCTCAAGCTGGAGGAGGGGAGATTTAGATTGGATATTAGGGAGAAGTTTTTCCATGTGTGGGGAAGAACCCTGGCACAGGGTGCCCAGAGAAGCTGTGGCTGCCCCTGGATCCCTGGAAGTGTCCAAGGCCAGGCTGGATGGGTCTTGGAGCAGCCTGGGACAGTGGAAGGTGTCCCTGCCCATGGCAGGGGGAGGAATGGGATGAGCTTTAAGGTCCCTTCCATCCCAAACCCTTCCATAGTTCTGTGACTCTCCACTACTGTACTCTGGACTAATTGTGGTTTTCATCAGAAACTCTGGTTCCTCTGACAAGGATCTTCCTTCTGCTTAATTCTGCCACAGTTTTTCCAGCCTTGTCCAGCTGCCTGCTCCAATGGAAAGCCAGGAGATGCCTCCACGTGCAACGCGGGCGCCGTGGCCCTGACGTGGGAGGGCCCCTTTGCTCTGGGATGGTGTTGAAGGAACATTTCCTACAGTAAACAAGTTGCTTGTCCTGAGTCTTTAGCAGTGCCAGCTGACCCCAGATGACTCACATCTCCTATTTATCTGGATTTTATGCTGTCTGACCTCCATTTCCCTCCCTTCATTCCTGGGGAACAATAAATCAGGATTCAGTGGTGCCTGTGTAATGAGAAACCCAGGCCTGATTTCTCAGCTGGTGTCAATGACTGTACATCCACCAGCTCTGCCGGAGCCGATGTTCACCGAGGGTGAGCACCAACCCCCTCCCCCCCAGGCCTTTCTGGTCCTCTCTGTGAGGCTGTAAAATAAAATGTTCCTGGAAAAAGATGTCTCTCTTTTCCTCTTTTTCCGTGACAGACAATACAGAGGAGCAATTTCCCCAAAGTGTTCTCTAGAACAGCACGGAGTATGGATTGATTAGTTTGCAAGTTTTTTTTTGTGGTGCAGCTGCCCAGAAATCAGGCTGAGAGCACGGGTGGGACACTTTGCAGCTCACAGCCTCGGTGCAGGGAATTGCTGCCTGCGTAGCTGCTCTTTTCCTCCAAAGATCCTCTTTTGCTGTGCTGTCCCTCTGGTCCTGCAGAAAAAACTCTTTCCTTAATGGTATTTCATAGGTTGTTGTTTTGGTTGATTTTTACTCCTTTTTTCTTTTTTGCACCCGTAAAATTCCTGTATGTGATGAGAGCAAGGTGTGGAGCGTAGATTCAGTGCCAAGGTGACAGGACACAGAACACAGGACTCTCAGGAGAACCCAAACGTGTGAGGAAAGGAAATCCCAGACTGTTTGAATTTCAGTGCTAACAGCCCCAAATATGGCAGAGGCTACGAGGGAGATTTACTGAGGAGTTTTGCATTGAGATGTCTGGAAATCTTCTCTTTCCACCTTCCCAGTCCCACTGCGGGGAGCCAGCAGCTCCCTGTTGCTGTGGTGGTGAGGTGTTTGCACCATCATCTCTCAATGGCAACGTGTCAGATGTGGCCTTGGGCCTGGTCCACCTCTAGGAAACTGCCAGAGAATCCCAGGATGGTTTCAGTGGGAAAGACCTTAAAGCCCTCCCAGTGCCACCCCTGCCATGGGCAGGGACACCTCCCACTGTCCCAGGCTGCTCCAAGCCCCAGTGTCCAGCCTGGCTTTGGACACTTCCAGGGATCCAGGGGCAGCCACAGCTTCTCTGGGCACCCTGTGCCAGGGCCTTACACCCTCCCAGGGAACAATTCCTTCCCAATATCCCATCCAGCCCTGCCCTCTGGCAGTGGGAAGACATTCCCTGCGTCCTGGCACTCCAGGCACTTGTAAAAAAGTCCCTCTACTTTGAAGGGGGCTGAAAATAAATGGATTCAGGAGTTTTTGGGAGGAGGATGAAAAGGAAGACCAGAAAGAGGCAGAAATAACCCCAATTCTTTAGGAAACAGGCAGTGGGGGATGTCTGGCTGTGGCAGCCTGGAGTGGACAACACGGGCACCCTGCAAATCACAGGAAATCTGCAAGGAAGGGGCTCCACAACCACAACTGATGTGGGATCAGAATTCAAGTATTTTGGCTCTTATTTTGTACCAATTTTTGGATGTGGCTGCCCAGCAGAGTCTGGGCCAGCCCCTGCCTGAGAGAGCAAATTCTGCCCCTCTTCTGTGCTCACTGTCCCATTCCAGGAGAGAAAAAGAGGGGGATGGGATGGGATGGGATGGGATGGGATGGGATGGGATGGGATGGGATGGGATGAGATGAGATGGAGTGCTACGGGCAGGGATGATGCTTGGGGATGATCCTCAGGGAGCTGATGTGAGCTGAGATTTTCCTCCCTGGTGCTTCTGCTGCTCTGGGAAGGGAGCAGGGTGGCCATGCCTGGAGCCTCACTCATTACAGCGACCCCGGGGCCCCTGCTCATTCCTTACCCTTCCCACACCCCGTCCCTTGTCCCAGTGCTCTCTCCAGCCCTGTCCATCTCCCGAGCACGGATGTGCTTCCAGCTAAACCCCCGGTGGAGCTGAGACCTGCCAGCATGCAGGAAACTGCTGAGAAGTTCAGAAGGATTTTTTTTCTCTGGTTTTTTTTCTCACGTCTTCATATTGTCAATTACTGTCTATGAGCACAGACTATTTATAATCAGGAGAAGGTGCTCAACGCACGCCCCCAGGAGATACAGCCTGGTTCAGAGCAAGGTTCAGAGCTTGTGAATAATTTTTTTTTTTCAGACTCCTGATTTTCCTGGAATCAATGAAAAACAACTGAAGTAAGTCAAGCCCAACTATTTCCCCTCTTATTTTCAGAGAAATGAAAAAAAGCTGGAAAAAATGATCATTTAGGGTCAACTCAAAATATTTCCCTTTTCCTCCTAATTAAATTTTTTGCTTAATTTTGAAGTTTTTAAAAATAACCAGGTCCCCTATGAAAGAAATTCCACTTTCAAATGACAAATGGGAGCTGAAAGGTTTTGCTTTGAAAGTGCTCTGGTGTTTCTGATGTGAAACATAAGACAGGTTGAAAAGAAATATTTTGACATTTCACTTCCATCATCCCCTTACTTTTATTCTCAATTCAAACCATCAGCTACACTCAGCCCATATTCTCCAATAACCCCACAGCCCCCATCCCTCCACTTTTAATTGAATTCACTCCTTGTGAAAAATGACTCACAGGTCTCTACACAGCATTTGGTCCAAGCTGGTCAAAGACTGCTTTTAATTTCTGCTTTCTTCTCTTGGAGTTTGCTGGTCACCAGCAATGGCAAGGACAGCCATCATTTGGGGATTAGAGCCCAAAATGAGAGGGAGAAGAGAAGACAACCCTTCCTTTCTCTTTGGGGAAGAGGGGAAAAGGGAGGAGAAATGACATAAAAATATTTTGCTGAGCAAAAGTGATCCCAGAAGGACTCAACCCACCTGAGAGACATTATTTTGTGACGCTCGGTATCTGCCCACGAGCACACGGGTGTGCCATGCCCAGCACAGTCATTCCAAGGCATTTAAGGTCGAAGGATACTGCTAGGAGTAATTTTCCAACAGCAGAGGATCTTGCCAATAGCACTGGGATTTCCCAGGGCATGCGGAGGTGTATCTTTGTTAGTCCTGGCCTTGCAACAGCCCCAGGTTTGCTCAGCTCTCACTTTAAATGAACTGTGATCAATTAAAAGCTCTGCTCACTGCTTATTCAAAGAACACACAAATCTTCAGAGTCTGCTTTTCCCTTCTGGACTGCCTTTGGAAGACTGAAAATAAAGCGAATGCCAATTCTAAATATTTTCTATCTCCATGTTCCCAAGCTCAGATGAGTCTGACGGCTCTGGAAAGCTGTAAGGAAACAACCAGAGCAGACCAGAAATCGTGGGGGAAAATTTCACCTCTTATCACCTTGGAAGGGAAAATATTCCTTCCGGTTTTCTTCTGATTTTAGACAAATGTGGGCTTTTGGGGGGACAAACTGGAGGGTTCCAGCACTGTTGAAATCCAGCTGTGAAGATACAAAGAAACTTCTCACTCACCTGAGAGATTTTGAACTCTGTAGAGGAGGTATCCCAAAAACTTCATGAAGCAGGTTCAAATTCACTTTAAGGGGTGGAAGTGCATCTTCCTAATGGGCAGCTCCTAATTAAAGATGTTGGGCAGACCAGATGGAGCTTGAGCAGCAGTTTTCTTTCCTGCCCCTCTTTTCACAGCACATTCAGGACCACGCTCTCCCAGCTTTCCCAGGCTGTCAAGGAGGCACTTTGGAACATGTCCCACATGCACTTAACCCAAATCAATCTGTGTTGGACTGACTTTCTCATGTTAATCAAGTCACTGGAGATGGTGAAGACAAATGTGGGACACTGCCTGTGCTTGCCAGGGAGGGAAGGACATTCCTGCCCCTTGCCAAGGCCCGGAGCCTTCCCTGAATTAGCACTGCTGGGTGCTGCAGGACTGCAGACAGCTGGACCTGGTGATCCTAGGGGTCCTTTCCAGCCTGAATGATTCCATGATTCCCTTCCCTTTGCAGCCAAGGTTTGTCTCCTGTAGCTCAGAACAAATTGTTGCTTCTCCACTTAGACCCTTATCTTGTTGGTGCCCCTATTTTTGAAAGCTGCTGGACTCCCAGAATTACAGAAGTACGGGATGGTTTGTGTTGGAAGGGACCTAAAGATCATCTACTTCCAACCCCTTCCACTACCCCAGGTAACTACAAGCCCTGTCCAACTTGGCCTTGGACATTCCAGGGATCCAGGGGCAGCCACAGCTTCCCTGTGCCAGGGCCTCACTGCCCTCACAGCTGAGAATTTCTTCCTAATGTCCAGTCTAACTCTACCCTCCCTAAGTTTACAGCCATTCCCTGTGTCCTGTCCCTCCATGCCTTGTCCCCAGTCCCTCTCCAGCTCTCCTGGAGCCCCTTTAGGCCCTGCAAGGGGCTCTGAGCTCTCCCTGGAGCCTTCCCTTCTCCAGGGGAACATTCCCAGCTCTCCCAGCCCGGCTCCAGAGCAGAGGGGCTCCAGCCCCAAATCCCAGTCTATGATGAGAAGAGCAGCGCCCTGTTTTCAGGGTAACTCTGCTGTTCAGGATCCTACCCCAGGCCCCACCCAAGCCAGGCAAGGAGAATTGCTTGATTTACATCAGTTGATAATCCCAACTGGTATCTAAAAGCAGAGGAAAGAGGCAAAGTTCCATAAAAACAGAGCTGGATGCCTGGAAAACCCATTAAAACCCCTCAAAATACAATGGATAATGAATCCTTGGTTGGCCATAATGTCTGTGTAACCCAGTGGGCAGCTGACATCACATTTATCTTCCAAATGTTACCTCTGGTCCCTTAAAACACATTATCAGCACAGATTTGTGTTGCTGGAGAACTGGAAACATAAACACTCCAATTAAAATCTTTATCAGTCAGACAATGCCTGAGAATTGAAGTCCTGTGCTGCGCCCGTCCATCTCCCACTGATGGCCCCGAAGATACCCTGCTGGAAAAGCTCTGCAGACTGGGAAAAACACGCTCCTCGTGCTGCTGGCCAGTTAATTGTGGGTTACAGCGGCTTTTTGTTGTTGTTGTGGTGGTGGTTTGGGTTTTTTCTCTTTCCCTCAGCACTGGAAATTCATTAGTCACAGGGCCGGGAGGTTAAACGGCACTGCGTGCAGAGCGTGATTTATTTTAGGTTGCACGAGCTTCACAGACTTTCTGCCTAATGCTTTTGCATTCTCTCCTGCCCTCTCCTCCTCCTTTCCATTATTCTTGTCAGTCTAACAGCTAACAAGACTGATCTCACTGCTTCCTGAGCCCTGCTCCCCCTCCCAGCTCTGCCTTCACAGTACTGTTCATTGTAATACAGCTGAATAGAAAAGATTCAAAGGCACAAAGGGCTCGGAGGGATTTGCTTCCAGTCAGTGTCCCCTGAGGCACAGGTGTCTTTGTGTCCTTGAAACCTCGCCAAACCTGAGGAAATGTGGGATCTTTAACTGGTCTTCAAACTAATGCACACATTGCTCGTGCTCTACCTCCTCCCGCCTCTGCCTGGTACCCAGGTTCATCGGTCCAGGAGCACGGAAGTTGAAGGAGGCAGCAGGTCCCACCAGCTGGAATCTGACCCGTGATGCCTCTTTATACAGAACTTGTGGCCTTGGCTCTGAATTTTTATTCTTGTTCCTTTTTTCACGAGCCTCATGGTGATGTTGGTGTCTTTCCTTCCTATTTACCCTGTAATTCTCTTCACTTGGATTCACATCATTTCAAGTCTTCAAAACTTAAAATCTCTGTGACTTTAAACAGGTGTTCACATCTCCATCCAAATTAGCTGCCCACCCTCATTCCTAATCAGGGGAGAAACTTGGGTATTCCAGGAATGACTTATCCTGTCCTAAGCAAATTTCTGAAACAACCCGGGTGCCTCATGCCCTGTTTGACTCCAAGGGCTACCACAGGAGCCCAGGGCACTGCCTCTGGTGGAGACTGCCACACTGCAGACCTGTCTGTTTGAATCATAACATCACACAATGGTTTGGGTTGGAAGGGACCTGAAAGCCGATCCAGTGCCACCCCCGCCATGGGCAGGGACACCTCCCACTGTCCCAGGCTGCTCCAAGCCCCAGTGTCCAACCTGGCCTTGAATTCCTGGGATGGGGCATCAATAAATCCGTGTTGTTGTCTCCTCTCTATGGTGATTGACACCAACCAACGTCCTCAGCTCAGGGCACAGAAAGGCCTCAGAGGAATCTGAGTTTTTGTTTTACATCAGGAATAACTATTTGGCATAAATTAACCTGGGTGTCCACCAGGACATGGAAATTCCCCTTTGGAAAATGTTCTTGAGGAAGCAAATTGGGGAGGGAGATGGATGTGAGAACAGTTAGAGGCCAGCCATGCACTCCATCAAGCCTAAAGGAATGAGCTGTCACAGGGATATATATATGGGGAGAGGGACACTGCTCAGTAAATTAAAGCCCTGACAGCCCTTGACTCCACTCCAAAGTGCTAATTGGAAAGACTTCAGCTGCTGCTGTCCCCAGAGAGCGATATCTCAATCACGGCCTGCCCTCCCCAGGTCAGCTCAGAGATGTTATCGTCTGCTGCTTGGGCTTTTCCTGGAAGAGGCTCAGGAGTATGAGGACAGGAGGAAATGTGTTTTCTTTGCTTCTCCATGGCTTTTCCGAGCTCTGCTGTGCTCGAGTTGGAGCACCCAGAGGAAAGGCCGGTCCTTGGCTGGTGGCAGGTCCGTGTCTCACCACAGAGCTGCTGTCACCACCCGAGAAGTTGTGCAGCTTGGTCGGACTGGAGACCTTCGGGTGGTGGCTGGTGGCAGAGTTACCCCGCTCGGAGAGAGGATCTGGCCTCATCACACCTATGGAATAAACACTGAAATGTCACACTCTTAATTACAGCTGTAACCAATTCCACTGTTACTGATCAAGTATCAATTATGCAGATTTACTATAGCCTGTGGCATTGTCAATACCCAGCATCTGACGACCCAAAATTACTCCTATTAAGCGTTAAGGCAATATCTGAGACACTGCTCCTTGATTAACTGGCAGGAGAAAGCTTGGTTATGGGCAGGAAAAGCCTGACTTTCTAACAGTGGCTGCTTTGACTTTGTTAGTTGGATCCATCTTGTCTTGGTTCATAAAATCTTCTTGTTTCCTCTAGAGAACACTGAAATCTTTGACACACAGTGGGTGCATTTCCCAGCTTGTTTGAGTGTAGCTGATCCACCAGAGCTGGGCCTGGAGAGGTCATTACTGCACCACTTACTCTGCACTCTCTTTAAGAGAGAGAAACTACTGGCACTCTCTTCTGTGGGAGACATGAAAACTTGGCAATGGACATTTTTATATCATTTCATAATGGAAATGCACAGGTGCCCTGGAGTTATTGGAAAGGCTCTCCCTCCCCGGAGGTAAAATGTGATCACCTTGTTCAAACCTGGCCAAGAAATGCAGACAAATCCTCTGCCTCTTCCAAGAGAGCCCCAAGAGCTACAATTGCCTGAAGAAATTAGGACTACAGCTCTTCTCCATGACCCAGTAGTAACAATTGAGGAAAATATTCCTCTCAGTTCAGACCAATCTCATCTGCAGCTCTGAGCAATGTAAAGTTTTCTTACCAAGTTATTGTAATTCCATCATTTTGAAACACTTTCCCTGTGGCCTCTTAGAAAATGAGCATTTTTGGTAACTCAGTGTTCATCTAAATAAGAGAGAGAGACATTTTCGTTGCTGTACAATGGGCTAGAGAGGCACATGGACAATGCCCCCACAGTGGGATGGAGGAGAAAGGTTTCCTGCAGGAGTGGTTTTCAAAACATCCATTCAAACGTGAGGATGTGCCAAGCTGTCGAGCTACTCAAAGGGACATTTGGTTAACTGGGACTGGACAGCTTGGCTCTGCCATTGAGGGGGAGAGGAGTAAACACTGCTCCAGAGAGCCAGAGCATCTCTGGGAGGGCTCACAGAAGGTGTTCCTGGTGTGTAACAGGAGGGAGGGGTGTGGAATGGGCAGATAAATGTCACTGCAGCGTGTTCTGATCCCACAGCAGCTTCACACGGATGGATTCAGTCATTTTGCAAAGGTCTGGTAGTAAAGTGAAGGGAGTTGAAGGAAAGGAAGGGGGAGCTGAGCCCTTCCAGATGTCTCAAGGACCAAACTCCAGAACTGCGGGGACCGTGCAAATGAGGTCCAGGCGACAACCACCATAAAGTATATACTAATCAGACTAATAAATTAGAGATAATCAAGGAAGCCTCACCTCTTGGGAGCATCAAAAAAACTTCCATGACATCTGTGAAGCTACTCCTGGTTTGCACCCTGGAGTAGAAGGATCAGACCCAAATTCTCCAAAGCTGTGCTGCGCAGCTGGGCCCATCGCACGCGTCCCAACAGAAGGAAGGCACATCCTCTGACCAGGGACAGGACCAGGGAGCGGCTGGAGCTGGGCCAGGGGGGTTTAGGATGAATTTCAGGGAAAGGTTCTTCCCCCAGAGGGTGCTGGGCACTGCCCAGGCTCCCCAGGGAATGGGCACATTCCCAACCCTGCCAGAGCTCCAGGAGCGTTTGGACAGCGCTGCCAGGGATGCCCAGGGTGGGGTTGTTGGAGTGTCCTAGGCAGGGCCAGGAGCTGGATCCATGATCCCGTGGGTCCTTCCCAGCTCAGAATATTCTGTGATTCTCTGCGGACCAACCTCATCCCGGACCATCTGTGTCTTGTCACAGTTTTCAACAGAGCTTCCCAAGGACAGAAACATCTCAGAACAACATCTTTGGCTGCCTCTTGATCCCCGAGCTCCTGCCATCCCAGCCACGCAGCCCCTGGGGTCAGGATGCTGACAAGCTGTTGTTACCACTTGGCTCCAGATGAAGAGCCTGGCTCAGGTCTGGCAGCTGGACAGCTCTCCCTGCTCAGCGCTGCTCCAGAGGCTCCGCAGGGCTGAGAGCTCAGGCGTGAGCACGTTCCACTCCTGGAACAGCCACGCTGCTGCTGTGCCTGGGATATCACCCAGCTGACCCCCAGCTGAGAACTCACACTTGGCTTTTAATTACTGTTACAATTAGCACTGGTTTCTTGGCTCCCTCTTCATGCAGCTTTGCAGGGAGCAGCAGCTCCGAAGCCACTGCTGTGGGCTCCCTGTGCAGGAAGGGATGTGCCCTGAACTCCCAAGATGGTGGAAAGACAAGGAGAAGAAATGAGCTGGGATGAGAATCAATGAAAGTGATAGAAGTGCCAAGGATCCTGTTCAGGGGAGCCAAAAGTGACTTGAAAGAGCTGTGCAGCCTTTGAGTGCAGCTGCTCACATTTCGTCTGAACACAGGGATGGGGATAAAATCATAGAATCATAGAACAGTTTGGGTTGGAAGGGACTTTTAAAGGTCACCTAATCCAACCTCCCTGCTGATGCCTGAGGTGGCCACTTAAAAAAAACCCAGAGACTAGACAAGAATAAGGGAATAAAGGTGGGTATTTATTTGAAGGGCCTTCAAAGGTGCACCCTGGGCAGGCCAGAGGCTACACCCAAGATGGACCCCGAGTCACAGGTTCTTCACACTTTTATAAGTTTGGTTCATTTGCATATCAGGGTCAATTCTCCAATTAAAACTGCAGTTAATGATGTAACTACTCCAAGTTTACCCCCCCTTCTAAGATGTACGTTTACACATTTTGGGCCTAGGACAGTCTGGGCGTCCTTGGAGAGCAGGCTTGGAGAGGTTTGTTATGTCTAACCAGCATGAGAGAGCAGAAGTTAACAGGCTACAAGAACTTCAGAGTTACACAATAAGCAGTACAGGATTTGAAAAATATTAAAATTAAGACCTAAGGCATCACTGCCATGCACAGGGACATCTTCAACTAAACCAGTAAAAACTTCTAAATATCTAATCTAAACTGACATCTTTTAGTGTAAAACCATCACCCCCTGTCCTGTCAATGTGTACTGGGCAGCACCGCCCATTGCTCTCACTACCAACTCTGTGACGATGCAATCTCAGGATTTGTTCCTTCCCCTGGGAAGAGGAGCTCAAACCTCCCCATTTGGGAAGGTCTGATGTCCGTGAAGGTCTCAGATGAGTAACGCTGCTGCTGCCACGCTCTGTGACCATAAATAAGGCACACAAGGAAAAGCAGCAGCCGTACCAAGTCTCTCTGCCAGCAGCTCTGCTCCAGTGAGAGCAGCTCCAGCTGTGTCACTGAGCGAAGTAAAACGTGGAAAAACCCTCTCCACCCTGGTCTTGACTGGAAATTTACTGCTTTTGTTTCAGACCTACAAAAGTCCTTGGGAACCCTGCCTGCCCTGTTCCTCTCACACCCTTCTGTGTCAGGCATAAAAAGGAGCTGCAGCCCTTCTCATCCCACCCTACTCCTGACTCGGCTTTGGAACCCAACCCGAGCTTGCCCTGGGCAGCCAGGCAGTGCTAAAGTGCCGTGTGCTCTTCCCAAGGCCTCTGCGGGGACCTGGACTCAGAACCCCCAAACCATGACCCCAAACCTCAGCAGGCTGTAGAGAAGGATGATCCTTGGCTATCTTCCTCTCTTTTCATGCTGAAGATCTTCCCAGGCGTTCTGGGCTCTGTCCAGCTCTTCTTTGCCACTGCCTAGGGTTGCTCCTGGGTGGTCCTTGCCCAAAACCAATCCCAAAACTGCGGCTACAGAAGCTCCTGCAGGAAAGCACTGCCTTGTGCAAGGGCTCTTTCCAAACACAGCCCTGCAGAAGCTTTTCCCTCAGCCCCAAGAAGGTCCAGAGCTGTGATAGGAATCACTGCCACCAGATCAGCTGTGCCAAAAATGTGATTTACACCAGGAAACACATGCCGAGAGCCTTACAGGGGGCAGTGCTGTAGGTGGGACATCTTCCCACTGCCAGTGATTTGTCAGATCCCACCAGGACCTTGTTTGTTAGGGTTTAAGAACTGCTGCTCCACTCAGTACTGACCACAGCCTTGGTCATGGGATCCCAGGCTGTCCCTCAGGTCTTCTTAGTGCAGATCTAACTCTGAGGCCTTGTTGCCATTTTCTGGATGTGTCCTGCAGCACATAAAGGGTTACTGTGCAGCCAAGGAGCTCGTGGAGTGGCAAGGGCATACAAGGAAAGCATTAATCACAAGGAAAAATGTGAGGAATGTCACCCTCTGCAAAATCAAGCCCTTGTTATCAGTTTGAGAGACAAGCACTCTGGAGAGGCCTGGGCTTTGCTTCCTTGCCAGGCCTCCCTCAAGCCAACAGCAGTGGCATGAGGCAAATTCACCTCTGTGTCTGCAGACTGGGGACTTACACGGTCACTGGTCACCCTCCAAGTACAGGGACAGAGACCTCCCTGCCTTGTCAGGTGTCCTGGGACCCTGCAGGGCTGCAGGAATGTGGAGCCCCAAAAATCAGGGTCACACACTCCAGGGAAAGCACCACCATGGTGGGAAGAGTGGCTTCTGCAGGGACTGGAGACACTGGACACAGGGAGGAGTCTGCAGGATTGAGGAGAGAGCACTGGTTCCATGCCTGGGACAGGCGGAAGAGCAGCAGTGGCAGAGCAATGGTGAGGAGCTTGGTCGGGTTGTGGGGCAGCTCTTGTGGGCAGGAACAGAGGTCCCAAGGGCCAGAAGGAAGGGTGCACCAGTAATGCTGCTCTGAGTCAGTTCCAAAGCCTTCCTTTCCCTGAAATCCAATCAGTCCTCCCTCACTTTGAGTTAGTTTAGTTCATGGTTAGCTGGGAGCATCCCTGCTCATGGTTAGCTGGGAGCATCCCTGCACCACAAGCAGCTACAATGACAAGGACAATACAAGTGTCCTCTAGGCGAAAGAAGAATAACCCTGAAAAACTTCCAGGCGTGTAGAGGACCTTCAAAGGGTCATGGAATCACAGAACTGTTTGGGTTGGGAGGGGCTTTTAAAGGCCCTGTCATGGGCGGGGACAACTTCCACTGAACCAGCCTGGCCTTGGACCCTTCCAGGGATGGGGCAGCCACTTGTCAGTGTGAATAGAAACTACACAGCTTCCAGTACATCCACATTCCACCTCTAATTACAGTCAGTTCTACTCCTCTGTCCCATGTGTCCAAACACAATCTCGGATCTGTTCCTCCTGAGTGCTGCAGCTCTCTCAGCCCACGAGGTGCTCTTGGATGGGCTCCTGTTGTGGTGGCTGCTGCAGGTGTCACTGCAGGAGGTTAAGGATGGATGTCCGAAAGGGAAGCTCTCCCTGTGGCCACGCTTCTCTGTCCTTTCCAATGGCTGGAGGGCGAAAATCCATCCCCTGTCCGGAAGGTCTGGTGCTCAGTGTTCTGGGTGAGCACTGAGCAGAGGTGGCTCAAGCTGGACAGGACTTGGAGCACCCTGGGCTAGTGGAAGGTGTCCCTGCTCGTGGCAGGGGGTGCAATGGGGTGGTTTCTAAGCTCCCTTCCAACACAAGCCATTCCATGATTCTGTGCAATGCTCTGATCCCTTCCCTCCACTCACCATCAGATGGCAGAAGGAGCTTCTTACTCTCTGAGGTCCCTTTTCACACAGAGAGGACATGGAGAGGTGTTGCCTTTGCTGCTGGAAAGGTTTTTCCTGATGCTGAGCTTCACCCAGTTCCATAATTTCTATAAAACCCGGGTTATAGCCCTGAGGATAAAGGTGTTATAGAAGCCAAACTGCATCTCCTGGCTCCTCTGAGGCCACACAAGTCCCAGCTTATGAATGGAGAAGGTGAGACACAGCTCTTGGAATCCTGGAATGGTTTGGGTTGGAGGGACCTCAAAGCCCATCCAGTTCCACCCCCTACCATGGGCAGGGACACCTTCCACTACACCAGGATGCTCCAGGGCCTGTCCAGCCTGGCCTGGAATGGTTCCCGGGATGGTGCAGCCAAGGTTTTGGAGGACTCTTTTTCCACTGTGGACTTGGGTGAAGCCAACATTGCTTTTGCAACTTGGAGACTTTTACAGCCAGACAGACGAGGGCAGAAATGCAGCATGATGTTCTTGTGTGGACCTTTAATCACAGCCCCGGGCTGGTCATTTGAGGATTTATGCACTTTTCCCACACATGGGAGATAAGGGATGGCTATTCCCAGGACAGCTCCCTTGAAACAACACCGATGTATGTGTGAAACTGGCAGCGATGAAAGGACTGGAAAAGGCTGAGACACCAACATCTCCATCCTTGGAGGTTTTCACGACCAGACTGGACAAAACCCTGACCAGGTCTGGTCCTGTAGCTGACCCTGCTTTGGGCAGGAGGTTGGGCTGGGGAAGTCCTGAGGCCCCGTCCTGCAAAGGAACCTGTGACCCTTCGGGTTGTGAGCACAAAAACCTCCCCGCTGCTTCTCTGCCCCGAGCCACAACTCTGACTAGAACCTGGAGAGCCTTCTCCTGTTTCACTTCCTCAGCTGGAGAGCTGCTGAGCCAAGCATGGAGTCTTTGAGGATCCATTGGCTTCTGGGCTGAGGGAGCCGAGGGTGAGTTTTGCAGAACATTTTGTCTGGTGGGAGAAGCTGATTTGGGTTGGTTTCCTTTTTCACCAGCAAAATCAGTGTAGCTGGAAGCATGCAAAGAAATGGGAAAGGGCTCCCCAATGCTGATGATTTACTTTGTGGATTAATAGAATTACAGATTTTTTTTTTTCAGAGAAAATTTTGCACCTTCACTCCTTTACGAAGGAGATTTTCCACAAAAACTCCAAGCGGGCAGTCAAAGGAACAAAGGCTTGTCTCCTCTGATTTATCCCAGTGCAAATGGGCTTGGAGCACTGCAAACCTGGCCAGTTTTTCTTGTGTGGTATTGCAAACATTTTGATATTTTTTCTGTGTGGATTGTTCATGATGTTGGACCATTTTAGTGAAATTACCATGCCAAAAATTGACTGTGTGAATTTTCAAATTGTGATGCTTTCCAACTGCACAAATCTTCTGTATTCAGTGACCCCAAATGGCCAAGAGCAGCTTTCACATCTCATTGGGAATCACAGTGATTCAGAACTGAGAAAAATTGATGAGAAAATTGATTTTAACAGAATTTCAGTGGAGAATAATCCAAAGAAGCATTCTCATTTTGCACTGGCATTCCGCTCTGGGTCTGCTAGCTCCTCGTGGAAGTGTTTGTTCCCAGGTTTGCTTCAAGTGCTACTCTTTACCCCTGCACAGAAGCTCAAGGGACATCTGACATTCCATTGCGCTGCCTGAGCTAAATCCCACCACCCTGAAGAAAATATTTTTACCTTCTTCAAGCCAAATGTTCTTCGATGTATTGATTTTCTGCACTTCATTCAAGAGAAGACAAAATGCCAACACCAGGGAAGCTTTTCAGAAGGTGAAACTTCCCGCTTTTGAATCCTCATTAATTAACTTTCCCTTTTGTCTTCCTCCCCAAACCTGATTTAGTCCCTCCTTGCTTTGCTGGGGATTGCTGCTGAGGTCACAGCCCACCGAGACAAGAATGGAACTCCTGCCAGTCCTGTTGCAACGGGTCCATGGAGCCCCCTCCTAGTCCTGAGTTCCACCGGGCTGGGATGAGGGCAGGAGATTCTGAAGCCTGCAAAGAGCCCTCGTTTGGACCTGTCCATTTGAGCCTCTCAGTCTCCCTGGGCTCAGCCACCAGCCGGGTCAGGTGCCTGGAGCAGAGGGCTCAGATCCTGTCTGTGGGTTCCAGTGCTGCTCACACCCCCAGCCTGGAGGCCAGGAGCGTTCCCAGAGCGCTGTGAGTACCCTGGAGAAGTTTGTATAATTAATATTTCATTTCAATAGGATCTGGGCTCCTGGGTTCCTTTGGCTCCCTTTGAAGGTTTCAGCCTTTAAGGAATTAATAAGAACGGGAAGACAAACAGCATTTACAGCACACTACATCCCACCCTCAGCAGAGGTCACAGGATGTCTGTCACTCTGCAGCAGCTGAGGATCTGACCCAAGGACAATTTGCTTTGTTTCAGGGAAAAATTCCTTCCTGAGCATTTCAAACAAGCAAGGACTGGGCTTTAAATCCACCCAATTACCTCTGGCACAAGCGTCCCTCAGCCACAGAGGAGCATTAGAAAAAACACAGGAAAAGTTCCCCAAGTCCAAAGTGAATTTCAATAAGCCAGGGGTGCAGAGCAGACTCATTAGTCTCGCTGCTGTCTTATTCTCACTGCTGCCTCTTATTCCGGCCATGGCTTTTGCCCTCTCCAACAGCTGCTTCTGTCAGAGGAGACACCTCCCTCCCCAGCAGGGCTGCAGGACGGAAATCTGGACAGCCAGCGCTGCCTGTGTGACCAACGTGCTGTGCCCTAATTGCAATCTGCCATCCCAGGCAAACGGATTTGTTTAAATAAAGACAGCCCTGGAAGCTCCTGTCCCCAGATGAAAACGAATCTGCCTCCAAAGCCACTGTGGAAGGTGCAATTTGTGCCCATGACTGAGTTTTATTAAAAGCTCCCCCAGACTCCCTCACATCGTTATCAGAGCAGGCACTGTCGCACTTTTCCTCCAGACACAGCAGTGTTGCCTCAGAGCTGGAAAAAGCGGCAGTTTTGGGGTAGGTAGAGCAGGTTTGGGTAAGTTAAAAGCACGCTCACAGGCTGTTGCTTTGGAACAGCTCTTACTCGGATTAGCTGCTTGCCCGAACAGTTCTTATTCCAGATTTAGGGATTAAATTCCCACCAGCCGTGTCTCCGTGGACTCATCCCAGGAGGAACTTGTGCCTGCATCATCAGAATTACAGAATCATTAAGGCTGGAAAAGCCCTGTGAGTGCTAACATTGGAACAGTCTGCCCAAAGAGGTGCTGGGGAGTCACCGTCCCTGGAAATGCTCAAAAACACGTGGATGTGGTGCTCAGAGACATTGGGTTACTGGTGGACTTGGCATGAGGGGTTAGGGTTGGAGGCTGGTTGATCTGGTTCATCTCAGAGGGTTTTCCAACCTTAATGATTCTGATTTTCTGATTCTACCTGACAACCTCACCCCTCCTGGCTGATCCCCACCATCCTCAGGTGCTGCGGGATCCCAGGTTTGATCTCTGCTTTGCACGTCTTCTCATCCTGTCCCTCTACTCCTGTCTGCCTTCTTTTTCTTTTTCCCCTTAGTGGTGTTTCCTCTCATCTGCCCTTCAATTTCCCCTTCATCTTCCTGTTCCACATCTCATAACGCTTTTGTCAATAAATGGTGGCTGCTCGGGTAACGACTACAAAATAAAGCTTTGGCAAAACACCTGAACTCTGTCCTAGGGAGAGCAAAGAAACTTCTGAGTATTTTAATTTACCCTTGAGCCAAAAAAAAAAAAAAAAAAAAAAAGCCAGCAGATGCAAGAGCTGGTATTTTCTTCACCAGGAGGCACAGACCCTGGAGGGACTCGAGGTCTGATCCTGCCCCAGATAGGAAATGTGCTCATGTTATACAGGCTCAGCCACACGGCTTTCCCCGCTCTGCCTTTCCCTGTGTAATCTCATGGATCCGGTGTAAAAAGCCATGGAGAGGAAGGAGGGTGCTGAGGTGACCAGCCAGTGCTGCAGAATTACCGCTCCTGCAAGGTCTGCCCGGGGCAGGATGCGCCCACACGGGGAATTTGCTACATCCGCACATTTCTGATGAGCTCCCCGGCCTCTTGCTTTCTGTTCTCACCTCCTCCCACCAGCACCGAGCGATATAAGTCACACCCCGGCCCAAACGAAAGCTCTCCCCGGGAGGATGGGCGCTGGGAGCAGGGGGAGGATTTGATGCCGGGCGCGCGGATGTGCCAGCGCCGGTCCCCGGCGTTTGGTACGTGCCGGCTTTGCAGTGCCAGCGCCCACCTGCAGCAAACGAGCCCTGGAGGAGCCGCGGTTCTGTCGGAGCGGGAAGAAGGGTCATGAACAGGGCCCGTGGCGGGGAGTGAGGAGGATGGAGCCGCGGCTCTGCCCAAAGCCCCTGTCCCGACACTTCCCCCTGCCTGTGCAGGACAGCCCGGCACAGCCCCCTCCCAGCCTGGGACCACGAGTGACCTTCTCCAGAGCACGGATCGGCTCCCACTGCTGCAAGCGTCAATTAGCGCTAATTGGGCGGCGCTGGGGGAGCCCAAACAGCGGGGAGGAGGGGCAGGGACGCCGAGGCTTGGCAGGTTTCTTTCTTCTTGCACTTGAAAACGCAGAAGTGTGTGTGATGGATGCGGTTCTAGCGGGACGCTTTCTCAGGATGGAACTTCTATTCAAGCAGTAAATAAGCACCAAACTCTCCTGATGAGCCACTGAGCGAAGTGCCCGTGGTCAGAGGAGGAGAGGTGCAGATTGATGCCTCACACTTGCACTTCCCATGGAGCAACGAAAAACCTTTGGAGTGCCAAAAATAAGTGAGAATCTCTTAGATTACTCAACACACACTTTTATTTAGCCCTCAGACTCACAGGGCTGGATTTCAGCCCTCCACAATTTAAGATAATTCTGTTTTGTCTTTTCTTCCTGTCACCTGTGTGTGTCATTTCACTTCTCCTGGGGAAGAACATTAGAGATTTGAGTGAAAATGTCTTGTTTTGTGCATTGTCATTATTTTTATTGCCATCACACAAGTGTTCTGACCTCTGGTGCTTCTCCATTTCTCTAACCACGTGCATCGACGCCTCCCCAGATTTATGTCCTGTAAATGGAAGTGCTTTGTTCCCCAGCCCCTGTGCCTGGGCTCCAGATGGCCGTGCTGCCGTGGGCTGTAAAGCTTAAGGGCGCTCGGGGAGCTCAGAGGAACTTTTGTGCTGTTGCATTCAAAACTCTCCCGTGGTAACCTTCACACCGCCTGACTGCCAGGCTGGATTGGGGAGGTGCCTTCACACACCAGATTCCAAACTTTCTGATATTTATTTAAGAAATAAGCTCAGGATTCCCTGAGTGTCACCTGGGGATGCAGGAGCGTCCAGAGGGGCAGCTCCGGAGCTGGGCCGTTCATCCTACGCGTGGCATAAACAAGATATTTCCAAACTGCTTTTCATCCTCTGGTGGTTGGATCTCAATAGGAGGGGGAATGATTGCAGAGGTGATGGGGACACTGAGCCAGAAACAGCTGAGACATAAAACTCCTTGTTTGAAATCCATCTGTAACAGCACGGACAAACTGTGGAGCTGCCTGGAAAAGCAGGTTGGTTATTGATAAAGAGGCAAGAAGGGGATTCCCAGAAACTGTGAACAGACACAGCACAAATCAACCACTCAACGTTGTGCTGCAGGGGAGGCTAAAACATCCACTAACTAATTCCTAAACTGGAAATTGCAGAATTTGTGAAGTACAGTGGAGTAAATGATGGATCCCTTTCTAAAGAGAAAGGGAAAGTGCTGGGAAGGATCTACTGAGGGAAGAAAGTGACTTCTCTCTGCCTCTGCCTTGGCCAGCCCAGGTGCTTTAGAAGATGCTTCTTGCTTTTTCAACAGCTGTGGGAAGAATTACGGTATCACATATCCAGGGATGTGCAGGAGCGATCCAAGCTCAGGAATTCATTGTGATTGCACCCCCTTCCAGACTGCTGGAAGTAAAGAGAAGGAAAGAAATTCTAAAACAAGAATAAAAATGCAAATGTCAAAAAAAAAAAAAAAAAAAAAAAAAAAAAAAAAAAAAAAAAAAAAAAAAAAAAAAAAAAAATCACTGAAGAGTGATCCTGGCAATTGTAACTGCAACTAACAGAACAAGTATTGAGCAAAATTAATTCCTACACAGTGGATAAAGAAAGGGAGACCAGCTCAAACCCACAAGCATATGCCCAAGTACATAAAGAGTAAATCTCAGCAGAGAAATTTGTTGCCTATTTTTAGCTGAAACTATTAGTGGATAAAGAGTTTCTGTTTGGATTTTATTAAAACCCTTGCAGCCCCGCTCTCAGAATGAATTCAAATTCGTGTTGCTCAGCCAGGCTGCAGCGGAGGGAAACTGGGGTGTGAAATGTGTTCACCATCTTTGGAGCCGTGCAGAGGCACAGAACGGCTCCGGGGGATGAAAGGGCTGTGAGGGGAGAGCAGGGGGCAAGGACAGCAAGGTTGAGTCTCTGGGTTTCAGAGAAAGGGTCCATCCTCACGGGAAGGCTGCCAGGCTGCTGGGAAAGGCAGAAATGGGAATCCAGTTCCTTTGGGTAACTCCTGCTGAAGTCCCTGAGACACTCCTGTAGCTTTTCCAGCCTCTAAGGGAGATCCTGCTTTCCCTCAGCTCGACTCTCAGTCCCTCACTGCATTTCCAGCTTTACCTTTCTCAGCACAGTCACACTGTGAGACGTGGAGCGAATCCCCGGGGGCAGTGATTTCCCTGAGCAGGATCCCCAGCTCTGCTCCCTGTTCCCTGTTCCCTGCTCCCTGTTCCCAGCTCCCAGCTCCCTGTTCCCTGCTCCCTGTTCCCTGTTCCCTGTTCCCTGCTCCCTGCTCCCTGTTCCCTGCTCCCTGTTCCCTGCTCCCTGCTCCCTGTTCCCTGCTCCCTGTTCCCTGTACCCTGTTCCCTGTTCCCTGCTCCCTGCTCCCAGCTTCCCAGTCAGACCACAAGGCACCGCTGTGGAACGTTGGGAAGTTTGGGGGGTCTCATCCAAGATGTGCTCAGGTTCCTGTGGGTGAGCTTTGCCTGCCTACCCCTGGTGGTCTGCCAAGAAGCCATTTCCACGTGAGCCCATCACCCTGGAGGGGCTCGGGCAGGCCTCAGCCCACACCACACAAGGGATCATTCCATCGTCTCCAGTGACTCCACCAAAAGCCCTTCCATGGGAAGTCTGCAGACCCGGAGAACATGGAGACACTGACCCCTTTTGCTGGTTTATTTTGTGGTCTCTCATCCTGTGAGCTGGGACAAGTCCTCCAGGTGATGCCACCTGGCCATCAAAAGTCCTGGGTCTCCCAAAGTCCTGTGTCCTGGGTCTCCCAAAGTCCCGTGTCCCGTGTCCTGCCAGCCAGAACTCCACAGGTGTCTCAGACAGCCCAGGGCTTCTCAGATGGCACCAACCCCAAATCTGCTGATTTCTCAGCAGATGCCTCAGTTTCCTTCAAGTTACAAAAGGTTCTGGACACCTTATATAGAATCACAGAATCATTAATGTTGAAAAAGAACCCTGGGATCATCCAACCTTCCAAGGAAATACCCCCACGCCCACTAAACCCTCTGGCAAAGGGCCACTCATTTTTCAAACACAGGGATGGTGACTCCCCACTGCCCTGGAGCCTGTCCCAGTGCCTGACCACTCTTCCAGTAAAGAAGTTTTTCCTACTGTCCATCCTGAGCCTCCCTTGGTGCAGCTCGAGGCCATTTCCCTGTGTCCTGTCCCCTGTTCTCTGGGAGAAGAGGCCAACCCCGACCCTGATCTGCTCTTCACCTGGAGCCAGCGCTGGGTTCCTGAGGGGTTTTTCCCAGAGCAGCGGAGGGGAAGCAGCAGCTCCCAGCAGCTCTCCCGTCACTCCAGCAGGGATCCGTGATGGAACGCACAGGGCACATGGAGAGATTAAAAGCAGAGGCTCCAAGTCAGAGACGTTTTAAAAATGTGTGTGCTCAAGTAAAGGACTTTTTAATGTTTTAATAACAAATATTACAAGATATTTTTCTCCATGCCCAGTGCCTGCTGAGCCATCATGCTGAGTCTGTATTTATGGCACTGTAAAGCACAATGAAGGCAGCAGCACTAGGAATACTAATAGCCTCCAGTTTATTACACTAAGGCTGAGTGCTTCATTTTAATTGCATGGAAACATTTAATTTGTTAGATGAGGTGTCATGTAGTTTTCCTCAGGCACCAGTAACTCACATCCACACTGGGACAATCGAACAATCTAAGGGAGGCTTTACAATTAAATGGATTTTACTGTTTCTTACCTTGTTGGGGTGTGTGGGTGGCCAGATCCTTGGACCTTGTAGAGTTAAAATATTTTTGACTCTTTTTTGTAAGAGTTGATTGGGGTAACCCAGTCGAGGCCAAAGGCACAAAGCACCTCGTGTCTCCCATCTCTCCACACGGACCAAGGATGTTCCTGCCTGTTCTTGGTGACTGAACCTGCTGATGTGACCAACCAGAGAGCCTTCGCTGCAGCCAGGGAAACACATTTTGGGGAAGGAAGGGAGGGAATTCAGAGCACAGCTGAGCAGTGGGTTGAAGGCCCCGTGTGCTGGTTCTGGCTGGGGTAGAGCTGACTTTCCCTCGGGGCTGTGGGGCTGAGTTTGGGGTTGGCTGACCGGGGCTGGGGACACAGACAGGGTTTGTTATTGCTGAGCTCCCCCAGAGCTTCCCTGCCCCTCATGAGGCCACGCTGGGAAGGGGCTGGGGCTGCCTGGGATGGGAGGGGACATGGCCAGGACAGGTGACCCTGACTGACCCAAGGGATATTCCAGACCTTATGACATCATCCTCAGGATGTGAAGTGGGGGGAAGAAGGAGGAAGGGGGAGACACTTGGAGTGATGGGGTTTGTCCTCCCAGGTGACAGTTCCGTGGGATGGGCCCCGCTCTCCTGAAGGTGCTGAACTCCTGCCCTTGGGAAGGGCTGACAGTTCCTTGTTTTTCCTTGCTTGTGTGTGGGGTTTTTGCTTTGCCTATTAAACTGTCCTTATCTCAGCCCAGCAGTTCTCCAGCTTTTACCCTCCTGATTCTCTCCCTGATCCCTGGTGGGGAGTGAGGGAGGGGCTGTGAGGGCCTGGGGGCTGCTGGGTCACGCCTGCACCCCCTGTCCTGCCTCCCCTCAGCACCCAGCACTGTTCTGAGCATTTATTGTGGCAACATTCAAGGAGTAGAAGGGAGAGGAAGCCCAGCTGAGCAGGAATGGGTTTCACAGAATCATGGAATGGTTTGGGTTGGGAGGGACCTTCAATCCCATCCCATTCCACACCTTCCACTGTCCCAGGGTGCTCCAAACCCCATCCAACCTGGCCTTGGACACTCCCAGGGATCCAGGGGCAGCCACAACTTCTCTGGACAATGGAGGAACAGTGACATCAAAGGACAGAGTTCAGAGTTAATGCTCTGATGTCAAACCAGAACATGTCAGAAAAAAGGACATTCCATGGAAAGAAACCATTCGAGGGACAAAAAGGAAGGTTGCCAGTATGTCCCACGTGGCAAAAGGGCTGGGGCAGAGGGAAACCAAGGTTGTTTGGAACGAGCTGGTTCTATGAAAACACCGAGGGCAGTTTGTGTTTCCCCTGCACACACACGTGCCCAGGCAGGGCTGGTGGATGTGGAGCAGACGCCTGAGTCAGCAGCACTTCATTTACGCTGGGTTTGGGACTGCACCTGGTGCTGGGTTTGGGACTGCACCTCACTCTGGGTTTGGGACTGCACCTCACGCTGGGTTTGGGACTGCACCTCGCTCTGGGTTTGGGACTGCACCTCGCTCTGGGTTTCATTCTCACGGGCTGATCCAACAGGTTTGGACACCGACGTTGAAAGTGTAATAATGGAAGTGAAAAGTGATCGGGGATTTTTAGCTGCACAGAGAGGTAAGACTGCGAGAGCTTTGCAAAGTCAGTGGTAAATACCTTATCGCTGCAGGTTTGCAGGGAGATAGGAGTTACTCTGAAAGATACGCTGCAGTTCCGCTCCGGCTTTATGGGCTCAGTGTTGTCATGTCTGTGCTACGGAAGAATAATTCTCCCAGCAGGAATTACTGGGGAAGAGGAATATTATGCAGAAGAGGAGACTCTCTGCTGTCCTTAATATCCACATTATGGCCTCTGAGGCAGCGAAGTAGCTGCCAAGGCAATGAGCAAACAGAGCAATGACACACACGAGGGGAAGCCATGTGTTAATGACAAATGTCCTGGCCAAGTCCCACCATTTCCAGTTACTTCGGGCCTTTGGAAAGCCAGGACTGTGAGGGAGGTGAGGCCCTGGCACAGGGTGCCCAGAGCAGCTGTGGCTGCCCCTGGATCCCTGGCAGTGTCCAAGGCCAGGCTGGATGGGGCTCAGAGCAGCCTGGGACAGTGGGAGGTGTCCCTGCCCGTGGCAGGGGTGGCTCTGGATGGGCTTTAAGGTCCCTCCCAACCCAACCCATTCCATGACTCTGTGAGGACTTGCACATAAAAAACACGAGGCCAGTGGTGTAGAAACAAGGGATGCATGACAAATTCTCATCCTGATGTCACATTGCCTCAAAAGAAGAGTTCCTGGGGAGGGGGTGAGGGGTTGATCTCCTGAGGGTGGATTTTTGCACCACCTCTAAAGGTGCTGCAGTAGGAGCTGAGAAGGGCTCTTCCATCAGCAGGGGCTGGAACAAACCTCTTCAGAAGTGTCAGTGACTCTGTTTCCAGTGTGCATTTTCTGGGAATGCCCCTGGCTCCAGAATCTAGAGCTACAGAAAGTGGCTGCCCCCAGCCAGCACCCGAGACTGGTCCAGGGATGGGGCTGTGATTTGATTTATGAGGCTAAAAGAGGCCCTCTATGTGAATGGCTCTGGGATCCTGGTCACTGCTCCCACACCAAGAGCTGCAGCTCAGGTTTAGTTGTGCACAGATTCTGGGAACTTGGACTCCAATTTTGAAATTGCCCCAGAAACCCAATTTTAAGTTTCACCTGACCCGAAGCACAACCTTTATCACGCTCCCTCTCTGCATTCCTGGCTGAGGACCTTTCCCCCCCGTGCTGCAGTGACGTGAGCACAGGAGCTCCTGCAGGCACCAGTAATTCCTCTGCTATTGCCAAAGCAGGCCCAGCCACGGGAAGGCAGGCTCGGCCCAGGTGAGGAGTTGGCAGCCCAGAGGCGCGAGGCGATGTGACTGAAGTCAGCTGAGATGCATTGTCCCACTTACCTCTCCTGGAGGCCACAATTCCCGAACCTCAGATCTGTCCCTGCTTTCAGACGTTATCCTGCTCAGACTCCTTACAGTAACAGAAAGGCCAAGAACATTCACAAGGTCATCACTGAATAATTTTGAATAAGCAGCAACCCTGGGAAAATCACAGGTCACTGGCAGGGAATTGAGGAATAGAGAGACACCAAAAAAAATTGGAATTAATGCTTTCCCAGACATTTATCACTACTTTAGTATTGTTAAAATGAACGTCAGGCGATGAATTATTGTTCATGAACAGCACAGAAAAATCTCAGTAGCCAACAATTTTTAATTTCTGCACCTGTAGAAGGCTGTGACTGAGCAATCACACACAGCAAACCCTTCACTGCTGCCAAAGAAACGTTGTCTTGTTTCTTCTCCCCACTCGTGTTCCCTGTATCCAGCTGCAGAGCTCGTGGGCTCTCTGGGATCTGATTTGGCTCCTCAACTCGACAGAAATCAGCAATTTTTCGATTTCCACAGATGAGAGAACTTATTTGGCTTTCAGATGTTACATCTCCATCACTAAACAAAAGGATGCTCTGGAGCAAGCTTTGTGTCCTGTCACTGCTGCTGTCGCAGGTTTGGGTTTGACCAGGTCAGGGTATTGACCTGTGGGGTCATTCTGGGCTGGAGTCCAGAGCAGTGTCCTCCCCATCAAACACCTTGGACAGGAGGCTCCTGCCCAGCTCCAGGTTCCTCCCACACCAGCCCCGAGCAACCCCTCAGGTACCTGAGAGCTTGCAGTGGTGCCAGGCACAGGGCAGAGGATCCTCCTGTTATCCTGGGCACAGGGCACAGGATCCTCCTGTTATCCCGGGCACAGGGCACAGGAACCTCCTGTTATCCCGGGCACATGGAGCGGGAGAAGACCCACAAGGAGTTGTGTTCATCAGGAGCTGGAGTGCCAGGACAAGGGGGAATGGATTCCAGCTGAAGGAGGGTAGATTTAGATTGGACATTAGGAAAAACTTCCTCCCTGTGAGGGTGGGAGGCCCTGGCACAGGGTGCCCAGAGAAGCTGTGGCTGCCCCTGGATCCCTGGCAGTGCCCAAGGCCAGGCTGGACACTGGGGCTTGGAGCAACCTGGGACAGTGGGAGGTGTCCCTGCCCATGGCAGGGGTGGCACTGGATGGGCTTCGATGCTCTTCCAACCCAAACCATTCTGGGATTCTGGGATTCTATTTAGGAATCTCACTATGGGCATCTAATTTCTTAACTCTTGACCAATGGTCCGAACTAATTTGGAGTTGTCCTCTTAGCTATTAATGAATTTATAATGGAAGAATAATTTACCTCTTTATGCCAAAATCAGCATGTTCAGATGGGGGGTGGGGAGGCTCTTTTTTCTAAGGAAAAGACAAAGGTGCTTTGTGCCTGATTTGAATTTCAGACAAACATTTAACAGATCACTTTGCTTTCCCAAATGCACAGTGCAGCCTCTAAGAGCAGCTAAATTGCTATAAATTAAAGTTAAATGTCAAAAAGGCAAAGATGTGCAGGAATGCAGGAGACAATCTCGGTGCAATTGGGGTTGTTACTGAGCTGCTTTTATCCACTTTGCTTGCATAGAGTTAAGTGCTCTTCCTGGAAAGGGGAACTTTTTTTTTCTTTCTATTTTTAAGCAAGTCCCAACCCCCAGTTCCACTGAAATAGGATGTCATAATTTCTCATTTTCAAATATCATCAGAGAAAGAATTGTGATTGTCCACTCATTGTGCTTATCATTTTGCTGGAGTTTTGCAGCCTGCTCTCACTGAAATGCCTTCCTTTGGCTATAGCAGGTATCAACCTGCTCAGTAAAAGAGAAATTAAGATGCCATTTCTACCTGTGCTGAGTCGTTGGCCTCTGTGGGAGGGGAGTCATGAAATCCCTGCTTCTTCTGGCACTTTAAAATAGAAAATATAAGGGGAAATGCAGTGTGAGCTGTGTGTGACAGATAACAAAACAAGTACCAGGGTTCCAACAGCTGAGTCTCAGCTAGAACAGAATGACTTCAGCAGGGCCAGGCTGCTCTCGTCCTCCCCACCGTGCTCAGGGCCCGTCCCCAGCCCCAGTGTCCCCACAGCACGAGCTGCAGGGTGGCCAGAGCCCCGAGCTGTCTCTGCACAGCCCCAGCAGGGCTGGGAGACCCCTGCCAGCCTCAGCTCCGAGGGGCCCTGATCCGAATGCCGCCCTTGCCCCACAGACCCCCGGGTCTATGAAGCCGCCTGTGCCCACAGCCCCAAGGGACCTTTCTAAACCAGGTGTTCCCTTAATACCCCGAGGCCCTCACAGGGCAGGGACTCGCTCTGCAGTTCAGTACAGGAGGGTGTGTAAAGCAAAAAAAGCAAAATCTACCCCGTCTGCCCTGGGGTCCTGCTCATTGTCCTAACCCTGGGTCACTTCTGCAGCAGTGGGACATCTCCAGCCCACACCCAGGAGCGGCACCTCTGGAAACAGGGTGGAACTGATTCGATAGAAGGAAGTTTTTTATTACGGGGATGGGAAAACACTGGCACAGGTTGCCCAGAGAAGCTGTGGCTGCCCCATCCCCGGAAACACCCAAGGTCAGGCTGGGCTCTGAGCACCCCGGGACAGGGGAAGGTGCCCGTGCCCATGGCAGGGGGTTGGACAGACGGCTTTTAAAGGTCCCTCCAATCCAAACCATTCCACAATTCTCTGATTCCACTGTCCAGGGCAGGCACTGGATTTTTAGCATTCCTGTTCAACCAGGCCTAGATTCCCACATCCCACGTTTCCAGGAAATGCAGTTTCAGTGCTCTCCAGCACCCGTGCAACACTTCTACCTGGTGGGAGCTGGCATAGTGTCACTCAGCCACTGGGCTCTGGCAGATGGGTGCCAGGAGAGACCCAGCAGCTCTGTGGGTTCATCCGGAGTCTGGGGGAGGTAGATCAGGATGAAAGGTCCAGAGGGGAACCCATATGAGGGACGGCTGAGGGCACTTGGAATGTTCAGCTGGAGCAGAGGACACTGAGGGCAGAGCTCAGCGGGGCCAGCTCCGAGCTCTGTGAGCAGGGACAGGACCAGGGAACGGCTGGAGCTGGGCAGGGCAGGCTCAGGCTGGAGATCAGGGAAAGGTTCTTCCCCAGAGGGTGCTGGGCACTGCCCAGGCTCCCCAGGGAATGGGCACATTCCTGCCAGAGCTCCAGGAGCGTTTGGACATCACTGCCAGGGATGCCCAGGGTGGGGTTGTTGGGGGGTCTGTGCAGGGCCTGGAGTTGGAATGGATGATCCCTGTGGGTCCCTCCCAGCTCTGGATATTCTGTGTTTCTGCTGTTCAGTGATCCCTAATGGATCTCTGTGTTTATTAGTCCTCAGCAAGTCCCAGATGATTTAAGTGTCCCTTCTGACCACAAAGTGCAGGAAGCTGCACCCATGAGCCCTGGGTTTAGCCAATATCTTGTATTTCTTCCTTTTCAATGTAACAGAGACACCAAGAGCTGCAGTGCTGTGCCTTCCTCTGTACCCACACACTAGCAAGGAGCAGGGTTTCTCCTTGTCAGGCAATGAAACACGTCATGTAAGCAGAGATGCTGTTTCTGACTGACATCCCAGCCATGCCGTGCTGGAAGGGCGAACCCTGGAGTAGCAGCGTGTCTTGAGAGCTTTCTGAACCCACAGCTTCCAAGCAGCCCAGAGCCAGGCAGAAGGGTCTGTACAAGATTTCTGGGGGGATTCAGGAGCTTTCCTGGGTGCAGGAGTGCTCATTTCCTAGAGAACAGACACCAGCTCTGTTTGAGGTCTCCTGGGGGTCCAGTCCAGGCAGAGGCAGTGGGAGTCCCATGTCAGTGACCTTGTCACTGCTGCTGAGGCTGCCAAGAGCCCTGGGCCTCATGCTGCCAGATTTACAGCTACAGCCTGGGGAGTCACACAGGGCCGGTTGTTTTTGGCAGGTTTTTGAAACCCCAGGAAGGACAAAAGCTGTGGACTGGAGCCCTGTGTGGTCTCCTCTGGCTCTGGGACAGCACAAATCTGGGAAGGGATAAAAGTTTCCTGCCAGGGTCTCAGGGTGAGCCAACACGGGTGGGAGGATTCCTCTCCAGTGAGAATCCTGGATCTCACAGCTCAGGCTCTCATCTGATGGGTCTGTCTGTATAAATTTTTGGTGAAGGACGTGTTTATTTTTCCAGGCTGGATTCCTAAGGAAATCAGCCCTTTTTGTAACAGAAATATCTGCTTGTCTGTCTTAGTCCTCCTTCTTAACTTTTGAACCTGCTGACGAATTTCAGACAATTCTTCTGTCTCAAAGACCTTCACCTTCAGTGTTTATGAAGAAATGTGTCTGGATTAAACACACTCTGGTGCTGCCACTGGGCACCACTGACACGAGCCTGGCTCCATCCTCTTCGTCCCCACCCCTCAGGGGTTTATGGACACCAGCAGGACCCCAGGAACCTCCCCAGGATGAGCAGTCCCAGCTCCCTCAGCCTTTCCCCAGAGCAGAGCTGCTCCAGCCCCTTGACCGTCTATGGCTCCACAGCCTCTCTCTTTCCCACAGGGGAAGCAGCTTTGCCTCAGTTTCTCCCTTCAGCTGAACTTGCACGTCCTTTTCCTTTGATGAAAGGGTTTAAATGAACCCTCTGGATGAGCCAAAAGCCTCCTGTCCTCCCAGAGTAGCCAGGAACAAACTGCTGCTCCCAAACTTCACGTTCTCCCTGGCAGTGGCGATGTCTGCGCCATCCTCAGAAGGAGGAGGGGATGTTCTGGTTCCTTGGGCAATCCCAAACCTAAAGGCCCAACATGACTCTCCAGAGGGGACCAGAAACTTCCTTTACACTTCCCACAGGCTCGTTTGAAGTGTTCAGGATCCCTGTTCCAACCCAAAACTGAACCTTTAAAAAAAACCCCCATGGAAGTGAATAACCTTCCTTGCCCTATTCTCTCTCCTTCTTCAGTGCCTCAGTTCCCTCCCAGCACCTTTAATCACAGCTCAGGATGCACCCCAAGCCCAGTCTGGAGATACATCTCACAACACTGCCTCCAGGACCTGTGTTTTTCCTCCAGGACCTGTGTTTTTCCTGCAGGAAAAGGTGCAGCTGGAAGTGTGGGGTTTTTGGTTTCCCACTGAGGCCCATGGACTGTGCACAAGCATCTGCCCTGGGCTGGTCCAGCTGCCTGCACCAGCACTGCCCAAGCTCTCTGCATCCTCGGGGGCCCCAGGCCTCCCTGTGCAGCAGCCAAAAGGAAAACAACGCAGGGAAAATTTGCTCCTGTGCAGCAGCAGCAGAAGGTTGATTTATGACCCATTCATCCATGACATGAAGACTCACGAAGTTTAGAAATCACTGGCCTGAGAGTTTGAGAGGCAGAGGAGGTGGGGACTGCATCCAACTCACAAAGAAACAAAGACAAGGGCCCTGCTAACTCTGAGCAGCCGAGCCTGGGGAGTCCCTGCAGGGTTATTCCTGTCAGCTCTTCTCTCCTGACCTGGCAGAGTCCTGTGCTGCTTTCAGCACTTTGAACCTTCACGCTTTTCATTTCAGAATTTCCATTTTTGCTTTTTTTGTTCTTCCAGAAACAAAAATAAATACTCTTCCCCCTCTATATACATATATATAAATACATGCACTCACGCACACATATATGTTACACCTCATAAAGTTCCCCGAGAAGCCACCAGCAGGATTGATTGAAACAGGCAATTTCGTAGCAAGCTGCAAAGTTCTTCCTTGAATCAGTGAGTCATGATGCCCTACAAAGCACACACTAAAACGTCATAATGACCTACTGCTATTATTTCTTTCTTAAATCTTCCCGGTGAGAGGAACAGGAGCGTGCAGAGGGAAGGCAGGAGGGACTGAGCTGACTGCAGCACAGCCTGGGGCTGCTCTGAGCGCACGTGGGGAGAGAAGGCTCTGCCTTGCTCACAACCTCATGGTTTGGGGTCAAGGAGAAGGCAGGACAGATGTCTGTGGGGTCAGAAATGCCCAGGTCACTCGTTTACATTTCTAGGAACAGCACAACTTGGATCTCAGCAGCATTTGACATTCAGCTCGTCATTCACTTGAGCCAGAGAGGAGGAGGTGTCGGTGGGTGAGGCTGGACCTGCCCCAGCCCAGAACCCCCAGCCCTGGGCTGATCCCAGCGTGGGCAGCAGGAAAGGTGGGAATTCTGCCCCTGGGCCCCCTCAGGTGAGACCCCACCTGCAGAGCTGCCCCAGCCCTGGGGCCAAGAGCAGAAGGACGTGGAGCTGCTGGAGAGAGTCCAGAGGAGGCCCCGGAGCTGCTGCAGGGCTGGAGCCCCTCTGCTCTGGAGCCGGGCTGGGAGAGCTGGGAATGTTCCCCTGGAGAAGGGAAGGCTCCAGGGAGAGCTCCGAGCCCCTTGCAGGGCCTAAAGGGGCTCCAGGAGAGCTGGAGAGGGACTGGGGACAAGGGCCTGTTTAAATTATCTGTTAGGAAGGAATTCCTGTGTGGGAGAGAGGGGAGGCCCTGGCACTGGGTGCCCAGAGCAGCTGTGGCTGCCCCTGGATCCCTGGCAGTGTCCAGGGCCAGGCTGGATGGGGCTGGGAGCACCCTGGGATGGTGGAAGGTGTCACTACCCACGGCAGGGGTGGAGTGAGATGAGCTTTGAAGTCCGGTCCAACCCAAACCATTCCCTGATTCCAGGGTTCAGAGTAGGAGACAACGGAGGAGGGATAATCACTTCCCATCTAACCCAGCCCTCTGGCAGTGGGAAACCATTGCCCCTCGAGCTGCCACCCCAGGCCCTTGTCCAGAGTCAGAATCCCCCTTTCCTGCTGCCCACACCGGGGGATCAGCCCGCTCCCGGTTTGTCACTTCAGCGCTGAGCTCCACCAGGCTCTCGCGGGCCCCACGGCGCTGAGCTGAGTGACCGTCCCACGGCAGCCCTGGCAGCTCTGCGGGAAGAAGACGCCCTGTTTCTGGATTATCAGGTGATGCTTTGTGGATGCACTCGTTGTTATTGACAGCTGCTGGATCAATTCCTGGGGTCTGTGCAGGTTTTTATGAGCAGGCACAGCAAATTTAGTTGGATTGACACCGGAGATGCGTGGAGCGATGCCGTAGCATAAATGTCATTGAAATGAGACACAAGGACACCAAGGAGGATGAAAGCCTTGTGATATGGAAGATGAATAGCATCCAGACAATTTATTTTTTTAACTTAATTTTTGGTGTCCAGATCCAGTTATTGACTTCTCAGCGTGAGAGAGCAGATTGAAGCCCGTGACGTGAAGGTACTCGTGATGCTGCGAGTTAAATGCATTTGTGAGTCTTTGCAGGACTGAAGACTCAAGCAGCACAAGAAATTTAGGAATACAAATATAATAATAAAAAAAATTACCTTCAAGTCTTTTTTCCCCACCGCAAATAAGAGGCTCTACTGGTTTGTTTGTCTTATTTTTGATCAAACTCTGGTTTTGTTGTCAGCGTTGCTGAATGCCTTGAATTTCCTTTGATGGGATTGAAAAGCTATTTCCAAAAGAAAAAAAAAGACAGAAAAACTTTCCAATGCCTCCTTCTTTTTTTCCCTGACTTAATTACACAGTAAACAAAGCAGATTTATTTCTGTGCACACCTGCATTATTTCTGTTGAGCATCTGTGAAATGAACAGATTGTCTCCTCTTTTTGAATAAAAAAGCCCCAAACCAGAACTCGCAGGGCTCGAGGCTCCTCTGTGTCATCGCCCACAATGCAGCAGCTCCACTGTTCAACTCCAACAGCTCTTCAGACCTCTTCCCAGGGGCAGGACTGGCAACAGGAAATGTGAGCTGGGACCAGTCTGTGTCTCAGGGCTTTTAATTATGGTCATCAGTAGTTCTGGAAATGGGGGAGCTCGGGGAGCTTGAGTAGATTCTCTGCTGTCTGGTGGGGTTTTGGGGTTAGATCAGAGTCACAGAATCCCAGGATGGGTCAGGTTGGAGGGACCACAGTGGTCACCTGGTGCCACCTCCCTGCCCCAGCAGGGCCATCCCAGAGCACAGGGCTCAGGATTGTGTCCAGATAGCTCTGGAATATCCCCAGGGAGGAGACCCCACAACCTCCCTGGGCTCTGTTCATTGCTTGGGCACTGCCCAGGGCAGAATTTCTGCCTTCTGTGCAGGGGGAATTGCTGGGATCAGTCCCTGCCCATTCCTCTGGTGCCGCTGCTGGGCCCCCAGAGCAGAGCCCGGGCCCTGCTCGGACCCTCCCTGCAGCCAGGGACACCCAGGGACACCCAGAGACACTCAGAGACACACACAGACACCCAGGGACACCCAGGGAGACTCAGGGACACCCATGGACACCCAGGGACACCCAGGGACACCCAGAGACACACACAGACACCCAGGGACACCCAGGCACACCCAGGCACACCCAGGGCTGAGGGCCCCTCTCAGCTGGGGCTCCTCTCGAGGCTGAACAGCCCCAGCTGCCTCAGGCTCTCCTTGTGCAGAGGATGAACCTATGGGCTTCAGTAATAAAAGGCTTTCTGCTGCCCAGCTGTGTGTTTTCATTAAGTCCAAATGAGTTTAATGCATTCACAGTTTAATATATTGAAGATGCTCCATTTGGTTGAAATTATCAAATTATCACAAGCTACTGTCCAAGGGAAAGATGTGCAGACACAGAGAGGAACAGCACAGCTGCCTGAGCTAAATATCTTCAGGAAACCAGGTCCAGAACAGGGGGATGCTGCTCCTCTGGGGGTTGTGAACTTGGACCCGAACTCCGCAGTCAGACCCCAAACTGCAGAACAGGGACCCCAACTTCCCTGTCACACCCCAATGAGCTACATCAGCATCCACGTGGAATCACAGAAACATGGAATGGTTTGGGCTGGAAGGGACCTTAAAGCCCATCCATTCCACCCCCAGCCATGGGCAGGGACACCTTCCCCTATCCCAGGGTGCTGCAAGCCCCATCCAACCTGGCCTTGGACACTGCCAGGGACAGGGAGAACACCCATGATAAAATCCTTTTCAGCCCTTCCCTCACACTCTCATCAAACACAATCAACTGTACACTTTGTCCAGCTGATGAGGAAGCTCATCACAACGGGGATTTACAGCACAGGAGCTCTTTAGGGTGATGAATTTGTCCATCACTGTTTGGGTCAAGCAATTTTTAACTTCTGCACCAGCAAAAGACTCTCTACAGCTTTATTGTCCCTTTATCCCCATCAGAGCTGCTGATTATGTGAAGAAAAGCACTTTATGTGGACTGGTGCCAGGTCAGTCTGCGCAGTTTGCTCCTCCACAGAGGCAGATTCGTGGGTGCTGGGGGATGAGCCAGGAACCCAGCAAAGAGTTAAAGGACATGAAAGCCCTTCCAGAAGCAGCTTAGTGCACACAGGCAGAGCAATTGGGAAGCGAGCACATTACTGCCTGAGTGAGTGACCCGGAACGTCATCATGACACATCACTATTGTTCCCTCGCAGAATATTTCCTTTGGGAGCAAAATGACTGAGGAACGAGTTCCCAAATGATTGCTAACAAGAAAAAAAAAAAAAAAAAAAGAATTGGGGAAGGGGAGAATAAAAGGGAGAAAAGAGCCCAGAAAGGCTTCATAGGCTAAGAGCAAATTACTCTGCAATTCAGCGAGCGATTTCATGGACATGCTGCAGGGATAATGCATTCTGAGTGGCTAGAATTTCATTTAATTCCACTTCATTGTTGAGCATCTTTTCCAGTGGTTTTATGACTGAACATTGTGTGCCCGTTTTCCTTGTTCTTAATCTGGCTCTTTGACAGCCACGCTGGATGTACCGTGTTCGTGTTTGTTTGTGTGGCGCCTCTTATGTCCTGAGACAGGAGCACTAAAAGAAAATGTTCACAAATGAACCTTAATTTTTCTCCAATTGCTGTTCGGGCTGGTGACTGAAGGTTTTTGTCTCTGCTGTGCACCCAGGGTAACACAGGCTGTCAATCACTCAGGGATCAATTAATTGATCCATCAATCTGTTTTTCTACCTTGCAGAAATCCCTGCAATTGCATCCAATGACCGAGGGGGCACAAAGCTCTGAGAAGCTCAGCTCAATGGCATTTGCACTGCTCCAGAAGGAACTCTGGGACAGCCCTGTGTGGAAATCAGGAGGATCTCTCGGTTTTCTGCAGCTTCCTCATGAAGCCAGAAGAAACCTCAAGTACTCTGGGCAGATTAACAGAGTTATTGAATGATTTGGGTTGGAAAGGATATTAAAAATTGTCTTGTTCCCCCTGCCATGGGCAGGGTCTCCTTCTACTGTCCCAGGGCACTCCAAGCCCCAGTGTCCAGCCTGGCCTTGGACACTGCCAGGGATCCAGGGGCAGCCACAGCTGCTCTGGGCACCCTGTGCCAGGGCCTCACCTCCCTCACAGGGAGGAATTGCTGCCCAGTATCCCATCTAACCCTGTTCCCTGGCAGCTTGAATCCATTCCCCTTTGTCCTGTCACTCCAGGCCCTTGTAAGGAGTGTAATTTTCTGGGCCAGTCCTGGACCATTTGTATTTGCCATGGTGCCACCAGCTGGAAACATCAAATTATTCCATTTTTGTAGCCTTTTTGTTTTATTCTTTTCTCTTTCTGTGGTGGCTGGATCAACCTGGTTTCCTTGGCAATAGCAATGTGACAGCAAAATTGTCCCAAGTTATTTTTCTCTTGGATTAGTTCCATCCTTGGAAGGTCTTTTTCTTACAGAGAAAGACAGGGAGCTTCTTGGAACATGTTAATTCCTATTTGCTTCCCAAAAAGTCATCTTTGGAAATTAAACTAACCCTCTTCCTTCGGCTGGGAGCTGTCCATGCTGGGGGAGTGATGGCTGGAGAGGAACGGTGGCATCCCGGTGGTGCTGTCCCTCCAGGAGTGAGCGGCCACAGAGGCAGGACAATGCTCAGCTCTGGCTGGGTGAGAGATTTTTCCTGCAATTGGGGATAATTGAGTGTTTTCTTGCGCAGCCCCATCTGCCCGTGGCCACTGTTCTCTCCTGCTTTGTAATTAGCTCTTGCACTGTTGCAAGGACTGATTTGTCATTCTGTCTTTGTACAATTTCCAGCACAACGGAGCACTGATACAAAGCACGTTTCCATGCAAAACCACTATTTGCAGATCAAGTAAAAGGACAGCCTGACCTGAAATCCCATTTTGGCCCCGTGGTAAAACGAAGGCAACAATTACAAATAAAAGGACAATGGAGGAAGAACAGAACTGGGAAGATGGTAATTAGCAAAAATGAGAAGCTGTGAAATTCAAGTAGTTCTCTTGGAAAACTAAAGACATTAAGGAAAGTCCCAGGAATAAAGAATTGTAGAGCATGTTAGAACCACGAGGGATCTCAGCAATGACATTTGGCTCTTTGCTGGTGGAGGAGAAGAAAGTAATAACCTGTCCTCCAGCCCTCGAAATATTCTCACCTTCCTCTCCCGGTTTTAAAATTAAAAGAAGAATTATTTGTATTTCATGAATATGATTAGGAATAATTACCAAGGAAGATATTAAGAAAATACTGGGAATGAGTTTGTTAAAAAATTATTAGGTCATTTTAATGCACTTAAAATGTTGGCTGAGGGGGAATCTGCACAGGAACGTAGGAAAACCCTGCACGGCTTAACGTGAGCTTTGACTCAGAGCGAATAAATTACTGGCCATGACAGGGACAGGAAGGATTTTAAACAGACAATTTCAAAGTTACCCGTAGAGATTTCAGGAATGCAGACTGTGCTGGGGAATAGGGTTAAGGGGTCTTGCTAAGCAAGCAGAGCACCAGAAATTCCACTGTGGGGCTGCAGCACAGACATCAACAGAGACCCTGGAGAAAACGAGAAGGGAGTTGAAGTTAGGAAAGGAGAAACATTTTCTGCTTCAATGAGAGACACCAGTGAGGCTGAGATGAGTAAACCAGCCAGTTGGCTGCTGTCAGTTTTAAAAAGGAGTTTGGGGAAGGATCGGAAGACAGTCCAAAAAAAAGGTGTAAGAAAAACTACTGGAGATCTGGAGAAAGTGCCTTGCACTGAGACTTTCCCAATCCAATCTGCTTAGTTTATTTTAAAAA
>VZTE01004263.1:70747-81820 GCA_013397775.1 Eulacestoma nigropectus | reverse complement strand
AAAAAAAAAAAAAAGGAAGATGGAGAGGTGGAGAGGTGACTAATTTGATTAAGGTGTGTAAGTACTTTCATAGGGAGAAAATTGTGGTTAGCAAAGTAGTCTTTAATCTTGTGGAGAAAGGAGTATTTATGACTGGAAGTGGAATCCAGACATATTCAAATAGAAATAATTTTAACAGAGTGATGGACCAGGTGAAGGCAGTGCCATGGAAAGTGCTGCATCTCTCTGCTGCTGAAGGGTTTCAAATCAGGACTGAATTTCTTCCTCAAAGAGTCACTTTTGATTTCAGCCTCTCAATCTGTTGCTAACCAGCTAAATTCAGTGACAAATTAGAGGTCAGATGAAATGGTCAGCGGTGTCTCGTAGCCTGGAAGCTGCTGCATCACCAGCACAATGCTCCAAAGTTTGGCTGTTTGATGGAATTTTTAGGTGTCAGGATTCAGTTCAGCTGCTCCTCTCCTGAGCACCCTCTCTGACCTCTGGGTGTCACATCCAACAGCTTGGACAGAGCAGTGGCCATCTCAGCTTGGGGAACTGGGATTGGTCAGCCTGGGGAAGAGAAGGCTTTGGGGTGACCTTATTGCAGCCTTTCAGTACCTGAAGAGGAGCTGTGAGAGAGGCAGAGAGACACTTCGGGCAAGGACAGTGACAGGACAGAAGGGAATGGCTTCAAAGTGACAGAGAGAAGCTTTAGATGGGATATTGGGAAGAAATTCTTCCCTGTGAGGGTGGGGAGGTGGCACAGAGTGCCCAGAGCAGCTGTGGCTGCCCCTGGATCCCTGGCAGTGTCCAAGGCCAGGCTGGACACTGGGGCTTGGAGCAGCCTGGGACAGTGGGAGGAGTCCCTGCCCATGGCAGGGGGTGGAACTGGATGAGATTTAAGTTCCTTTCCAATCCAAATCATTCTCTGATTCACTGATAAAAAACAACCTCGCAAGGTGCATTAAGGAGTCTGGCTCGCCTCATCCAGCGAGGCCTTCATCAATCCTGGGGCTTAGGGGAGAGCCCGGGAGGATTTTCACTCACTGAAATGGCTTTGCTGGAAGGGCACCCAGATGGCAGCTTTCCCAGGACATAAATTCTGGGTCGGTGTGAGCACAACTTCTGCCCCCGGGGCTGTGGCTCCGAGAGCTGCCACAGACCAGGGAAGGGGTGTGAAGGTCGTGAAGGGGAAAGGCAGGAGTGGAAAACTGTTCCTGCCCAGCTGGCAGAGTTTGGAGGAGATGCCCAAGCAAGTGGCAGTCAAAGGACGCTTTGTGTGCCTCCCTGCACTCCAGGGAGAGTCCTCGGAGCGTCGGCCTTGCCCCACACGCGGCCGGGCGGGCGCTTCCCCGGCCCCTCGGTGCCCTGCCCTGGAACCGGCCCCGGAGCCCCCAGCGCTCAGCTCCTGCTCCCTCGGAAAACGCTGGGGAGGCCTCTGGGAAGCGTCACCCCAGCTGAGGCCACGGAGGCTGAATTCCAACACGGAGGGAGAGCCGAGCTGCCAGCTGGGACCTGGAGCTTGCTGCATCCACGATGTGAGTGTCACCTCGCTGAAGCAGAAAATAGAAACGTGTTGAGCCATCACGTGGCCTCCTGTGAAGATTGAAGTGCTACCAGGGGTTTCTATTTGTGTACATCTCCTCATTTCCTAATTACCATGTTTTCTCCCCAGTCCTTTCAGCAATAAATAAATAAATAAATAAATACCTACACGTTCCCATCCCTGGAATAAGAGCTGGAGCATCTCTTTAGCCCACAGCCCTTCTCTGGAATTCACAAGGCTCAGGCTGGCACCAGTGACCATGGTTTGAATTAAAAAGATGTAGAAGGGAATTTAAAATCACTGGGCCAGATCATCAGCTGCTGCAAGTCAGTGAAGACCAGTTGAAGCCAACAGAACCACAATTATTTCGATTAAGCAGTGAGATCTGACTGTATGCAAAGGAAGCCATGCTCAACCTCACTCGTACCTCCAAGCTCTCACTATTTGCTGTCCTCTGCAGTAAGAGAGGTTAATTATCATCATCTAGAAGCACCGGAGTGAAATTAAGTAAAGGAGAATTTAGGAGGCATGTCAGGAAGCATTGCCTCGCTGCAGCTCTGCTAGCACAGCACATTCTCACGAGGAAAGGGAGGGATCGCTGATCACCGGTGTCAGTGAAACTTGGGGTGCCCAAAGGGCTGGGAAAGACGCTGCAAGGAGCAGCACCCCTCCATCCCAGGAAGGAGATCTGATATCTAGATGAGCTGCTCCAGTTCTTTGATCCCCTGTTTCTGAGTGATCACATTTCCCAGTGGGAGTGCTGAGCAGGGCACGGGCTATCTGAATTATTATCCGAGCAAACACTCTCATTCTCAAAATCTGGGAAGTTTTCCAGCTTAATTAACATTAACATTTGTTTTCACTAAGCCGTCTGTCAATGTGCCACCAGAAGCACTAAATATGAGCTCTGAGCACACACACGGGTAGGTAGCAATTCAGGTGGAGCACGCAGCTTTATTTCCCAGCTTTGTTCCTTACAAGGTTCGTTATTCCTCGGCTCTGTAAATCATCCCCTCCTCGAACTGCAGCAGCCTCTCCCTTGACACACGGTCTCATTGAGAGCTAATGACCAAACATCCTGTAACATCCTCGCCTCAGCTCTACCCAGACATGAGCCCCGATTGCCTTTTGCTGGTGCTGATGTTGGCTGGAAAGGGAAGGCAAAAGGAAGATGGATTTCAAGTGGCATTCTGTCCCAGTTCTCCTCCCAGACCTGTTTAGATGCAGATTTCTTATATATCACAGAATCCTGGAACGGTTTGGGTTAGAAGGAACTTTAAAGCCCATCCAGTGCCACCCCTGCCATGGGCAGGGACACCTTCCACTGTCCCAGGCTGCTCCAACCCCCAGTGTCCAACCTGGCCTGGGACAGTGCCAGGGATCCAGGGGCAGCCACAGCTGCTCTGGGCACCCTGTGCCAGGGCCTCCCCATTCTGTGCAGTGAATGCACAGGGATTAATTCTTCATCTTCTTGGGGTCTCTTTTCCTTAGGTCACCCTGTGGCTTTGGTGACAATCAGTTCTCAAAGGATGGTGAGACAGTGATTGAATCCACTGCAGAAAGTGGCTGAGATTGGCCAGGTCGAGAAACAGGGATACAAAGCAGGACAGGTCTCACTCGTGGAAGGTGACACCAGGACTTCCAGCGCTGACACAATCACACCCCCACCCTCAGAGCTGACACCAGCTGAACAACCTCTGGGCAATTTCCTGCATCCCCCCTGTGAGCAGCTGTAACCTTGTCTGACTGACACACATCAACACTGGCCTTACCAACCTGGACAGCCTTCAAATGTCGTGGCTGGATGGGGCTCTGAGCAGCCCGGGCTGCTGGAAGGTGTCCCTGCCCACGGCAGGGAGTGGATGCGCTCTAAGGCCCCTCCCAACCCAAACCATTCTGTGACTCTGTGATTGTGTCCTCCCCTGGAGGAGCTGCTGCTGGGGAAGCTGTATGAGACAAACAGGTTCTTCCTCATCTCTGAGCTTGCTCCATCTCCTCTTTGCTCTGTTTAAAATTTGTTCTGTCCCCAGCAACAAATAGGGCCTTCCTCATTCCTGGGTGCACGGCCTGAATCCTGGACCAGTCCTGATCCCTTCCCCCGATTCCCCCGATCCCAAGCAGAGAGAAACCCCCCCACAAACATTGCCAGAGGTTTGGCACAGTAATTCAAGGTCAGAGTTCCTCTACTTCCTCAGAGTCAACCTTTCCCTTCTGCTTGAAGCTCCCACGTGGAAAAGGCCACAATGACTTGGTCCCATCCATGGCTGTGCCAGGACACGGCAGAGTAAAGAGCTCAGCTACAGCCCCCGGGTGCATTGCCTTGGGTTGTGCCACTCACCCGGGCCAGGGCGAGAGGTTTGCCACAGACAGGTACAGCCCAGGGGCTCTGAGTGCTGCCCTGATTCCGTGGGGAGGAGATGGCTCCTCTGCAGACCTTGCGCCCGGTGCAGGGCTGGAAGTGGAGCTGCCCCTCCATCCTCTGCTTGGCAACAGAAGGACGGGTTGGCATGGCAACTTCTTCTGACGCGGGAAAGGTTGTTAGAAAGGGACTGAGATCAGCTGTTGTCTTGTCCACTGAGACAGGGACAAGAAGGAACACAGCTTAATTTGAATTAAAAAACCCCTCAGGGCTGTGAATATTCAATATCCCACAGTGAAACGTTGCACCCGGCTGGTGGGGGAGGCCACAGCGTCTCCTCACTGAACGTTTGATGTGTGGGCAGGATAAAGCTGCCAGGGCTGGTCTGGATTCACTCAACCCCTTCAGTGCTGAGCCTTGAGTGGGGCCTTGTCTTGATGCTATTTCAGCTTCAAGGGCTCCTCAGGACCTTGAGCTCGTCTCTGCATTAACACACAGGAATCTCTGCGTTCCCAGTTGCTCCCTGGCTCTGCCACGCTGCATCAGAGGCCATCAGGTCTCTGCACTCACACCTCTTGCACCCTGCTATAGCACCGTGCCCTGTCTTACTGCCCCGTTTCTGCCTTTGTTCTTCAAATTCCCAATGAACAACGAAACTATTCCCAGTTTTCCTTGTTGAATTCACCTCATTCCATGGAATCACAGAATCACAGAGTCACAGAATGGTTTGGGTTGGGAGGGACCTCGGGGATCATCCAGTTCCACCCCCCCACCATGTCCACTAGGTCAAGAGTTTACCAGCTCCTAAAGCAGGAACCATCTCTCTTGTACCCAATCCTTCCTTCTTTCTCCTTCTCCTCCTGCAGGACATCCTGCAATTACCAACCTGAACTACGCTGGCTGGCTGCTCTTGGAACTTGAAATATTTCCACTTCACAGTTCCAAATTCTGAATTAGAAATGGATCTTTGGAGGGTCCAGGTGGGGCAAGAGAAGAGATGACAGCTGAAGGATCCCACCCTAAGTGAACACATACTGATGGATGGGATTCATAGGGAATTTTAACTCTTACCAATCAGTTTGGAATCTCTGTGGGTTCTGAACCCACCTTGTCTCTGTCTTCCAGCTAAAATATCTGGACTGAACAGCAATTATCCAGAGAAAGAAGGATCATCTCCCTGCAGCTGCAGAGCACCCTCGGTGTTGAATGCATTCCAAATGAACACAAAACAGTGTGGAAAACAAGTCAGGGACACTCTGGCAACTGAACTCACCCCAGCACAGGCCTCCCCTGTGCCCCGTTCTGCAAGCTGAGCTCTGTACGAAACTGAACCGTCCCATTAATTTGGAGACATCTCCTTAAACTGGGATTTTCTAGAGAATACATCTGTGGTCCTTTGCAACTGTTCCTAGACACTCCACGTCTTTTCCTAGTCCATCGTTACACCTGTTCTTAGCCCATCTGGGGCTCCCTGGGTGAGGCAGGGTCTGATGTGCTGGCTCTGAAAGCAGAAGTTCTGAGAGGTCTCAGCCTGTCCTTGGCCGCAGGGACACTCCTGGTCCGATGGAACGGAGAACAGCAGACTTTGGGATGGAATTCCTTAGGACACCCCGGTGGGGCAAGGAGGAACCTCAGACTGAAAACGTCAGACCAGGAGGAGAAATAGGAGAAATAAGCACAAAGAATTTCCACTGGAGGTTTAGACTTTAACAAGCACAAAGTTGGGAGCAATTGTTTCCAGCAGGACCGAGAAAGAATCAGGATGGTGCTTCCTATGGGTAAGGAGGGCAGAATTCATGGAATCATGGAATGGTCTGGGCTGGGAGCGACCTTAAAGATCATCTAGTTCCAACCCCTGCCAATCCAATTTATTCTTTAACTTTCCCTGGTTAAAAAAAGTAAAACAAAACCCACAAAACCACAAGGCAAAATCTCGGTCTCTCCACAAAATAAATAATAGAAACAAGCAAACCTCAAACCTTTCTGATCCCAGCACAGAATCTCAGCCTGCTATAAACACTGCTGGATTTAAATATCAAGAATATTCAGTGCATCAACAACAAAATATAATCCATGTTATTTCATCTGACAATGCACAGAGGACGAAAATAGAAAGGCCCGCTCCATTAAGCTTTGCATCTCCAACTGCACTGAAATTATAATCAACAGCTTCTTCAGGGCAAGGGGAAAGAAAACAAAGGAAGGCAGAAGGAAAAAAACTACATGGAGGGTTTTTTTTTTCCCATGGCACTTAGGAGAACACAGTTCCAGCCCTTTTCTGCCCCCCTGGACAAGGGGCTTTGCTGAATTCTGGGGTCTTGACCAAACCCTCTCATTTTCCAGCACCGCACATGGCGCTGCAAGCCAGGAGCCAGAATCCATCGGCAGCATCCACACAGCTCCCTCTGACCCCCTCCCTCCTGCCCTGCCCCGTCCCTGCTTCCCTGGTGTCAGACAAGCCCCAGGGAGAGCCTGGGCTGATTCCTGCACAGCTCCATCCGTGGGTCAGGTTCAGAGTGGGAGGTGTTAGGACAGGTTTAGGGTGGAGGGCCCTGACCTCCAGCCCTGATCTCTGCACTGCCCGTTCAGGTCTCTCCTCTCGTGTTCTGAGGCCACAGTAGGATGTCATTGGTCCCTTTTGGTGGCTTTCCAGTGACATTTTCCAACAGACATTGGAATATCATGCAGAATATTTCCATCTTCTTCTATTTTTATTTTTTTTTTACTAGCCAGAAATGGTTGAGTCACCATTTTAAAAGACAAAATTTTGTGGAAAATCAAACCAATGAACCAACAAACACAGAGTTTGCAATGACAATTTTATTAGTTTTTCCTGGCATGACCTCACCCCTGGGATGTAGAAAACAGGAGCTAACTTCTCTGAGCAAGGCAAACTAGAAAAGTTTAGAAAAATCAGTTGCTCCATGCTGCTTTCTTTGGAGCGTGTCTATAATCCCCAAACTCCTTCTCCAGGTTCCCCAGGTTCCCTGCAGCTACAGAATCTGAGTCCTGTTATTACTCTTTTTTTCATCATTGATTTATGTAAATTAAATAGGAAGAAATACCAGCACTCCAGCCAAAAAGAGAAATGCCTCTTTTACAGGCTTAATATTTCACACCGAATATTCATCCTTCCCTGTGAGCAACTTCTTTTCTGGCCTCTCACATTATATTTTTACCGATAGCATTAAATGCTGAATGTAGGCAATATCTTTGATATATGGACAATTTACAACACACACAGAGAACCTTGACAGGACTCTTTTTCGTTTCTTTATCATCTTGTTCATAAATTACAGCAGCTCCAGGACGGGGCTCAGCGAGGAGGGCTCAGGGCCGCGCTGGAGGGGCGGGAGCGTGGTCTGGGTGTGGCAGGGACCCGGCGGAGCTGCAGTGGGGGCACAGATCTCCTGGATGCACCCAGGCACCTCCCTGTCACCTGGGGGTTGTTCGTAGCCTCCTAGGGCAGTTTGAATTTTTTCCAGCGCTCTCCCGAGTGCTTTCCTTTTTTTGGGACAGCTTGGGAAGGGATTGCAGTGGGGGAAGGGGATGGGATGAATTCATGCAGGAACAGCCACGCCTCCAGCCCCGCTGCAGCCACAGACTCCTGTAGCTGGTGACAGACAGCAGCTGCCACCTGAGGAGACCCTCAGGAAGGCTCTAAGAGCCTGGGGGGCTTTGCTGTCCTCCAAGGACACCCCTGACAAGCTGCTGCTCTTTGTGCCACCAGTCTGGGATGGCTCCAGTCCCTTGCAAGCCCACACCTTGCATGTCCTGTCCCCCTCTTCCCCACTTACACCACATTTACACCACAGGCAAGGTGCCAGACTTGCCTTTGTTTGTAACTGCTGCAGAATGAGCAGAGCTGACAACTTTTCTCCAGCATCAGAAACACGAGAGCTGTGGGGCCCTGTCAGGTTGCACACGAGGAGAGGATGGGGCTGTGTCCCTGAGTGACCCCAGTGTGCCCAGGCAGGGGTGGAGGTGTCCCCATCCTTCTAACAGTACCCAAAACACTCGGACACAGAGCTGAGGCTGACTCTGAGGCCTCTCCACTTGAGAGTTGTGTCCGTGGAGCCCTCCTGCCCCTCTCCTCCAGCTCCCTTCGAATTCAGGACAGATGCCATTGGCAGAGAGCACAGACAGGGGATGAGAAGGGAGCGTGTTCAAGGCCTCCACTCTTGGAGTGGAAAAGCAGCTGGAAAGAACAGAATTGGGTGAAAACCAAGAAGGAGAGGGACAGATCAACTGTGAGCTTCCTCCTGCTTCTCCTCTTCCTCATTCTTCTTTTTTTCTTGGGCTCTTGAGCAACCTGGTCTTGTGGAAGGTGTCCCGTGGCAGGGGGGTTGAAAGCAGATGAGCTTTAAAGGCCCTTCCAGCCCACACCATTCCTGATTCTCTGATTCTCTGATTCTCTGAATGAAACCCTTCCCCTGGGTCACAGCAGCAGCAGAATGGAGCACTCAGCAATTGCCACAAGGGGTGGGGTGGTGGGAAATGAGACTCCAGACGCTGAGTCCCAACGTGTGAACTGAAAACACTTGGAATTTTGTTCTGAAACTCTCAACCCACCCTGCTTAGCTGCTGCTCTGGAAACGCAAACCTCTCACCTGGAAGTGTCACATGAACACACATCCAAAGCACGCAGGGAAGCGGCCCCTCGGCAGCTCTGGGTGCTCCCCACGCCTGGAAAAGGCACCATCCGGCCCTGGACAAGGAAAACACAACTCCCATGGCCTGCTCAGCTGGGTTGCAGTTCGAGGTCACAGCCTGTTTCTAGAGGATCATTTCAGAAGACAGCACTACATGTGTTAGTGGTAAATTTTTTAGTGCTGAATTAATCTCACTCTTCATGCATCTGTAGTCATTTTCTGCTGGCTGTAAGCAGCATTTCTGTGCATAATTGTGTATTACCCCCTGGGGCCTGGTACAAACAGAGCTCCTGTTTAAAACAGAGTTGTTAATCTGATTGCCTTTTTTTGTTTCTCAAGTTACAGGTCAATGCACACCTGTTATAAAACATCTGTACGTAAAATTCCAGCAGCCCCCTCCGTGCTCTCTGAAGTCCTGGGTCCTGCCTGGCTCCTGGATGGCGGTTCTGGAGCTGTTATGGATTAGGATAAACACAATGTCAACACTGACAGCTTTGGCACAGGCTTTCCTACAAAACAATTGCCTGAGCGCTCTGTCTCTAAACCTCCTTCCACATGGCTACTCCCACGGATGGATGATCTGCCCCCAGCCGGGCCCAGAGTCCTCCTGTGGGGATTAAATCCTCAGGAAAAGAGAGTCTGCACACATTTGCTGGTTAATGAAGATGCACTGGTGTCAAGCAGCTAAGAATGATGGTGCTCACACTGAATCCTAGAGCTGCAGTAAAGAAGGAACTTTCCTCTCTTCTTCCCAGCCCATGCGGGGTCTGCTGTGATTCCTTTTGCCTTCTCCTGCGGGTGCCCAGGGTCTATCACCTTATTTCCACTCTGAGCCTGGAGAAGGACCATCCTCTCTGAGAACTTTGCTCTTTTCCACCAGAAATGAATGCTTGGTAGCCAAAAATTTGGGACATGCAGCACTGAACAGTGTGATGGAAAAACCTCAGGTTTTTTCCCCCGCACTGTGTATCAAACCCAGAAGTGAATCTGTAACACCCCGGGCCTCCTCCTCTGGGATCACAATCAGCCCAGCTGCTTCTTCACCTGCCACCCACAGAGGGGTTTTCCTGAGCTTGAGCTCCTGTGCCAGAGCAGGCAGCGGACGAATACAATCACAGAATCATGGAATGGTTTGGGTTGGAAGGGACCTTAAAGATCACCATGGGCAGGGACCCCTTCCATTATCCCACGTTGCTCCAAGCCCCGTCTGACCTGGCCTTGGACCCTTCCAGGGATGGGGCAGCCACAGCTGCTCTGGGCAAAAGCCACAGGTACAAAGTGGCCCTTGCATTTGTAGCTTTTCCATCTGGTGCTTTCCATGATGAAGACACATTTTAATGTCTCATTTGCAGGAAAGGTATCCTTCAGCACACACCTTCCCTGGGCTGTGACTGCACTGGATGGTCAGAGTCTCCTGGAGTTAACAAATGTAACTCCAAAACAGGGCCTGTTACCAGAAAAATGTTGCCTCTAATTCCTTGACCCTTCTCACAGCCCCATAGAACACTTCTGTTTCCCCTCTCTCCCGCAAGGCTTGTGCTCTGGCATGAACCAGAGCCATGGATTCATTCAGAAGCAGAAGACTTTAATTTCATTAGTGCTAAATCCCTCATAGAGGCAAACCCAGTAGACAAAAGAGGAGCTGAGGATTGGGAAGTCAGAGATCAGCCTCCGTGGTGACTCGTGGGACTCATGACAACACATCAGTTCACAATAAAATGTCACACCATGAAAAATCCTCATTGTCTGGCCATAAATCCTTCTCCCAGCTGGGTTGTCTCCCCATCTTCTGCCCTGCTAAAGGCCACAGAGCTGCTCAGACTCGCTTGGAGAGGTCCCTGAACAATGTGCCCTTCAGGAAGGGAGCCAATACCCTCCATGCTGGGGCCTGGGAGGTCATCCCTTGGCCCTGGTGGGGTCTGGGGTGACATTTCTGTGGAGCTGGGGCTGAGACTCGGAGTATCGGTCAGTGGAGAGGCACAGCAGGTGCCTGACCCCACAGTACAGCCGTGAGGAGCAGCAAAGTGTGGTCTGTGCTCACTGCCCCGTTGAGTTCGTCACTCTTGCCTCCCATGACAACGTGGGGCAGCCTCAGCAGCAGCAGCTGCAGGGAGCTCCCGGTGTAGGAGTGTCCTGGCCTTGGAGCACTCACAGGGGACAGGCACACAGGGGACACAGAGGTCCCTCACTGAGCTCCTTGGGTGGGTGCTGCAGCACCAACCAGCTGCAGCAGGACAGAAGGTCCCTGCTCCCTGCTCCCTGTTCCCAGCTCCCTGCTCCCTGTTCCCTGTTCCCAGCTCCCTGCTCCCTGCTCCCTGTCCCCAGCTCCCTGCTCCCTGCTCCCTGTTCCCTGTTCCCAGCTCCCCGCTCCCAGCCCCCTGTTCCCTGTTCCCTGTTCCCTGCCCCCTGTTCCCTGCCCCCTGTTCCTGCCCCCTGCTCCCTGTTCCCTGCTCCTGCTCCCTGTTCCCTGCTCCCTGTTCCCTGTTCCCTGCTCCCTGCCCCCTGTTCCCTCCCTGCTCCCTGTTCCCTGTTCCCTG
>VZTE01004263.1:52707-69688 GCA_013397775.1 Eulacestoma nigropectus | reverse complement strand
TCCCTGTTCCCTGCTCCCTGTTCCCTGCCCCCTGTTCCCTGCTCCCTGCTCCCTGTTCCCTGTTCCCTGTTCCCTGCTCCCTGCTCCCTGCCCCCTGTTCCCTGCTCCCTGCTCCCTGCTCCCTGCTCTGGATGCGGTCCCAGCCAGGCCTGTTTGGGAAGGGGGGTCCTGTGCTGAACCAGGCCGAGCTCTGCTGTTGCCTGCGTGTGGCCTGGGATAAGCATTCCCTAAGGATCAGCAGATCCGGTACTTCTGACATCGGCACAAGCAGGAACAGGCTCCTCGTAGCCCGTCCTAAGTCACAGCATGAAATACGGTTTGGGAGTTGGTTTTCCTTGCAGAAGAGGGGAAGAGGGTGGTGATAACGTGGCCATTCCCCTCCTCAGAGCAAAAAACGAGGACAGTGGTGAGAGGGACACGGTCCCCAGTGAGATCCCATCCCAGAGAGAAATGGACACGGTCCCCTGGGAGATCCCATCCCATGGAGAAATGGACACGGTCCCCAGTGAGATCCCATCCCATGGAGAAAGGGACACTGTCCCCTGGGAGATCCCATCCCATGGAGAAAGGGACATGGTCCCCAGTGAGATCCCATCCCATGGAGAAAGGGACATGGTCCCCTGGGAGATCCCATCCCATGGAGAAAGGGACACGGTCCCCTGGGAGATCCCATCCCATGGAGAAAGGGACACTGTCCCCAGTGAGATCCCATCCCATGGAGAAAGGGACACTGTCCCCTGGGAGATCCCATCCCATGGAGAAAGGGACACTGTCCCCTGGTGAGAAATGAACTCCAAGTCCCCAACAGAACATGACCTCAGCTGCACTGCTGCCTGGCAGAGCCATGTTTCAGAGCATTCAGGGGTCTCTCTGAAATAATCAGGTCAGTTGTTGCCTCCCTGAGCACAAAAACATCTTCCTCCCTGCAAAGACGCGTGTTGGGACTGGCCAGGTGTCCCCAGGCTGTGTGTCCGTACTGGCCAGATGGACAGCTGCTTCCAGCCACACGGGGAAGCTGCTCTTGGCCGTGCGGGCACCACGGCAAAGGGTGTGAGAGAGCAGCAGCCAAGCTGGCAGCAAAGCTGTTCTCTCTGGGATCCTGGACACTGCCAGGGTGTTTGCCACGTGCAAAGGAGGCTGTGTACAAGGAATACCTTTGGGATTGCTGCCTCCAGGCACGTGCAGGCAGCGAGTTTGCTTCTTCTCCCACTGAAATCACCCGAAGCTTTTTCACTGGCATGGTAGAAACCAGGATCAGGCCATGAAAGACAAGGTTTTCCTCTGGATGATTTGAGCCTAAGTAAAAACTGCTTTATTCCATCCCTGTGAGAGGGAGCAGCCCCGGCTCCAGCTGGGGTGCTGGAGGAGACTGCATTTCTATTTCATGGAGAAACCATCCTAAAATAGTCCAGGGAACTACTGGAGCATGGGGAATTCCCATCTCAGCCCAGATGTTTCCCATAACCAGCCCTTGCTCTGGCTGACTGGTCTCATTCAGCTGCCCAGGAACTTTCCATCTTGTGTTTGGATGAACATTTCATTGCCCATCTGAATGCTCGGTAGCCAAAAACTCGGGACACGCAGCACTGAACAGTGTGATGGAACAACCCTCACCTGCTGCAGGCTCCTGTCTTGCCCCCAGTGAGGACAAATGTGACCTTTCCAACTGGTTTAGGACAGGGCTCCCCGAAACTCCCACAGACAGCCCCGGAGTTCAGAGCTGAACAGAGCTGCTTCTCTTTCCTTTCATACACCAAATAAAACTGATTCTTTCTAACAGCTTCCCACAGTGGAAAAATCACCTGCTCTATGTTGAATCGATCATTCTTGAAGCCAGCCATGGACCTTTCAGTCACACAGGGACTCAGGAGGGCATTTTTACCCTATTTAAGTGTGGTGCAGAAAGCCTTTAGATTTATATGGCACAAGAATGAAATGTCTCATTTTGTGCCTGGTCTTCATTACATTTTTGATATGAAGAAGTGACTTCATTGCAATTTCGGTCTCAAGTGACATCTTTCCTTCCTGTGGATGTGGCAGGAGCAAAGTGGGATCTCCAGACTTTAAGCTGCACTGGGAGCTGACTCTGCTGAAGGATTTTGTCTCTCATAATGCAAAAGGCTTTTCTTTCCTGCCTGAGCTGAGCCATGCCTTGTGAGAATCAAGGGCTGATTGTGCTGTGGTGCAGCTCAGCCAAGGAACAAGGTCAAGAGCACAGAGATGGCAGTGGGCAAAAGAGCATCCTAAGGAATGTGTCCAATGACCAAACACGGATCATCAAAGGACGTGACTTCCAGCAGAAGACTGGGGAACGTGGCAATGAACTCAAGATAAAGCATCTTCATTTGGGAATGTAAGTGGGTTGAAATTCCTGAAGCCAAACACTCTGGCATATCTGGGTTTCTTGGAATTATTAGCCTGAAGAAAAATTTGGAGTGTCAATGTTTTTGGCCCAGTTTGCAAGGGAAAGCCAATGTCGGTATTTCCCTGGGGAGGGGAGGGAATTCTCCATTCTTTTCTGCTGAAAGGAGTCTTGACATTTCAGAATGGGTGCAGGATCCCTCAGTTACAGAAGAGGGGATCTGTAACCACTGGCAGAGGAGGGTTGGAGCATTTGTCCTCCAGGGTTGCCCTTCCTCCACTCCTTTTGTTCTCCTCTGTCTCTGAAAATACAGAACCTCACTGCAGCTCCCGGCCAGCAGATCTCGTTATCCCTCTGTGCCACAAACTGAAGAGCTCTCTCACTTCAGATTAGTGTTCCCGAGCAGGTACTCACAGGCGATGATAAATTACCCCTTCACCTTTCCTCACAACACCAGGCAGCCCCAGCCTCCCACCCTCAGATGTGTGTCCTCCCCTGCTCCTGCCATCCCCATCCACACCCTCCAGCTGCTGCTGCGGCTCTTCCCTGAACTGTCTCCGATTAAAGAGCTTCCTTCTGGGGCTCCTTCTGAAGCAGAGACGGAGGGAACTGAGCCCAGCCAGAGCCAAAGCCCCCTGTGCCCCCCAGGTGTCCCTGGGCTGCTGCTGCTGCTCCCTGTCACCATCTCCTGGGCCCTGTTTCTCATCACACTTGGTGTAAGATCCTCCACAATTCCTCTCCAAGTCCCACTAATCTCTCCCTTCCCCAGAAGAGCACCCCAGCACCTCAAACACTCTTTCCTCTGCTCTGCTCACACTGCCTGCTCCAAGGGACACACTGCCCGGAATGGCCCGAGGTTGTGGGAGTGAGGAGGGTGACAAGGCTGATGCAGTGATTGCATTGGGATGGGAGAAGCTGATTCTATCTCATGGCAGGAGAGGTGGTCTGGAAGATCCCTTGGGTCCTCGTTTCTGAGCTGGTGTGAGATCCCAGCCCTTAGACCATGCCCAAATGGAAGGGAGCCCTGGGAAGGGATAGAGACCTTACCCTAGGACTGTGGAGAAACCCCAGCAGGTTTCTGCCTTACCCAGTGTGCCATGGAGTCATTTCTGGTGAATTCCTCTCCCTTTTCTCTGGCCCAAGCAAACACAGAAATGAGCTCCAGACAACCCTCACAGCCGTTCCTCTGCCACACCTGCTCCCCACCTCCCGCTGCCAGGGCCGGGCAGGCGGCATCCGCTGGTAGCTCATCCATCATCTCCTAAGGACCACGTAACGCGACGGGAGCTGGAATCAGAGGCTGCCAGGGAGCACAGTGCTCTTGGGGGAGATGGAGTTGTTTCACTTCTCCATTAGAGCTGACAGCTGGAGCACAGCCAGGACAGCGGTTTCATGATGTGTCTCTAAATTCCAGGCGGGCTCTGGCACACTCCATCAGAGTTAACTCTGCCCATGGGACATTCCCAGTGAGGAGAAAGGTCCCTTTCAGTCTGCGAGGGGATCGAGCCGAGTGCACGGGACCCTTGGTGGGAATGAATGAATGAAAAAAGCGGCGTTTTGGAAAGGGAAAGAGGCTGCTTTGTACGGGGGTGGGAGAAGCTGCAAGGGCGGCCTGTCAGCTTCAATGAGCAGCTTCATACGTAGGGAGCTGTTTATGGCTCCTTCTAATTGCTGTAATATTCCTGCCACTGCCACAATGCTTTTCTAGCTGCTTCACTTGCTCTGACAAATCAGCTGCCAGGAGAAGAGAAAACAGTGAAGTAAATAATGTAAGCAATGAAAGCAAGGGTGACCGATGCTGCTGATCCCTCATCTCTGCTCTCTGCTGGCAGGGAGCTCCGAATGTCACACAGGGACTGACCTGTCCCATCAAGAACCGGCCTTGCGACCTCCAGCTGTGGCCACTCTGCGCCTCCTTCCCATGCAGCGCCTCTCTAGGTTAATCACAGAATCATGGAATCGCTGGGGTTGGAAAAACCCTCCAAGGTCATCAAGTCCAACCTGTGACTGATGCCCACCTTGTCCCCAGCCCAGAGCTCTGAGTGCCACATCCAGGCATTCCTTGGACACCTGCAGGGATGGGCACTCCAAACCTCCCTGGGCAGCCCCTGCCAAGGCCTGAGCACCCTTTCCATGGAGAAATTCCTGCTGATGTCCACCCTGAGCCTCCCCTGGCCCAGCCTGAGGCCGTTCCCTCTCCTCCTGTCCCTGTTCCCTGGGAGCAGAGCCCGACCCCCCCCTGGCTGCCCCCTCCTGTAAGGGAGGTGTGCAGAGCCACAAGGTCCCCCCCGAGCCTCCTTTTCTCCAGGCTGAGCCCCTTTCCCAGCTCCCTCAGCCGCTCCTGGGGCTCCAGAGCCTTCCCGGCTCCGTATTCAGACTGAGCTCTCCCAGATGGGCACTGTCCCGGTGACACAGGACGTGGTCCTGGGGAAAATAAACTCCTGTTCACTGCCAAAGTCTCCTTCGTAATTTATCAATGGTCAAAAAATGGTTTCTGAAAATCTAGGGGCTCAGTTTGGGTGTCTAAGGCTATTTTTCCTCAGTTTGGAAATCCAAATTTGACAAAGTTGTAGTTGGTGGGACTCAATGTCTTGGGTTAGTAATATCTGAGGCATGGATGGATGTCTCCATGAAATATCCACGGACTGGGGGGACTGATGTGTGGGAACCCTTCACGGGACAGCAGTGAACCAGCAGATCACAGCAGCAGTGGGGCAGCTGCCCCATCCGCTTGGCAACTGGATTAACAACACCACAAAATATTTCCAGTCCATGGTGGGATAGTTGGGAGAAAAAAAAGAACATCACTTTCCTTCTTCCCAACACTGGAGATTGCCCCTGCCAGCTCAGGCCCCTGGCCCTCAGCTGCTCTGCTGGACCTGTCTGAGGGTTTAGAGGCATCAGGAACATGAGCATTGACCTCTTTCTCCCCTTCTCCGTGCTCCTTGTGGTGATCCTTTCCTCAGCCATCCACAGTGAGAGCTGGGAGCTGCTGGGGCTGGACCAGCTCACTCTGCTTGGCCACAGGCCGGGCATGGGCCAGTGCCCAGAGCAAAACCAGGGAATGGGAATGGCTTGGGTTGGAAGGAACCTTAAAATCACCTGGTTTCCAACACTCTGCCACAGGCAGGGACTCCTCCCACTGTCCCAGGCTGCTCCAAGCCCCGTCCAGCCTGGCCTTGAACACTGCCAGGGATCCAGGGGCAGCCACAGCTGCTCTGGGCACCCGGTGCCAGGGCCTCCCCACCCTCTCAGGGAACAATTCCTTCCTGATATTCCATCTATCCCTCTCCTGTCTTTGACAGGACTAAAGCTCCAGAGAACTGATGGTGCAGTTATTAAGAGCCCAGTTGGAAAATCTCTTGGAGGTTTCACCTGTCCTGCAGTGGAACATGCTGGGGTAGAGTATTAGATAAAATAAAGAAGTGAAAAAATTGGAATTTCTGTCCTGGGGTAAGTTCTGATGTTTCCTGTTTTGAGTCAGAATGCAAACCTAAGTTTTAAAGAAAATTAAGTAATCTCTTTTTAAAAAAAAAAAAAAAAGGAACAAGACTCCTAATTACTTTTTTCCAAAATGTTTCACCTCAGCCTCTTCAGTGAAGTGAAAACATCTGTCAGGCCAGAACTGAAGCTCTGTGATCGTTAGTTGAAATGACCCCAAATGTCACTCCTTTCTTACACTTGTCGTGGTTTCAGGACTGGGCTTCTCAGCCCATTTTTCAGGTTCACCAGTGGTTAGTTCATGTCACCTACAGTGCAACCAGTCAGTGCCCAGGTGTGTCCATGTGTCCATGTGTGTGTCCGTGTGTCCACGCAGGAACTCTTCCCTCTCATCCCAGGGGTATTTTACACACATTCACTTTTTGCCATGCATTTTCACACTCAGATCAACCTAAATCCAGGCCCTTCCTCTGACTGCATCCCAGACAAACTCCTGTAAGACCAAATGGGAATTTTATAGCCAGAAGTGACTTACAAAAATGGACTGGGTTTGATTTCCTCTCCCTTCCAGCTGCCCTGTCTGACACTGGAGTGCTGCCAGCCCTGGCTGAGGCACAACATCGACCTGAAACATCCAAACACCAAGAGCTGCTAAGAGTTTGAGGCATTTTGTGTCCTTTTCCAAAGGGGATGTGACTACAGGCAGAGAGGAGGCAGACAATGAGCTGAGTGAAAGCCTTTGGAGGGTGAATGAGGGCTCCTGGCTCGTCCCTGGCTCTGAGCACTTGTTGGACTGTTCATGATCTTTCTCCCTCCGGGGGATTTACTCACTAAAAGGAATTGCTGGCAGCTCTCTCACCACACTTATTTGTTAAATTAGGCTGAGCTATAAATATTTACCTTCCTTTTTATTGCATCTGAGGAACTTCCAGCTCTCTGTAAATGTGGATGTTTATCCACAAGAGCACAGTACATCCAGGGTGCTGTCAGCTCAACAAGTCCAGTCCCTTGCTGGCCCGGGTGACCTCGGAATCTGGGGCTTTATGGCTCAAATCTCAGTTGAGAATTCAGCAGATGTGCACGGGAGGGGTGGGACTGCAGCTGCAGATCCCCAAAGCAAGGCCTGAGACATCTGCAAGCCCCCAGGGGACAAGAAGTACCAGACTTTAACTCGCTGCTGAACGCTGGAGAAGCTGGAGCTGAGAGGGGAGAGGATCTGTGCCCTGCCTTGGCACAGCAGCACCTGAGTGCTGGGACCCCCTGCCCGTGGGCTGGTGGGCACGGACTCACAGAGCCACGGAACGCTTCGGGCTGGAGGGACCTCAAAGCCCATCCAGTGCCACCCCCTGCCATGGCAGGGACACCTCCCACTGTCCCAGGCTGCTCCAGCCTGGCCCTGGACACTGCCAGGGATCCAGGGGCAAACACAGCTTCCTTGGGCACCCAGTGCCAGGGCCTCCCCTCTCTCCCACACAGGAATTCCTTCCTAACAGATAATTTAAACAGGCCCTTGTCCCCAGTCCCTCTCCAGCTCTCCTGGAGCCCCTTTAGGCCCTGCAAGGGGCTCTGAGCTCTCCCTGGAGCCTTCCCTTCTCCAGGGGAACATTCCCAGCTCTCCCAGCCTGGCTCCAGAGCAGAGGGGCTCCAGCCCTGCAGCAGCTCCGGGGCCTCCTCTGGACTCTCTCCAGCAGCTCCACGTCCTGCTGATGTTGGACTCCTTGAGCCGGGCTCTGCCTCTCCCGGAGCCGGGCTCTGCCTCTCCCGGAGCCGGGCTCTGCCTCTCCCTGAGCCGGGCTGAACTCCCTGAGCCGGGCTGAACTCCATGAACCCAGCTGCGCATTTCGAAATTGCCACTTTGCTGAATCCCAGCCCTGGAGGCACCATTGCGGTGCACCCGGGAATGGGCTGTTACGTGGGACTGTTGCGGGGGGGCAGGAGAACAAGAGGAGGGTGTTTTTTCGGAAAAGCTCACTGACGTTGGAACAAATCAGTGTCTTGATGCTCCTTCCCTGCTTTGCAAAGCGATTACTCTGCTTTAGAACCATTTGTTCTCCTTTGATTTGTCTCCAGCCTTGCTTTGGGGGGGATTTTTATGGAATTTTACTGCCTCATATAACACTTATCGCTGGCAATCAATATTGATTTTAACATAATGTTTTGTTTTAAGACTCCTTTTGTTGTTTTGCATTCATTCTGCATGTTAATAAGGTTTATAAAATCCATGATATTTTCTCCTTTCGCGAAATCTTATTGGGATAATTACCCTGCTCTGCTGACAGATTGTTGTGCCTGAATTATATGAAGAACACCACTGTTATCTGCTTTCCTTTCATCTCTTGAGGGATGCTTTCCTACCTTGACGTGCCGTGTGTGTGAATACAGAGTAAATACTGAAAAACTCTTCCTGTGTAACCTTATTTACTTCTATTCCTTCTGGAAAAGAAACTCCCAAATGCCACCCAGTGCTTCCAGGAGTGTGACCTTGGCTGTAAATAGGAAACCCAGTGAATGAGAAGGGGTAATGGCCAAGCCTTCAGGCCAGGGGAGGCACCCCAGGGATGTGTGATCCACACCCAGCAGAGCGCAGAAACCTCTGCCCAGCTCTGGAGTGCAGAGGGAAGAGTGTCCTGGGAAAACCCTTCCTGATGAAGGCTCTTCCATGGAATTATGTCCGGGAATTCTGATCCTTCTGCTTTATGGACGTGCCTGGGAGACAGAGCACTTTGATCCTCTCTCGCCTTGCTCACGCACCGGTTTGGGTCCAAGTCCAGTGATGTCTCTTCACACTTTTGGTATCACTGAATCAGCCACAGCCGGGGGGTGTCCCACCCTGCACTGTGCCACCCCCTCTCCTCTGTGGGACACCGGGGTATTCCCAGGCTGTTTTCCAGTCTCTCCCAGGAGCTGGACATGAGGAGTCGCCTCACATCTGCCCTGGAGGGATGCTGAAGCAGGGACCCGAGACCTTGAACTGAGATCGGCACGCAAAGATCTCAAACCCATGGAAGGGAAAGGGAAGGCTGGGAGACCTGAGGTCTTTGCCAGGCCTGATGGTTCTGTGTGCACGGGAGCAGGGATGAGGCTGGACAGAAGCTGGACAGTTACAGGATGAGATGGAAAACCGAGAGGAGGACTGTGTCAGCCTTAAGGCTGACCCTAATTAACATCACAGAAAGAGAACTCCCTGGGCCGGGAGCTCCGGGAGCACGGAGCTGGCTGCTCACTGTGACAAGATGGATTTGTCAAACTCTGAATTATTTCTTGTTTCTCTCCTTTCTCGGGGTTGATGCCTCCAGACAATCATCTCCCTATGAATCAGACTACCAAAGTCATTGCTCCTGGGAATCTCTCCTGCAAATGCAGAGCACAGAAAAAATTTTGCTTCCTTCTCTTCTTCCTCAGACCTTGCACCCCCTACAAATTCTCCCTGTGCTCTGTCACGGAGTGCACTGAACCCATGGACAGCTGCGATTCCCGAGCTTCCAGAGACACAGCGAGGTAGGAATGTAATAGATAAAACTGTCCTGCTTTTGGATAATCCCCAGCAAACAGCACTTTCCTTAATCCCTCACAGGATGCTTTGTTGTGTATCTGAGCTTTAGCTGCTGTTCCCAGGCATTTGCTCCTCAGTTATTAGGCACAGATCACTGGTAAGTGGCTGGTCCCACACAGAACGGCCCCGTGAGAGCAGCACGGGGACCACACGGCCCAAGGCTTTCCAGATGTGACAGGGAAGAGCTGAGCACCTCTCTGGGGCCAGTCCGGGGGCCTGGGCTCCCCTTGTCAAGGCTCCCGTTTGCCTCTGCAGTGCTGGGCAGCATCAGCTGCAATCAGGAATAAAGCACATTGGATGCAAGTTAAATCCAGCTGGGAATCGGTCACCAGTGGTGTCCACCAGGGCTCAGAACTGGGGCCAGTTCTGTTTAACATCTGGACAAGGGAGTCGAGGGCACCCTCGGTCAGTTCGGTCAGATGTGGAGCTGCTGGAGGTTCTGCAGAGGGGTCTGGGCTGAGGCCAGCGGGGTGAGGGTCAACACGGCCAAGCCCTGAGTCCTGCACCTGGGTCACAGCAACCCCTGCAGCTCCAGCCTGGGGCAGAGGGGCTGGGAAAGGCCCTGGGGGTGCTGTGCCAGCGGCTGGACACGAGCCCAGGGGTGCCCAGGTGGGCAAGAGGCCGATGGCCCCTGGGCTGGATCAGGAACAGTCCAGCAGGGCCAGGGAAGGGATTGTCCCCCTGAGCTGGCACTGCTGGGGCCACACCTCGAGTGCTGTGTCCAGTTCTGAGCCCCTCAGTTCAGGAAGGACAGGGAGGGGCTGGAGCGTGTCCAGGGCAGGGAACGGAGCTGGGAAGGGGCTGGAGCCCCAGGAGCAGCTGAGGGAGCTGGGAAAGGAGCTCAGCCTGGAGAAAAGGAGGCTCAGGGGGACCTTGTGGCTCTGCACAAGTCCCTGACAGGAGGGGGCAGCCGGGGGGAGTTGATCCCATGAGCATCACAAGGTAAATTTGACCAGAAGGTAAAATACCCTATTTAGGGAATTCAGACTTTCAGTTTTCCTACTCGCAGCAGAATCACAACACATGGAGGATTCCCTCTCTCTCACCTCATGATGTGTGAAACTCCCTGAAAAAAAAGACTCCACATGCTCTTAATCTGTTCTGCAGGTTTGGGGGTTGCCTGGCCACCGACCATCCCTAATCCACGACCCTGGGGCTGTGCAGACTCCATAGGTGGCCTTTTCCACTGGAGTGTTCCAGCACTCATGGGAGCAGCAGTGCCGAGCTTTCCTTGTCGTGCCCAGATGGAAACAGAGGTGGGATGTGACGCAGCTCCTGGAAGTCCTTCAGGCACGGAGTGATTTCGGAACACCTGGTTTTCACTCCTGGTGGGCTGTACCCAGGACTGGAAACCACTGGGAGCTGCACGGCTGAGGGGAGCTGAGCCCAGCAGGGTCCATGTCCCGCCCCTCCTGCAGAGCCAGGCTGGACGTTCGGCACATCAGGCACACCCAGCCGGACACGTCTGGCTGAGCAGGAGCCGCACGCTCAGCAAACGTGGACTCCTCATTATTGCTGGGATGGCTCCAGCCGGGAGCTCTGCAGAGGAGGGGCTGGGCTGTGGGCAGCAGATGGCACAGCCAGGAGCTCGTTCTCCTGGTTCTGTGGTCACTGGGGCAGCGCTCCCAGGCCATTACCAGTGATGGCTCTGTGGCTGCTGCTGTCCCCCATGTGACAGCCGTGCCCTGGTCAGCTCCAGAGCCCGGGACAGATCTGGTCCCTGGGTGACAAACCCTGCTCAGCATCTGGGCTTCAGTGACTGCAGGTGACTCCTGGTGGTGATGTTTTCCAAACCACCATTGCTGGACGGTTCAGGTGATAGGAGTTCACCAAGTTCTTCTTCAGTGGGGAAATAGAACAATCCAGAAGGTCCTGCTGCCCTGGTTCCACAGTCCCAGATCCAGAGGGACCTTGACAGGCTGGAGAAAGGGGCCAACAGGAACCGCATGGAGTTCAACAAGGAGAAGTCAAAGTCCTGCCCACAGGGAGGAACAACCCCTGGCACCAGAACGTGCTGGAGTCCACCCAGCTGGGAAACAGCTCGGCAGGAAAGGCCCCGGGGGTCCTGGAGGTGACCCTGAGCCAGCAATGATGAAGGCACAGGGTGTCCTGAGCTGTGAGACAAAGCAGTGCCAGCAGGTCAGGGAGGGGATCCTGCCCCTCTGCACGGCTCTGCTGGGGCCTCACCTGCAGCACTGGGACCAGTTCAGCTCCCCAGCACCAGAGAGACCTGGACCTTGGTGTCCTAAGAGCAGACAGGGTTTGGAAAATACCCCAGGTGTGAGGAGAGCTGGAATCCAGGCAATGCTTCTCTAGGATTTACGTTTATCCCTGGGGCAAGGCAGGCAATTTTTCAGCTACATTGAAGGGGATGAGTGTTGGGAGGAGTCCACGATCTGTGACCCCTTGAGGCACTTCTCTGTGGGGCTGGAGGGAAGCAGGGTTGTGGAAAACGCAGCAAACACAGCAGTCCAAGAGCAGGTACCAGACAAACCCCCACGTTCAACCCAACACGAGCCCACATCCCAGTGGAAGTCTGTCCCTCAGCCAGGAACTGAAACCATCCCCTCTACCCTTAGGAACAAAACAAAACAAAATTTTAAAAAGCCTTTTCTCTACTTGGAGTCGAAAATGTGCCAGTTTGTAAGGGCTAACCATGACTTCAATTTCTCTCCTCAGTGGCTGGAAAGTGCTAATACTTTTGGCTCTGTCCCAGCTGACCCGACCTTGCTGACATCCTACATCCCATGAAAACCCTCCTGCAGATCTACGCTGCTGATAGTGCCATAAAAAAGTGTGGAAGGGGAAGGAGGAGAGGGACTGAGGAGGGAAGAGAAAGGAATGATTAAACAAAGCAATAGCCAGGCACCCACATAAAAATCTATCTGGGTGATGAAGCTGCAATAAATGTGGCACATCAGAGCTTCCGTATAAATGGTCGGGGTAAAATGTATTTTTATATATATGAAAGAGTAGTTTAAAAATCACTCTGAGCCCACATTCCTCCCCCAACAAAAGAAGAAAAAATTGTCCGAAGTGTAGCAGGTTATTGATTTTTTATAAGTCAGGGACAAATTTATTGGAGAGAAAAGTTCATTATTTAGTAATCCCACAGCTCAATCTGCTCCGCTGGCCATTAACCCTCAACAGTTCCCATGATAAACTCCCCGTGAACTCTCCGTGTGCTGCCTCAATGAACTGCAGATGGATTTTGCTGCGGGCTCGTTCGCCTCGCCTGGAAATTCATTGTGGTTTTGCTGACACAGGGCTCGGCTCCCCGGGGCCCAGAGCAGTGTCCGTGCCCACCCCGGCTCCCACACACAGCCCCTGCCAAGCCCCCTCCGCTCATTCGTCCCCTCTGTGGGTCAGCCTGTGCTGACTGAGAAATGAAGGCTGAGCAGCCACTTGCAGATGCATTAATTGCACCGACTCCCTTAATTTTCCCACAATTCTTAATTGAGTTGGTATCAACAATTCCTAAAGTGTGAATATGTGGGAAAAGGAGCTTTTCCATGATTATCTTTGCATCACTGGTGCTTGGTGGTCTTGTGAATGCCCTCGCACAGGTAAAACCCAGTACGTGCAGCTCCACGCTGGCCCCAGCTACTCTGAACTTACACAGCAGCCTAAGGCTCTGTATCAGGGCGATGTTGCAGCTCAGTGCAAGAGCCCCAATATTTTTCTGACCCTGTTCTGTATTTCAAGTAACATGGGACATGCTGTGCCACAAGAGTCAGGGCAAAATAACGTTAAACACTACTTTTCTTATCCAATGACATTTTATATCCACCTTGCACAGATGGAAAGCTCTGCTGTGGGGAAAGGTTTGCTGCAAATAAGGCGCGGGAAGCAGAATTATAAAAAATCGTGCTGTGAAATCATGAGGGGAGGCAAAATCTATTTGCCTTGTATGTGAAATCTATCTTGGTAAGTCATTTGATAGAGCAGATGAATTGCTCATCGGAGGCAGCTGGAAATACAGAGTGTGAAGGGAAGAAATAATTGAAACCAGCCCTCGTCAACATCCAGGGGAAGGGAAATGATGCGTTCAGGAAAGGTCCTGATCATGTGGTGACCGCAGGCAGGTCACAAACCCCAGGGCAGCTCGTGGAAAAGGAGCTATTGCTCCACTTACCCTTCACTGCCACTCCGTAAATCAGGGCTCGTTCAGCATTCCCACTTCCCAGAGACTCCCGGCTCTGATCCTGCCCGTGGATTGATGGAGCTGCTTTCGCCCAGAACTGGGAACGCAGCACCAGAGAGCAGAACAGACACAGGTGGGCAGACAAATGATCATTAATTAATTGAGTTATAACTGATGACTGAGGTGCAGGTTGCATCAGCAGCAGAGCTTGCAGCAGCCTCTCACCGTGTGTCTGGGGCTTGACCGGTGTAATTTATTAATTACTGCTGATGGGTTTTGGGGGATGCGAAGGAGCAGCACTCAGCCATCCCTGAGGTGCAGGACAGTTGCCAGATGCACACTGGACACCTGAACCCAGGTGGGGTCAGGAAAGTTCAGTCCCTGGTGTTCCTGGCCTTGTGCTTTGCCAGGCAGCAGCAGCCCTTCCAGAGGCTCTCTGGAGGGGGTTATTCCCGCTCCCACACCTCCATGTGCCCAGAGGATGGACCACAGGGAAGAATTTACAGCCTGAGTTGATCGCGCTATTTCCAGGAATAAAAATTTACAGCGAGAAGGGACATCTTAGGCTTCAGGGGGCCAACCATAAAATCAGGAAGAGGTGAGGAATTTATTTTGTAAATAGTATGGAATCACAGGCTCCCAGACTGGTTTGGTGTGGAAGGAACCTTAAAGCCCATCTGGTTCCACCCCTGCCATGGGCAGGGACACCTCGCTCCAAGCCCTGTCCAACCTGGCCTTGAAGGTGTCTCAGAAATGCATCATCTCCACCATCTCTGGAGACCCAGACAGTTTAAAAGTCACATTCCTGAGCAGGTTCAGATGTTTCCTCCCTGCACTAAGGAAGCAGGGATTTGGGGCAGGAAAGGCAAGAAATTCCCCTTAATGGGGAATTTTCTGGTCTCGGGCCATGCATGTCACAACACACAGAACACCTTGCAGGTCTCGTCAGGTGAGTAGATCAGGAAGGTTTAAAAGCCTTCCTCTCCCTCTCACCTTGCCTGGCTCATGGCTGGCATGGAGGGCAAGGGAACAAAGAGGTCCAGAGGGAAACGCTGCCACTGCATAAAGCACCCCCAGAAAATGGCCTCTGTCCTTTAATAAAGCATCTTGTCATGTGTGCAAACAAATCACTCTCCCCCAGGCCAATGAACTCGCTTCCTAAACACCTGCCCAGGGGTTTCTCAGCTTTAAAAAATAGCAGGGCTCGGTGTTTGGAGGTCATTTATTTATGTGGTGGTGAATTCTGCGCCGTGTACTCGTACAACAAAAGCCTGGGGGAGAACTGAGTGTGAGCAGGTCTCTGAGCCCTCTCTGTGCCAGGGCAGCGCTTCGTGCAGCCAACGGGGAGACAGAAACAGCCAAAAAATGGCACAGCCCTGCCCGGCCCCTGCGGGGGTGCAAAGGGAGGGCAGGAGTGTCCCAGGGGGCACTGGCACAGGGACCTTCTGCCCTGGGGCATCCCAGCAGCCCTTTGCAACCTGGGGATGGGATGGGAAGGGATGGGATGGGATGGGATGGGATGGGATGGGATGGGATGGGATGGGATGGGATGGGATGGGATGGGATGGGATGGGATGGGATGGGATGGGACGGGATGGGACGGGGTGGGGGACCTGATACCTGCCTGGGACCTGGTAAAAAGCAGAGAGCTCTGAGCTGCAGCTGCTGTTTCAGTTAAATGCAAGGCAGAAGCAGGTAAAGCAAGGGGAGGAATTCGGTCTGGCTGCAAAAGTGAGGAGCACTGGGGCTGGATTTTCCTAAAAGCAGTGGTTTTTTTCTTGGCAAAGTTCTTGGTTCTGCCTCAGCCTCACCACAGGCCGCTGCTCTTTCCTCCGCACTCCCAGCACCAGCACGGCTCCCTCTCCAAAGGCCTGGGCGCAGCCTCGGAGCCGGGAGGTTCCGCAGCGTCCCTGGGTGGCAGGGACAGCCTCTGACACACCGGAGCTGGGCCGGGCCCCCCTCGCTGTGCCCTGGCTTGACAAGTTAAGGGAGCTTTGCCAATGTGCAGAGACATCCCGGACTCCCAGGACTGAGCAGAGCTTTATCCAGGTCATTTGCTTTCCGGGCCTGACAGGGGCCAGCGCAGCTTTTCCTCTGCCCGCCAGCGCTGCCTGGGTTTGCAGCTGTCTCCCAGGAGTAAAGCAGAAAGTTTTAAATCCTCCCTTTGCTTCCAGGGTCAGGGAGGTGAAAAGGAGTCCTGAAAAGCGCCCAGGAATGAGGAAAGGGAACACAAGGCTGGTTTTGGGAGGACTAGGGCTGATGAGGCTTCAAGAGGAAAATTCTCTTTACCTTTAGGACTTTTGGAAATAAAAAGAGTACACAAAACTCTTTTATGGGAGGACTTTGGTTGATGAGCTTTTCAAATAAGAATCTGTTTGGTTTTTGGTCTTTTGGACAGACTTTTGGACTTGTTTCACTTTTGAACTTGAGACTGTATCATCCAGTAGTTGGGAGTGGATCCTGGGCATGATTTAGTGAGGAATAAGGCACATCAGATCTTTACCTAAAGGAGATGCTTGATCACCAACCAAATTAATTGAACAATATCTCAACATTTGCACAGCAAGATGTGTCTTAGCTGGGTAAGCCAGGCCCAGAGCAGATGTGAGGGCGGGACCTTTTCACTCTTTGCAGGTCCAGCCCCAAGTCCTGGGTGACGTTCAGCTCGTTTGGTGGAACACACTCCCCCTTTCCAGGACACAATGTGCTGGTGGGAGCCTTTTCCAGCCCTCCAGCTTGTTTCAGTTTTTAAAGAATAAGCAAATCAGCACAGCTGAGTCTCACAGGAGCTGACTGGCAGCCTTTAAATCTCCTTCATGGCACCGAAGGAGCTGAGCTTAAATGGCACAAAAAGCCAAGATTTGTGGCCCTTGCAAGACTTGTGATTTATTGCCCAGAGACACAGAAAAAGACTTTTTTTCATCCCACCCCTTATTAAGTTCCTCTATTGACTGCTCGTTAAATTTTGCCTGGGAATTGCTCAGAATAAACATTGAAATCTCCAACAGAATATTGAATAACTCCTTTCCAAGAAGCATAAATAAAACAGACCCAGGTCTTCAGCCATCTGTGTGCAGTCACAAAGTGTTTATGCTTCGAGCCCTGGTCCAGTGAACTTCAAGATGACATTTTTTTGGAGAGATGCATCAGACATAAAAGTTCCTGCCGAAGCCACCAGCGCTGGTTCAGAGTGGAGATGACAGTGATGGTTTGTGACTGATGGCCCTGCAGGGCAGGACAGGCTGTGGCTGGAAGGAAGGAGCTGATGGTTACTTGTGTCTGTTTATTGCTAGAGAGACAAAGGGCCAGAGAACCATGGCCGTGGAATTTGGTGTTTCACTGCAGCTCCCACTCCAGACATCTCCCACTTCTGCTCTTCAACCTCCATCAAAGAGCTCCCATTCCCATCAGAGGGCTCCCATTCCCCTCAGAGAGCTCCCATTCCCCTCAGAGAGCTCCCAGTCCCACCAGAGAGATCCCA
>VZTE01004263.1:0-32002 GCA_013397775.1 Eulacestoma nigropectus | reverse complement strand
CCCCTTCCCCCTTCCCCAAGCACTTCAGTGGAGCAAATTCCCTTCCTCTGGGAAGAAGCCACAAAGTGCACACTGATGAGAAATGGTGGGAGCACCAGGAAAGGCCAGAGCAGGTGGGAGGCACTGGAGCACCTCTCATCCCAGTGACCTTTATTTCCATGGTGCAGCCCCACACAGGGAGCTTGGCAGTGGATTGTCCTTCCGAGGGGGACAGTTGATGTGTGGGGAAAGGGGATTTTCTCCCTGGGATCTCCTTCGCCAGGAGGGAGCTTTGGAGCAGTAACTCTGAGCCTGAAGGATCCATTTCACCTCCCTTTTGTATTCCCTCCCTTTGGCTTTATTTATTTGTTTTATCTCCAGTTTCCTTTCTTGTAGAGCTCTCAGCCTCCTCTTCCTTCCTTTTCTTCCTCCTTTTCTTATTCATGCCTTCAAAGACACCTTTGGCAGAGAGGGGAGACAATCCCATGGAAACTTCCTCCTTCTTTATTTTCAGGCTTGTTCAGAAAAGAAGCAGGAGTGGGGGAGAGAGAAACCACCCGGCATTAAAACCCCTGGAAAGCTGCTCCTGCTGCTTTTGGGAATGGCAGGGGAGCCTTATCTGGCCTTGCACACAAGGAAGGAGAGCCCGAGCCTTGTGAAGTGTAATGAGGAACACAGAGTCTAATGGAAAAATCATTTGCTTGTAGCATTTAATTAAATATGCAAATTTACGAACGGCCCTGAAATCATCAAATTAAAAGGCAGAGCTGTCATGAATTTTGATTTGATTTCCTCCACGGGCTTTCCCTCCATCGTGCCCCGCTCGCTCTGCCTTTAATCAGAGGTGGCACCTGGGGACGGCGGAGCCGCTGCCAGGCCTGTCCTCGGGGTGTCCCCAGGTGTGACGCACACTTGGGCTGGTTTTATTCCCTGCACATCCAAGGGAATGAATTCCTGCTGCTGCTCCAAGGAGCTGGGTTTGTGCTCTTTTCCTGCAGGGAACCCAGCACAGAGCAGGGACACGCGAGCTGCCACCATCTCACCCGGAGCACGGGGTGGTGGCAGCACGTCCCCGGAGACCCGGTGCAACAACTCTCCCTTAAATTCCGGTGTCCCCAAACCTGCCCATCCGCGATCCCGTCCTGCAGCGGGAGGTCTGGCTTGCTCTCTTCCAAAATCTACCTGGAACTTCTCCAGGCTCAGAGATTTGGGACACTGGGACTGTGGCACAAGGAGCATTTCCCCAGGGGTCGGTGTTCAGTGTGAATCTCTGGCCACCCTCCCGAGTGCCACCGCCCCTCTCAGCGCTGGGTGCCCGGGGAGGTGACCCCGTCACAGCCCGGTGATGAATTCGGCCCTTTCGCTTTGCAGCTGACCAGGCAGAACCTGGAGCTGCCTCCCCCTTCCCATGCCCAGCTCAGCTTTTGGGTTTGATGCCTGGGCCTGGGGTGAACAAGTCCCACTGATCCTTTGAGCAAAGGCTCTTTCCCAGCCCAGACTTCTTGTCCTTGTCTCTGACTGGGCCCTGCCAGGCCTGCACTGGGTGTTCTGCAGGGCAGGACTGGTTTTTCCCAGCTCAGCGTGGTGAGTTCACCCTGTCCCAGAGGATCTGCAGGGACAGCAGAGCCCCACGACAGCCCAAAATGAGAACTGAGCTGCAGAGGAAAGAATAACACAGAAAAGGAACGAAGTGGGTAACAAAAGGTGGATTTAGTGAGGAAAAGGCCGATATGTTGAGGTTTGTACAAGCCAGCAGTGAGATGGAAGCTGCATCCATCAATCCATGGCCATGGCTTTGTCCATCACAGCCAGCCTTGCAGAGGACACAGAGCTGTGACCATTTTAATGCCTTTTTACTGCGTTCCAGTCTCAGCTGGAGAGGCACCTGTGCCTGTGGGGTGGCCTCATTCCCCCAGCCACCCTCAGTCCCCACAGCAGGGCCACCTCTGCACGGGCACTGTGAGTCAGCAGTGAGGAGAATCTGCAGATTTGGGCAGGTTTTTTTAAAAGGCCTCGGTATTTCCTTGAAATACTTTCAGTGAGTGACTGCAAGACATCCCTGCAACAGCTGCCTCAGCATTTCCAGCTCTGGGATGCAAAGACAGGCCCAGACCAGGGGGTCTCAGCTCTCCCAAGAGCAAAACTGAGCCCACGGTTTGCCTGTGTGTTTAGGAAAAGCTGGATTGCTATTCCTGCCTTCCCAGGCTGGGTTAGATGTGGAGTGAACAGCTCTGGAGGTGCACAATCCATCTCGATCTGGCACTAACAGCTGGGACATTAAGGGAGCACAACCCCGGGAGGAAGAGACGCCTCTCGCTCTGCACTCCCAGCTGGGAGCGGGAGAGGCTCCGAGCGGGTTTCCGGCTCCACAGGCACCCTCCAGTTCCCTCTTCAGTTTGTTTACACACCTGGCTGAGGCAGGGAGAAGAAAAGCGCCCTGGGAAGCACAGGGACACATTTATCCTGTCGAGATGCTGCCCTGACACACTGGACAGGAGAGAGCGGGGAAGGGGCGTCCTCTCCTCCAGCTCACTCCTGTCGCGCTTCTCCGGAGGGGCCAGGACAGCTCCAGCTGTGCAAATGAAATCCAAGAGACTTAATAACATTTTAATGCACGCTCTTAGCATTGAGGGTTGGGTTGTTCCCCTTCTTGCTTTCCCTTTGATGCTGATAAATGGAGGGGATGTCATTTGCTTGTACAGCTGCGAGGCCGGGCCCTTGGAGAGGGAAGGGAGGATGAGGGAGATTGTTTTATCAGGAACTTGAAAGAAGGCACAGGGCAGTACCAGGGGGGTGTGCTGGTCCCTGGGGAGCCCCAGTCAGTGATAACCCAACCTGGCAGCCTTCTCAGCAGTGAGAAAAGTCTTCATGGGATGAAGAGCCCTCCTGGGATGAAACCTCCCTGCCCACGATCCCAGCCTGACTGGAGCTGTCTGGGTTGTTGTGGAGAACACGAACCTGGCCAGGAGCATCTGCCGGGTGGGGAGTTGTGCCCCCGAGGCCTTTGCCTTCACATGGCCTTGAGCTCCCAGAGAGGTGAAGGACAGGAGAGGCTACAGGAGGTGGCTGTGGAGCAGAACTCACCACAACCTGCTGGAGCTAGTCCAGAGGGGGCACCAGGATGGTCAGAGGGATGGAGCAGCTCTGCTGGGAGGAAAAGCTGGGAGAGCTGGGATAGTTCAGTCTGGAGGAGACAAAGCTTTGGGGTGACCTCACTGGGGCCTTCCAGTGCCTGAAGGAACCAACAAGAAAGATGGAGAGAGATTTTGGACAAGGGCCAGGAGGGACAGAACAAGGGGGGATGGCTTCAAACTGAAGGGTTCAAACGCCAGGGTTAGATGGGATATAAAGAAAAAATTCTTTATTGTGAGGGAGGGAAGGCACAGGTTGCCCAGAGTTGTGGATGGCCCATCCTGGCAGTGTCCAAGGCCAGGCTGGATGGGGCTCGGAGCACCCTGGGACAGTGGAAGGTGTCCCTGCCCGTGGCAGGGGCTGGAACGAGATGACTTTTAAGGTCTCTCTCAACCCAAACCATTCTGTGATTCTGTGATTCCTTGGTCTCCAGGACAGCCAGCTTCCATTTCCCAACTGCTCCCCAGAGCTGCAAGGTCCCTGAGGTTCAGATTGAACAGCAGGAAAAATTTCTTTATGGAAAGGGTGGTCAAGCCCTGGCACAGGGCAGGGGTGGCGTCCTCATGCCTGGAGGGATTTCAAAGCCCTGTGGATGTGGCACGTGGGGACACGGGGCAGTGGTGGCCCTGGCAGTGCTGGGGAAGGGTTGGACTCGATGGGCTCAGAGGACTTTTCCAACCTGAACCATTCTGGGATTCCGTGACTGTGAGGGTCGAAGCTCCTCCCGGCAGTGCCTCCCTGTGCTGGCTGCTGGTTGGTGGCACAAGGGTCCCCACTGGGTCCTGTTCCATAGAAGCACTTTTGGGGACTCCAGGGATGAGCAGGGTGCTCTGGATGGAACGTTGCCATGGAACAGAGACATTTTCCAGCCGTTCTGTGGTGAGTGCAGCATCACGGAAGGGTTGGATTCACTGGTGACATGTCCAGAGGCTTTCATGCTGCAGTGGCTTCGTTATCACCTCCTGGAGATCAGGGTGACAGCTCTCAGTGCTGGTTCCTTTGTCAGGATGAAGCACTTCCCACTCCCCCAGCCAGGGCACAGCTTTATCCGGGCACCTTCTTTGCCACGGGTTTCCCTCAGGAGCTGTTCTTTCCCCATGGAAAAGGAGGGGCAGGCAATGGGAATGGACAATGGATATAAGGAAACTCCTGGATGTGCCCATAGCTGGGGCACCCACAGCTGCTCCCTCCTGCATCACCCTGGCTGGACAAACCCACAGCTCCGGCCTGGGCCGAGCTCCTGCCCCTTCCCAGGGCACCTGAGGGGTCACTGCAGGGCCCCGGAGCCGTGGGACAGGGGAGCTGCAGCTTTGCTGTGCTCTTCCCACCCTCCTGCGCCAGGAACCACCAGCTCCCGCATCAGGAGAGATCATCTGTTCATCTCCCTGGCTGGGCCAGAAACAAGGGAAGTATTCCCGGCATCCTCAAGGGTCTGGGCTAAACACAGCAAAATCAGCACAAGCCACGACTCCACTTCCTGCTCCACGTTTGGGAACGGAGCAGTCGCAGGTGACCATGACCCACCCCAGGACTCACCATGTCCCCACTGAGCTTGGCCCTCCCAGAGACAACAGACAAGAATTTGGGGTGGTTTTGGGGCAGGAATGCCGGGTTGGTGTAATCCGTGGTTGTGTTCCTGCTGCAGCTGCCCTGGGGGAATGCTGCACCCTCCCAGTGGAGCGAGCTCTCTGCAGGTGCCCTCCCTGTGGCAGCACAGATGTGCTGGAGATGCGCAGAAGCTCCCAGGAATGATTGGAAGAGGGTTTTTCTGAGGCAGGGGGATCATGAGAGTGGTCCAGACCCTGGGCATGAGCCTCGGTGCCCTGGGCAGTCTTTGGGCTGGCTGAGAGAGCAGAGCAGCAGGAAAGCTCCCAGCTCTCCCAGTAACTCACACAGGAGAGACAGCACAGTCCCGGGAACAAGCTGAATTCCTCTCCATGGCCCAGCCCAGCCCTTGCAGCTGAACTAAAGGGAACATCTCTGCAGGAAGTGTCTGGATCTCCAGCAGCAGGCTTGAAGCACTTCCCGGGCCCTTTACAACATCGACCCCAGCAAACACACGTTCCCCTGCGTGGGGGGTCTGGGCACTGTCACTGCAGCCCCTCCTCCAGATCAAACATCTCCACTCAGCCAGGCTCTGTTACTCCCCCTGCACGGCTCATTTTCCATCAGAGCCCTTGCTGGTTCTGTTTGTTTGGAGAGTTCCTGGCCGGTGCCGCCGGGGAGAGCGACACCGCTCTGACCCCATGAGCTCAGTGCACCTCAGGGCCAGGACACCCTGCCAGGACAGGCTTTGTTGGACCCCGCAGCCAGGTCTCTGCAAGCTCAGCCCGGGAGCTGGCTCACAGCGTTCCTGTGAGTTCCCAGTGCTGCTGTTGTACCTCCCGCGCCGGAGCCGCTGCACCCAACGTGGGGGTCTGGCCCCAGAGCCACTCCCGGGATGTGCTGGAACTGAGGGAATGCTCACAGTTGTGACTGAGCCACAGGGGGACACGGAGGGCACCTTCCCCTCTCTGTTAGGAGCAGCGTGAGCCACCAAAAAGGGCAAAAATACCTTTGAGAAGTGCAGGGATGTCACAGCCAGGGGCTCTGCCGGGATCCACTCCAGCCATAAAACCCAGCCTGGGGGAAAGCTGGGAGAGACTGGGAATGCCCTGAGGGAGTGCAGGCTTATCAGGAGAGGCTGGGAATGCCCTGAGGGACTGCAGGCTTAGCCCAGGGCCAGGTCAGCTGAAGAGATCTCTTAGTCCGGGCTTGGTGCTGGGCAAGCAGCTCCATGCCCCTCATGGCCCAGGTGCCAGTTCAGCAGGGACCTGCCAGGCAGTGCCTTGGGGACCCACCCAGCTCCTCTGCACCAAATGCTTCCCGTTCAGAGCCTGTTCCACCCGCTCTTCTTTTCTGTTCCCATGAAGTCCCTTCCCCTCCTGCTTTGGTTCCTACAGCAGGAATGCTGAAGCCAGGCCTGGGGGGAGCAGGGAGGGGGAGGATGTGGTGAAGGGCAGGGTCTGGGGACACCCCAGGGTGGCACAGGGGGTGTTAGGGAGGTGACAGAGTGGTCACAGCCTCAGAGGGGCACAGAGGGGGGGCTCAGGAGGGGGATGAAGGTGGGACTGAGGAAACCTCTGGTGTGGCCAGATCCTCCTCTCCAAACCTCTGCCGGGCCCTGTGTCAGCTCCCCTCAGCCTTCAGAACAGCTTTACGTGAAAACAACGAGGCTGTGACAAACTTCTCCTTCTTTCTACTTTTTGTCCAGTGCTGCCAAGGCTGCTTGGAGCTCCAGACCCTGCCCAAACGAGAATAAATGCGATGCTGTGTGCTGAAAACAAGTCCTTCCTTGCAGGCTGCCTTTGTCCTAGCTAAGCTAAGCTTAACAGCCACTAGATGTTAGAACTGCTCCCCTGCGAGTTTCGGGAGACCAAGCATCACTCCTCCTCTAGGAACTGAGGCAATAAATGTCAAGACCCTCGACAGTTCCCTGATTGCTGAAGGTGTTTGCTGCCACGCTCCTCCACCCTGCTTCTACACCCGCTTCTGAAGCCACCTCTTTTCAGGGTGGTCTCTTAGTTCTGGAACCTGAGCTACACCGGGTTAATAAGAACATCACCTTTATTTTAATATTTCTCTCCAAAAAAAAAAAAAGCTTTCACTGCTTCCAGCAAAGAGAAGGTGGCAGAGGGTTTCTAATTCTGAAGCTGTCAGCTCCTTTGTTTCTGTGGCAGCTGGAGCAAGCCGGAGTGACAAGGATCTGGGAGTCGGTGTGGCTGAAAGCTGTGTCTGAGCCAGCAGTTTTTACCTGGCTAATAATATTTATAATTGGCTGGCTTTTATTAGAGGAAGGCAGAAAGGAAATCAGAAGGTTGAAAATCTTGTCTGGAGAGTTTAACATTGTTGAGTGCCAAGCAATCCTCCATGATGGGGGATTTGTCTTTCACCGTTGCAAATTATGCTGGGAGAGGAGAGGTTCGGAGAGGTTCGGAGAGGTTCGGAGAGGAGAGGAGAGGAGAGGAGAGGAGAGGAGAGGAGAGGGGAGGCTGCTGGATGAGCGCGGGGCGCTTCACTGTTCANTGCTGGGAGAGGAGAGGTGCGGAGAGGTGCGGAGAGGTTCGGAGAGGAGAGGAGAGGAGAGGCTGCTGGATGAGACTGGAGGGATTCACTGTTCAGCTCCTTGCCCTCCTTTTTGGCAGTCTGCTCCTGTCAGGCCAGGCTGGTTCAAAGCCCAGAGCATCGCTCTGAACCGAGCAGGAGTCCCTGGTCACAGCCCCGGAATTGTGTTGTCACACAGGGGAACGGGGCCAGCGCTTCCAAGGTGGGTCAGGGAGGAAGGGAATCAGAGGGAGCTGTGCCAGGGGGGAGCCTGGCAGGCTCAGAAGCCTCCCTTTGAAGGGTATTTCGGGAGTTCAAGGGTACCCGGTGTGCTGCGCTCCTCAGCAGCAAAGCATCCTTTGTGCGCACACCGGGCAGAGCTGAGCGCTGCCCCCCGTGCCTCGGAGGGCTGCACGCGGGCTGGGAGGGTCACCTTGTCCCTGCCTGCCCTGTGCCCATCACTGAGGTGTCTTCTGTCCCACCCCCCACCTTGCACCTGATACTGAAACAACAGAACGGCCACGGGGAAGAACTGGGGATGGGTAAAGGCTCTGTGGAGCCAAACCACTGGAAAGGGATGTGGAGAGCTCCCACCCAAAGCAGGAGGATCTTCACCCCAGTTCCAGTGGGTGAGCAGCAGCAAGGGAATGCGGGGTGGGGCCCCAACACCCCGCAGCCAGGGCAGTCTGGTGCTCCAAGGCTTTGCCTCCCCAGCTCTGGAGCTGCTGTGGATGGAGGAGATGGATGGTCACACACAGAGAATAATCAGCAACACTCATTTCCTACGGAAAACTTGCTGGGAAGTGTCCCTGAGCAGGCTCTGCTTGAGTCAGGAGCACAGGCACATCCCCGCCCTCCCCTTGGCGTCCTGGAGCCCTTCCATTCCCAGAGCAGCCTCTCCCTTTGGGATGAGAGTCCCCGTCCCGCTGCCCCCGTGGGCAGTCGAGTGCCCCTTCAGGCCCGAGAGCTTTGTGCAGCAGGAGGTGCCTGCTCCGGGCGCTGCCTGAACGCTGTCCAGAGCATCTGTGAATTTCCAGGGAGATGAGGACGGGGTTTGTGCAGGGCAGCCCCTCGCCGTCCAGCGAGACTGGCCATGGAAACGCAGCCATTCCCAGAAACAGCTGTTGCAATTCGCCTTTAGGCTTCCTCCTGCTGCCTCCCTGTGCCCGCACAGCCCGGGTGCCTCGCTGGTACCTCCGTCTGCTTCTCCCCCGCCTGCCGAGCACCTGCGCCCCGGCTCTGAGCAGGGCTCCAGGCTGTCACAGCATCGTCCCCTCCTAGCCCAGGGTGGAAAGGGGACCTTTTTGTCTCCAGAATACTCCTGCTTGTTTGCTTCCAGCTCCTGCCTCAGGATCCTGGTTTGTTATCCACCCGTGCCCCGCGCAGAGCCGGGAGCTGAAGGGGGAGGCTGTGCCCTGCGTGGGGCACAGCCAGAGCCGGCTCCCGTCGCTGCTCCCGTGAGCCGGCTGGGTCTGACCCCAGAGACCACCACGAGAAACGACAAACCACGGCCGGGAGGAGCCACATCCTCACCTGCGAGCTTGTGGTGTGGGGAGAGCCAGTGAGAAACACAACTGGGCGAAGCACCCGCAGCAAACGGGACGTTTTGCACCTGATGTGCCACCGTCACGGGTACCTGAGTGTCCCCTCCGTGCACAGCTGGGCACAGCTGGGCACACCTGGGCACACCTGGGCACACCCACTGCAGCCTCTCCTTTCCCTTACACCCATCTCAGCTTTTCCCAGGCCGCTCCAGCTGGTCCCACTCCCTGGAAACCGGAGTGCTGGGGGTGCCAAGAGGAGCCAGCAGTGCAGGAGGGAGTGGTGGAGGCACTCCAGGGCTCTGAAGTGTCACAGGGGATGGGGGGCCAGGGGTCCCTTCCCTGCCCGGTGCTGGAGCCGGGGGCTGGGGCTGGATCCAGCCCCGGCTGATGGGACCTGGATCCGGAGCTGGCTCTGGCCGGGCCAGCCCCTCCTGGCCCTGTGGCACCTCAAGGACAAAGGGAGGGCTCCGCCGGCTCTCCAGAGAGGGCTTTGGCAGCTGCTCGGCCTCAGAGCACTGAAGGTCCCTCTCTCCGCTCTGGATGGCAACGAACTCTGACTTTTGGATTGACAGGAGGGAATCTTAATTTCTCCTTGAGCCAGAGCAGCCTGAAATAGCTCGCAGTGCCTTTGGCTCTCCCCAGGCCCCCTCGGGAACGGCAGCATTGCTTTTGCACTGCCACCAGTGGCTCTGCCGCTCCCAAGAGCCGTGTCCTCCAGAAACCCGGGGAGGGGAGGAGGAAGGAGAGCTCCTCGTTCCTGCTTTGTTTGGGATTTAACTTTGCTGGAGTCCCCCAGAGGCTGCACTGACTCAGGTTTTCCAGAGAAGTCCTCCCAAAATCTCGAGCAGACCAAATGAGTTTTATCCTGATCCTTTATAGCATTAGGGTATAAAGCCATAACTGTTTTCCTCTGTGCTGGAAGGGATTATTTCCTAATTATATATTAGGAAGCAGCTCTTCTGTGTGAGGGTGTGAGGCCCTGGCACAGGGTGCCCAGAGCAGCTGTGGCTGCCCCTGCATCCCTGGCAGTGCCCAAGGCCAGGCTGGACACTGGGGCTTGGAGCAGCCTGGGACAGTGGGAGGTGTCCCTGCCCATGGCAGGGGTGGCACTGGATGGGCTTTGAGGTCTCTTCCCACCCAAACCATTCTGGGATACTAAATAAAGCCATAAAACCCATTCCAAGCTCTACAGAGAGGAGCAGCATCTTCCAGAAGAAATGGCAGGATGCTGGGGAAGTCATGTAGGAACTGCTGCTCCCTTCTAGAAACCCCCTCCCTCCCATCCCTCCCGTCTCTGCCTCCCAGCAGAAAGGGAATCCATGGTGGAACTGGAAATGAGTCTGGAGCCTGTGGAGAATGATCTCCCAGGGCAGCACAGGCTCTTTGATGGGTGCAGCCACCCCCAGAGCAGCTTTGGGTCAGCTCTCCACAGGCAGAGGGAAAGGTCCGTTCCCAAAGCCCGAGGCAAAGCAATTGAGGGATTCAAGCATTTAAGAGATTTTCTGCAAAGATTTTCACTTCGATTGACCTTTAAAAGGCCAATTCTGAGGCCTTTGTAGTTAAAGCTGATCAGTGGGGGACACTGTTAGCACTTATTTATTTTTCTTTTTTTTTTTTACCCCACGGTTTCCCAAAATGACACTTAAACTCTCCAACCCCAGCCTCACACGAACCACATGGACAAAACCAGGCAGTGACTCAGGACTTGGTGCTTTTACTCCGTGTGCCCCCAGTGCAGCTCCCCTCCATCCCCTCGGCCTCGAGGGACACAAAGACACTCCCTGCCCAGTGTCCCCCTTCCACAGCCGGCGCCTGCTGGATCCAAACCCCGGCTCTGGAGCGCAGGGCTCCGCAATTCCCTCTCGCCAGAGCAGCTCGGGACACGCCAGGAACGGAGTCCTGGTGATGGTGGCCCCTCCTCGGGGGAACGGGCTGCAGGGCAGGAGCAGCTGGGGCCTCTTGCTGGAACGTTTCAGGCATTTGTTCCTGAAATTAAACACGAAGGGCCAGTCTGAGACCCAGACACTTCACGCTTGCTGTGCCAGGGCTGCCCAGGTGGAATTGCTGTTGTCCCCGATACCTGAGCGGGGTGGCAGCACCGGTGACGTGCTGCGAGCTGCAGTGGAGCCGCATCTCCATCCCACGCTCCTCGTGCTTCTGGGGGCCTTGAAAAGCCACCTGCACCCCTGCCCTGCCCCTGGCCACGTCCCAGCGGCAGGAACCACCTCATTCCTGAGGGAAACGTCGCTCGTGGCACGGCCCAGCCCGGCTTTGCAGGGCTGGAGTTCCACTGGCAGCAGCTCTCGGTCCTCCTCTCACAGCCTGGCAGGGCTGTCTGCTTGTGGAGCCACAGGAGCTGCCAGGCCTCGGGTGCTTCTGCCCCCGGGGGTGGCCGGGCTCCATTCCCGGCTCAGGGCCCACCCTGCAATTCCAGACCCCGGCAGCAGCTGGGGGCCACAGCCCGGCCTCTGCCGTCCCTCTGACTCTGCTTCGGTGACCACGACGGGCCCCAGCAGTGGGGGAGGACGGGGTGTGGTGTCCTGGGGCTGAGGGAGGGTCTCCAACAGCCCCAGCCCCGAGGCAGCCCCTGGCCCAGACACCGCCAGCACTGGGCTGAACCCAGCACAGGCAGAGCTCCCGGACCCCTCTTCCTGCTCTTCCCAGCTCAGATTTTCCACGCGGTTGTGCCTTCATTTAATTTACTGCTTCTGAGAGTTTTTCTTGGTTTTCCCCCCAGTTTCACCCAACTCCTTGGCGTCCCCTGATGCCTTAGGTTTTAACTTTTATATTTTTCAAATTCTGTTTCACTTAGAGTGTAGCTCTGAAGTTTCTTGTAGCTTGCTGGCTGCTCTCCTAGGCCAGACAGACACAACAAAGCTTCTGTGAGCTTGCTATTCAAGGACACTCAGACTGTCCTAGGCCCAAAGGTGTAAACCGGGGCCTCAAGAGAGGTGGAGAAATTGAAGAAGTTACATCATTAGCTAAAGTTTTAATTGGTGAATTTATGCTGATATGCAATGGACCAAACCTATAAAAGTGTGAAGAACTCGTGACTCGTCCATCTTGGGGCCCATCTTGGGGTCCATTTTTGGAAGTAGCCTCTGGCTCCCCAGGGTGCACCTTTGAAGGCCTTTCAAATCAATATCCACCTTTATTCCCTTACTCCTGCCTGGTCTCTGTTTCTGGGTAGCCCCTCAAGGCATCACCCCACACCCTGCAGGAAGGGGCCGTGGGCTGAGCTCCCCTCCCCAGGGCCCAGGTGCTCTGTGCACTGGGGCAGCACCTGTTACATCCCACTGCTCCCTCATGGAAAACTCTCTGAATGGTCAATCTTATCCATCTTCTCCGTGAGCATCATGATCTGTAGACCAACCCTCCTACTGGTCAGCACTGTCAGTGTGTGCATTCATACATAAATTAAAATTACATAAAAATATATACAATAGATACATAAATATATATATCAATATGCATATTTTTATATAAAAATAAGAGGAAAGATTTCTTCCTTAGAGCCTAAAATGCTCCCAAAAGAGCTACTCCCATCCTGCTGGTCTGCTCCTGTTGTACCTCTGCTAATGAATTAAGGATTTTATAAACTGAAAGGGCAGAAGTGTTGCCACCAAGTAAATCACCTTATCTTCCCCAGCTGAGAGCACAGACAACAGGTGAGCTGTGGAAAATCGTACAAAAGATGTATTGATTTCTCTTTTTTTAATTCCTTTTCCCACTCTCCCACCTCCCAGCTGGTGCCAAAGAGGAGATAAGAGCTGCCAGGACTTCTGAGGGGATGAGTCACCTTCTTTCAAACCTCCGGGACTTGACTTTTCTAAGTCAGTGAAAGAAAAGCCTCAGCCAAGGGAAAACAAGAGTCAGTGGGAGAAAAGGCTCCGCAAAGTGTAAGCTGGGAGCTCCAGCAATGAGTTATCCAAGGGAGATCTGCTAATGGGAGCAGGAGGGGATGGAGGGGTTCTGTGTGCAGGGGGAGTTTAGAGCCTGGCTCTGTCCCAGGCTCCTGCCCCATCCCCGGCTGAGACATCCCCTGGACACGCTGTGATCCTGTATTTTGGCAGCCTGAAGGGACAGGGCAGGAGCTACAGCCAAAGCTGGCTCAGTCCCCAGGGAACAGGGCCTGGGTGTTTCCTGCACTGGCTGCAGATGGAAAATGCTCCCGGGGGGACGCAGCTGCCGCAGCTGGAGCATCCCCTGCCAGCCTGTCCGTGGGTGTCACGGGTCCTCGTGGCAGGAGTAAAGCAGGAGAGGTGACCGAGGAGCGTTGAGGTCGTGTCCCGTGGCAAGAGGAGTTGTGCGGCTGTTCCCGGGGCAGGGAGCTGTGGAGGGGCCGCTGGCAGGGGGCAGGGAAGGACGTTTGTTCCCTTTGCCTTCACCCTCCATTGCTCCAAAGCCTCCCGGCCACGGGCTCGGTGGCAGGGCCTGACTCACAGGAGGCTCCGAGGGAGCCTTTCCCCCCGTGAGACCTCTCTGAGGGCCCTGGTGACTCACGGGGCCGTTGGGCACTCCGGTTCCCTGCCCTGCTTTTCCCCTTGGGAAGGGCAAGGGAAGGATGCTGCCTTCAGCCTGCATCCCTCACACTGCCCCAGCCCAGCCCTGCACAGAGATCTGGGCTCCCTGGCCCTCTCAGGCAGGCTCGGCACTCTCAGCTGCTTTGGACCATCCTGTTGGCAATTCCTCACGAGTCTCCTCTCATTTCCCTCAACAGCTGCCCAAAGCAAGTGCTGGATGTGATCAATCCTCGCTCCAAATCACCCAACACTCTGCTGGAGCCCTGGAGGTCGAGCCACGGTTCCCATTCTCTGTCCTTGACATTCCCAGCCCTGCAGCCTCCTGGGTTCAGGGGATCCAGCACGTCTTTGCTTGGGATTTTTGCCCGTGTGTGTAAGTGTGGATGTCCTCACACAGCTCCGAGGTGTGACACTGCCACCCCTTCCCAAGAGCTGTGCAGCACCGGATGGGATCAGCCTTCCCGGGTGTTCCACCCCTTCCCAAGAGCTGTGCAGCACCAGATGGGATCAGCCTTCCCGGGTGTTCCACCCCTTCCCAAGGAGCTGTGCAGCCCTGGATGGGATCAGCCTTCCCGGGTGTTCCACCCCTTCCCAAGGAGCTGTGCAGCACTGGATGGGATCAGCCTTCCCAGGTGTTTCCCAGCAAACTCAGTGCCTTCATCTCTCCTTGTGCAGGATGTGGCACCAGGATTTCTCTACCTAAATCATGGAATCTCCTGAGCTGGAGGGACCCACAAGGAACATTGAGTCCAACTCCTGCCCTGCACGGACACCCCAGCAATCCCAGGCTGTCCCTGAGAGGTTGTCCAAACCCTGCTGGGAGCACTGAGCCCCAGGGCCAGCAGCTTTAGGAGATCCACTGTAAATTGGGAATCTGTCTCCCACACAGACATGCCAACATTTCAGGCTGTGGTTTCGTGGGAGACTCCAGTCCATTTCTGAAGCACAGGATGGAAATCCCTGAACAGAGGGACATGCAGGGGTGGAAAGCTCAGCTGCTTCAGGGGCTGATCCCGTCCCCAGGTTCGGATCTAAATAAAATACACTGAAGCAGAGCCTCAATCACACATTTCCTAGCAGTGCTCATTATCACAGCATCAGAGTATGTCACAATCCATTAATTAACTAATCTTCCTGTCCTTTGAGTACATTATCCCTACTTACAAATGGAGATTTGAGGTTCAGAGAGATTAAAACCCAAAGTTTCCAGGAGTGCTGGTTGCTCGGTACTGCACATGATGAGAGTGCTAAGCAAAGCACATCAGAGGTGGTGCCTCCTTCCCCCCTCTGTGGTACCAATTATTCTATTTCCCATTTCTCCCCTTTTCCATTTTTCTCTCTGACCCTTTTTCCACTCACCTCTTTGCCTGCATTAGGTCTCTTAGAAAAACCTCCCCAACATCCCACGTCCTCCTGGCATTTGTGGCCCTTAGGCTTGAGCTGGAACATGGGGTGTGGCAGGTCCTGGTTGACGCAGGTCCACCAGTGGTCACAGCTGTGACCTGCGGGTGACCTGATGAGCTCTCACTGCTGCTGAGGTGCTTCTCTCTCTTCACACTGACATCCCTCAGTCCTGGATCAGACACCTCCGTTGGTTAAACCCTTGGCATTTAAACCCTTCCAGGTTGTGGCAGAGAGATGGGAAGAGGAGAAGCTGGCAGCTCTGGCTCCGTGCACAGGGAGCAGAAGCACAGGTCAGCCCAGTGCAGCCCCTGCTGGGATGGCTCTGACCACTCCTCTGAACCCCCTTCCCCATCTCCAGCCTCCCCACAGCTGGCCCTGCTGCATCTCCTCAGCAGGTTGGGTGCTGGAAGCCAAAATCTTCCTCCCTGCAGACTTCCTGGGGAGCTGTCCCCACCTCAGGAAAAGCAGCCTGAGAGATGGCAATGCCGTGTCCCAGAAAATGCCCAGAACAGGAGTGAAGCTCTCTGTGTGTGCCTGTTTGCACCAACCCCCTGCCCCACCAAAGGCAAGGGGAATCCCACAGAGGAGTCACACCTTGGCTGTGAAATGAGCCCCCAAGTGCTGAGTGCCAGCAGAGCTGCCCCAGTTATCCAAACACCCCCTCCCCAGGTGATTTTACATCCCAGGGAGGTGCTGTTATCCAACAGCAATCATCAGCTAAACAGCTTCAATTGCCTATGAAATGGAGAAATTCCCAAATGGGAGTGCAATCTGGGAAGCACTCTCTGATGGATGTTTAATGGGAATATTGACTATCTGGGCTTTTCTGCCTAATCAGTGCAGTGGATTTATGTGAATGCTCATTGTTCAGCCCTCAGTGTCATCAGGCAGCTCTGCTTTGATTATGGTGATTGATTCTGCTCTGCTGCTCTGTCTGTAACAGCTTAGAGCTGATTCAATTCCCTCTCAGCTCCCTCCCCAAAAACTCAGCTGCGTTTGGGACTTCATAGATTTTTCAGAAGAGCATGAAAAAAATCCATCAGGATCATTTTCTCTGCCCTGCTCGTCAGCCTGGCCCCTGAGCTTTGCGCACTAATTCCCACCTCAGATCCAATAACGGGGATCAAAGGAGAATCCCTGCTCCTGAAGCTCAGCCCTGCTCAGTGCAAGCCCCTCCGGTGCTGGAGAGCACGGCACGGCCCCGGCTGCTGCTCATCAGCAATCCCCTCCTGCCAAAAGCAGGCACCTCTTCCTGCTCTGATCTGTCTGGCTCGAGCTCCCAGTCACTCTCTCGTTACACCTCTATCTGCAGGGCCAGAAATCCTCTGTCATCGATTTCTGCTCTCCATAAAGTCCCTCCTTAATCCTCTCTTTGTTAAGCTAAACACACCAAGATCCCGGAGCTTCTCACAATAAGCAGGTTTCCAATCCTTTAAGCGTTTTCTTGGCTCTTCCCTCAACCCTCCCCAGTCACCTGTTGATCCCAGCCTGGCCACAGCCTCCTGCAGCTTTGCCACGAGCAGAGCTGATCCAACCTCCTTTTTCCACTAAAGCATCCATTGTTTGTAAGGCCAAGGATGCCCCAAGCCCGTTTAGCCCCAGGAGCCCCTCGTTGGGACTTCCACAACTTCTGCTGCTTGGAAAGCACTCTGACATCCTGTAAGCATGGACAGAGCCCAGGAGCTGAGCCCAGACCCTGCCCAGAGCCTGCTCGGGGGGTCTGACACCCCCTGTGACAGCTCCTGCTCAGCGGCTCCACTGACCCTGCTCCCTCCTCACACGCTGGGTGGGTACGGGCAGAGGAAATGGCCTCAAGGTGCACCAGAGATGGTTTGGGCTGGATATTACAGAAATTCCTTCATGGGAAGGGTGGGCAGGGATTGGAACAGGGTGTCCAGGGCAGTGCTGGAATCACCATCCCTGGAGGCGTCCCAGAGCCTGTGGATGTGGCACCTGGGGATGTGGTCAGTGGTGAACACGGTGGGTTCAGGGCTGGGCTTGGGGATCTCAAAGGTGTTTTCCAACCTTTATGATTTGTGTGGTGGCAGGACAAGGGGGGTGATTTCAAACTGGAAAGGAGTAGGTGGGAAAAAAATCTTTATTGTGAGGGTGGGGAGGCCCTGGCAGAGGTTTCCCAGAGCAGCTGTGGCTGCCCCTGGATCCCTGGAAGTGTCCAAGGCCAGGCTGGACACTGGGGCTCAGAGCAGCCTGGGACAGTGGGAGGTGTCCCTGCCCATGGCAGGGGTGGCACTGGGTGGTTTTTAAGGTCACTGCCAGCCCAAACCATCCCATGATTCCATGATCCCATGATTCTCCATCTGCTGAGCCATTTAACTGCCTCTGCAGACCCAGAAATGTTTTAAGATGTGTAAGTGCCTCTAAACTGGATTCCCAATTTGAGCTTTACTCTCCCATGAACACCAGCCCAGCAGTGAATCCCACGATCCCGAAGCAGCTCCCGGTGCTGTGCAGATCTCCACGCTTGGCCAGACTGGGTCCCACACAAACATCTCCCATAAAACTCCGTATCAAAGCCAAGTGCAGGGCAGCCTCTGCTGAATTCCCCTTTCCCAGTGAGTTAAAGCGGCTGCACAGGATCCTTCTCCCCGTTTGTCCCTCGTCCCTGCCACCCCACGCTGGCACAGCCTTCAGGGAGTTAAACCTCTCGCAGAAGCACATTTCCCTGCCAAGCCTGGCTCTGGCAGCGGGTGACTGTGCTGCCACTGAGCTGTCACACACCAGATGAGACCCCCTCCTGCAGCACTGAGAAAGTCCTTGCTTTCCTAAGGGTTCTCAATCCTTGGCACACATTTGGCACCTTCCTGTCTTCAAAGGAATGTGGGTCAGAGTCTCTGTGGACGGAGAGTGGGGAATTTTTGATGCAGAAATATCCCTTGTTGGATGGCCCAGCTGAACTGGAAATCTGGGCACCAGGGAATGTTCACAGAGTGAGAGGGAAAAGAGCTCCCAGCCTGTGTTTGAACACGGTTACACACAGGGAGGGTCTCCAGGCTTCCAGCCAGTGATCCTTCGTGGATCATGGAGTCATGGAATGGGTTGGGTGGGAAGGACCTTAAAGCCCACCCAGTGCCACCCCTGCCATGGGCAGGGACACCTCCCACTGTCCCAGGCTGCTCCGAGCCCCAGTGTCCAACCTGGCCTTGGACACTGCCAGGGCTGGGAAATGTTCTCGATTTCCCACTCTGGAATCCATGGCAATCCAGCAGAATACAATGACCAGAATCCATCTTTTTACCACCTAAAACACTGGTGCTTTGTTTTCCTCTTGACTTTAAGAAGCTCCAAGATTTAAAGGAAAATCAGCTCCAAAGTGAGGGCTCACAGGTCAAATTTTGGCACCTGATACTCAGGAGTACCCTTCAAACTGCTGCAAACTCCTCTCCAGTCACTGGAGGGACATCAGCACCTTCAGGAGAGATGGGCAAGGCTGGAGAGATGAGCTCAGACTGGCATCATTCAGCCTGGCTCCTTTAAATCTTTTCCAGGTGGAAGTGTCCCTGCCCATGGCAGGGGGATTGAGACTGGATGGTCTTTGAGGTCCCTTCCAACCCAACCCGTTGCATGGTTCTGTGAAATGTTCCTCATGGAACCTTTTCCATATTCCCCTTCCCAAGCCCCTGCTCGGACAGGTCCCATTTCCCTGCCTGTGGCTGATGAGCAGTCAGGCAAATCTTCCCAGGCAGAGATTTTCCTCTCCTCAGTGGCTGGATTTGGGAAACAGTTAAAAAACATGGCTCTGTCTCAGGCTGCCCATGTGATTTTTTAACAAGTTTTATCAGGCCAGAGATTTCAAAGAGCTCCGTTCCTGTTAGAAACACCAAAAAAAAAGAGCCAGATTTGTTCCTGACCACGAGGCATCTGGCAAGTCCTGCTGTGACGTGAAGAGACAGACCTTCAAAGGGGCTGGTGGAGATCCAGCCCTTCCTCACCCCAGGGCTCCTCTCCCTTCATCCAAAAGGAGAAAGCTGCCTCAGATCACCGAGGTGTTTTGAGGCCAGATTCACAAATATCCCCTGCAATCCTTGTCAGTGGAGGAAGGAAAGGCAGATAAGAGGTTTGGCTGGACAGATGGAGCGATTTTCCACTTCTCTGTTACAATCCTTGAGCGATGGCAAAAGGATTTTGCTCTGAGCAGGAAATATTGAAAGAAATATTCCCCCCGGCATTTTCCTTCAGGTTCTGGGAGAACTTGGCAGCACCAGGACAAAGCCTCTCCTGAGCACGATCCCAGCATCCAGCCTTCTGTGATCTCCCAGACCAGTCCCTGCATTTCCCCACCCTCAGAGCGCCGCTTCCCAAGGAACATTCCCAGTCCCCTGCACTTCCCTTTGCCTTCACCCTGCTGCCACCCAGCTCGGGGAGGTTTCTGGTGTTGGGACCGGCACAGGGAGACTCTTTCCTCTTGTTGTGGTCCTGACACGGCCGAGTCACCTCCCGGGCACGACAGAGCAGCTCTGGGCACCAGGAGATCACCCACAGCGCGCCAAGGCTGCTCTCACTGAGGGGGTGGCGGGAGGAAAGGCCCTGTCTCATGCAGCAAAACATTGCCTTGCAAGGCCCCTCCTAAGCTGAGCTTGGGGTTGATGGAAGCGTGACCGAAACCCACCCTGGTTCAGAGATCTGCTCATGAGCTGTGATTTCACAAGTGGAAAACCACTTTAATTAATTTTTAAAGAATTGCTGAGAAGCCCAAGGAGTCGATCCGTGCTGTGCAAACGTGGATTTTACACCCAGAGCAGGTACAGAGAGATGGAGTTCAGACCTCCCAGCACTGCCCACTACAAGAGCTGATCTGCAGCAGCTTCTAACTGTGCAAAGCTCAAATCAGATAATCCAAAAATTTCCACACAGGATGCTTTACCTCGGGCTGACCTCATCCGCAGAACCTGTTCAGCTGTTTCCAGAGCAAGGTTAAAGGAATATCTCCTTGCTTGCCTGGATCCATCGATTTGTGGTAAGGCTTTTGTTCTGGAAATTCTCTCTCTGGTGCTCTGCAACGGGGAGTAAATGGAAAAAGCAGTGTGGGCTCAGCTGCCGGAGTTTGCACGAGTGTGCAGTGAGGGGGATGCAGATTGCCCAGCCAGCCTTTCCCAGATTTGTGCTTTACAGCCTGAACTCTGCCTCACCTGCTGCTCGTGGCAGGTTTGTTTCAGCTGGGACAGGCAAAGGCAGGGAGTCTGGGGTGTTTGTAACCCTCCTGCTGGGACAGGACTGCTCCTGTCCTGGCCTCTGAGCGGGTTCACCTTTTAATGCCAAATCCCAGGACCTGGTTTGGGCAAATCTAAAACGGCTCCAGCTCCTCTCAGCTCACTGGGGTCAGGAACTGGGCAGCCAGGTCTGGCCACGTGCCGGGCAGCCTGGGATGGGTTTATGGTGAGGTGGGAGGCGCATTAGGAACCCGAGCAGAGGAGGATGTGGGTGTCCTGCTCTGCCCAAACCCTGCCAGCAGCTGCTGTTAGGAGCTGGATTCTCTCCCAGTGCTCTCACCTTCTGTCCTTGTGTCACCCTGGCACGGGGCTGTTCTAAGCGTGTTCTGCCACCCCTGCCTGCCAGGTCCTAAACCTGGCCTGGTTCAGGGTCTTCCAGGCTCTCTGCATCCAAAAGTATGGATCTCAAAGCTGCTGCTGCTTTTCTGCCCCCACTTCCTGTCTTTGACTCATTCCAGCTTCCTGCAGCGTTTCCCCGCTCTGTTACCCAGAGCAGCTGTGGCTGCCCCAGCCCTGGCAGTGCCCCAGGCCAGGCTGGACGGGGCTTGGAGCACCCTGGGACAGTGGGAGGTGTCCCTGCCCATGGCAGGAGTGGGGCTGGATGGGCTTCAGCCCTTCCAACCCAAACCACTCTGGGATTCTGGGCTTCAACTTCCAGTTCTGCACATCAGAGCAGCTGCCTGCTCTGCTAAACAGGGATAAGAGTTTTGCCAAAGCCTAGTGAATATTTCTCCTAAGCCTTCAGCATCCTGACACTCACACCACCATTATTTATGCTGCAGAGTGGAAAGGCAGGCAGGATTTTAATGGAAACATCCTCTAATCCATCTGCATGAGCATTTCCAGCTCTGTATTATTCGGCAGCCTGGCTCTCCCCACCACGGGCAGCCCAACACTCAGCACCTCCCACACTGAGGCTGAGAGCCAGAATAACTCTCCCAGATGGCCAAATGCCAAGGAAGAGGGTATTTGTAATGGGAACAGAGAGGAAAAACTGCTCCTGTCAGAAGCAATCCAGCTGCCCTTCCCATCTTCAGCGCACCGAGGGCTTCAGCAGCGACGCTCAGGCGAGCCCGGAATGAAGTGGTCGGTGCTGCCTTGCCAGGAGCGATTCCCTGCCTCGCTCAGCTGCGGGAGGCTCCCAGGGAAGGACAGCAGGACACGGCCCAGGAGCTGCCAGGTAATCCATGGTGGCTCTGGAGCAGCTGGGGTGGAGGCAGGACAAGGCACCGTGACCCTGGCCAGGACCTCGGTCCTCAGCAGAGACCAGCGCTGAGCTCCTCTGGGCCAGAACCACCCAGCCCAAGGACAGGGATGTCCCAGGGCAGCTCTGCAGGCCCGGCAGGAGCTGAGGGGTTGGGATGCTGCTCAGGAGAAAGCTTTTCCCCGGTGTCACATCAGGGGCACTTCTACAAAAGCAGTGACAAAAGACATCCCCACCCAGCCGTTCCAAAATCCCACACTCCTGTTGCTGTTAAATCAACGTCTGAAAGTCTGGATTGGACAAATGAAGAGAAAGTGGAGAGCAGATCCTCAGGTGGAGAAAGCAGCCATCCCTCCAAGGGAATCAAATGACTCTCACTGGGTTTTAGCCCAAGCAAAGGCCTTCAGAACTCAGCAGAGAAGGTTGCCCTGCCCTTGATCAGAGCCCAGCTCTGCCCAGCACAGGGGGATCTGTTCTTCCTCGGATGCCAGAGAGCAGAGTCCCAGAGCCTGCTGAGAGAAACAGCAATTTAGTAAGTGCTGAAACACGCTGTCCCCCGAAAGGAAATGGAATAACCATGAGACTGTGGAGAGGCAGGACAGGATTCCTACAGAGGGGAACTTTCTTTGTGAGAAGAGGATTTTTGTGAGCAGCCGGAGTCGGAAGCCCAGTGCCTCCACTCCGGACCAGTCCTTGTCCTTCACAGATCATCCAGTAATGGAGAAGGAGTCACTTAAAATAACATTAGGGCAGCGACAACAGCACCAATTTGCCTGATAAAGCCTTTATCCTAATCTTGATAGGAGCTGACAATTGGTGTCATCTCGAGTTAGCAGCTCTGAGCTGCAGCCCAAGTCCTGCTGGAAGGACTAAGCTGCAGCTCCTGCAGGGATTTTAATGGGTTGGAAGCTTGTGCAAAACATAGAAACTCTGTTTTCCCAAGGTCTTTCTTTTTTGGAGTCCCTGGCAGGAGAATTGGATCTTGGGAAGGAATTGTTCCCTGGGAGGGTGGGGAGGCCCTGGCACAGGGTGCCCAGAGAAGCTGTGGCTGCCTCTGGATCCCTGGCAGTGTCCCAGGCCAGGTTGGACACTGGGGCTTGGAGCACCCTGGGATGGTGGAAGGTGTCCCTGCCTGTGGCAGGGGATGGAATTAAATTGTCTTTAGGCTCCTTTACAACCCAAACCTTCCTGTGATTCCGTGGAAAGCCCGAGAGAAAGGCAGGTGGATGTGCATCCAGGGGGACACAAAGGGAACACAGCGATCCAGGATGGCTCCTGCTCTGCCAAGGAACCTCTGCAGGCTCCTGTGATGTGAAACACGGCTCTGTTTGTGCTCTGCTCCCACCTCTGTCTGTCTCCCAGCTCTGATAACTGCAGGTATTTACAGCTCCCCGTCCCTTTGGCTGAGCTCCCTTCCAGCTGCCATCCATCCCTCTGCAGGTAGACAGCTGAAAGTGGGTCAGATTAATCTAAGTGTGGACAAATGAATCCTGCTCCAAGTGACAACTTCTGTCATGTGCAATTCACCCTTCTCCCGCTTTGCCTCGAACAGAGCAGCGTGTGCAGCCTGCAGACACCGGCATTCGGGAGGAATTGCTTAATTTTTATTTGCTTTTTTCTGGCTGTCACTGGAGATGTTACAGACAGGCAGCTGCACCAGGGGTGTCTGATGTCCACGGGCTGCAGCAGTTGAGTCACAAAGGCCTCCCACTTCTGCAGGATTTTCAGCCCAAGTGACAGCTGGGTGGAAGGCCCGAGGGTGGCTCTCAGAGGGGCTCTCAGCCCCACAGGCCAGGTGGTGGCCACTGCTCCACACGGTCCTGGCTTCACCTCTTCCCTCCTGGCTGGGCAGAGCTCAGATGTGCCAGGGGCAGCTGAGAATTGTAAAATTGGAATAGTTTGGGTTGGAAGGGCAGCCTGGGCTGCCGGGAGATGCCCCTGCAGGGGGAACCCCTGGGGGTGCAAAGCAGCCTTTGCCAGGAGCGTCCCAGGCTGTCCCGGCCCAGGGCACGGGGTCCCTTCCCCTCCCGCGGGGACAGAGGCAGGAGAGGTGTCAGGGCCAACCACGACTGCTCCAGGGCATTAAACACGGGAGGGGTTTCCCCGTCCCACTCCAGGCAGGGCTGATCCTGCACCACAAACCTCCCCAGGGTGACGGGGGACACATTGCAAAGCTCCCCTCACACCTGTGCCTCACCTCTGGGCAGCACTGGCAGGAAAAGAAGCAGCATTTCCCCATCACACTCTTCAAACGCGCTGTGCTGTGAATATCCCCGCCTCGCTTTGTCCTCTGCTGCAAGATTCACAGCTCCACTCTGCAGCTCTGCCACCCTCTGCCTCAGCCCTCCTCCTTCTCAGGCCAAAAAAACACCACCAGTGGCTGATGTTTGCTGTGACATTTTCAGGCATTTTCCTGCCTGTGGAAACTGAAAAGTGACCAGCACAGATTTAGTGGTGCTGGTGGGCTGGCCTTACATAAAGGCCTGAACTCATTTCACAGGCTGCTTCTACAGGCTCTGTGGAGGCACAGCGGGCTTAGCAAAGGGGGCTTAAAAGCTCCCTGCTCACTCCCCAGTTACGGTAACGAGGGGCAGCATCTGGGTTTGCATCACTGCGTGCCCAGGAAACTTCTCCAGGTTCATTTTGGATTTTCTCTGAACTGTCCCTCAGATCACTGCAGTGGATGCTGTGCAGGACAGGGGGGTTACTGCTCGCCAGGGCTGTAGGGCAGCTGCTTTCTGCCTCTGCCCCGAGCTCTCTTTCTGCTGTCGTTAAGGTGTTGCTCTAATTGCAGGAACAAATTATCGTCACGTGTCCTCTTCAAACTGCACAAATGAGACGGATGCTGCTTCAGCTCCCTCGTCTCTAAACTGGTGTTTAGGAAGTAAAACAGGGGTGCACTTGAGTCCTGAAAAAGTCTTTTCACTAAACGAGGCCCAAGCAGATCCTGTGCTGAGGAAATCAGTGCCACCAGCAATAACAAAACCACAAGTGAGACCCACCATCCTCTCCTGAATCACCAGCTTTAGGTTAAAGTCTTTTCACAAAGACCCAGAACGTGTGTTGCTCATCACTCTGCTCATATTCAAGTTGCTTGAGGCCTCACTTTTCAGCTTTCCTCCATAATTACAAGAGTTTTCACAAATTAATTACAGAGAGGGAAGAAAAAAAAAGAAAAAGCATAATCATGTAAGTGCTGGAAGTGGGTGCTGAAATATTCCTGATAAACTGTGCTGCCAGCTGAGGGCCCCTGTAAGGGTTTAGACAGAAGGAACTTATGTCCAAATATAAATTTATGTCCAACACAACATTTGGATCATCCTTTTTCTGCAGGTGATCTCTGTCTCGTGGCAGAGAGACCCTCTGCACATGTCCCATGTGCAAACACAAGCCCTTGAATTTGGAAAACTGGTTCCTGTCCTGGTACTTTCCCTGTTTTCAAGTGCCTGAGGGATCCATCCCTGCCCTTTGGTGGTGCCTGGCCCAGTGGGACACGCACACACTCAGGGCTTCCTCCCAGAGGTCACGTTTTCCTCACACATTTGTAGGTTTATATCAGTTTAAAGAGAGTTCTGAATCAAATTAAGAGTCCTGGGGATGGGCCTGAGGCTGTGGAAAAGCAGGAGGGCCCTGGCAGTGCTTTGGGCACTGCTGCTCTTTGCAGCACTCCAAGCTCCGCAGTGCCGGGGATTCACCAGGATCCTCCTGGCAAACACCAGCAGAGGCAGCCCTGGCATGGCCAGGGAGTGCCGTTCATCCCCTCGGATCAGAGCAGGCAATTCCCGCATCTTCCCATGGCATCCCATGGCATCCCATCCCATCCCATCCCATCCCATCCCATCCCATCCCATCCCATGGCATCCCATGGCATCCCATCCCATCCCATCCCATCCCATCCCATCCCATCCCATCCCCACCTGGGAACACACACACACACACACGGGCATGGACACACCCCCCCCCGGCCCCTCCACGTCTCTCTCTCTTACTGAAGATGTTTTCCAAGCTTTGGGAAGCCAGAGGGAGGAGCCCCGGGCAGGGAAGGCTGTGCACACGCAGGGACTGCAGATCAAACCCTCGAGGGAGGGCTGGAAGAAGCTGGGCTGACACCCAGGGAGGAGGAGAAGGACTGAGGGGGGTTGCAGAGTCACCCCTGCTCCTGGGAAATGCTCTGCTCCAGGTCATGTTCTGGTTGGGTAATTGCATGCAAAAATCTGGGTTTGAGGCCTCAGCAACCAGATTAAACCCAAATGAAGGAGTCCCACCTGTTTCTGGGGAGTGTCTGTGTGGGAATGCCAGAGCAGACCCGACCAGCACCGGGGTAATTCACAGCAGAGCTGCTTTTCTAACACAGCACATTTTCCACCCCCAGCCCTCTGACGGACAGCTGGGATGATGTGAGTGAACACGGCCCCCATTAAAGGGATTCAAAGCCCTTGGCTGACCTCAGCTTGTGCCAACAGGTGGGAAACATTCCCAAGGCAGGGGTTGTGCCCAAGGGATCCACAAGCTTTCACTGTGACAGGCAGTGACCCCCAGGGAAGCACCAAGGCCTCCCTGGGGAAGGCCACAGGAGAAGCAGACCCTGTCAGAACATCCTGCAGACGCAGGACAGCCCAGGGGATACGGGGAGAAGGACAGGAGCAATCCCTGAGCAGGATAATGTCGATGGGCAGAGACATTTAAATGAGATGTGAGGATTAAATTCTTTATCCAGAGGGTGGGGAGGCCCTGGCACAGGGTGCCCAGAGAGGCCGTGGCTGTCCCTGGATCCCTGGCAGTGTCCCAGGCCAGGCTGGATGGGGCTTGGAGCAGCCTGGGACAGTGGGAGGTGTCCCTGCCATGACAGGCATGGGGCTGGATGGGATTTAAGGTCCCTCCCCACCCAAACCATCCCATGATCCTGTAACACTGTCCGAGGTGTCACCAGCACTGAGGCTCTCAGGGTGACAGTGGTGTGATGATGAAGATGATGATGATGTGATGATGAAGATGATGATGATGACGAAGATGGTGATGATGATGTGATGATGAAGATGGTGATGATGATGATGATGAAGATGGTGCGAGGTTTGGATACCAAGCCAGGGATTTTGCAAGGAGAGGCCCAAGTACCCCACGGGAATGCAGCAGCAGGGCCGCAGTGCCTGAGCCATGGCTCCTGTGCTGGTGTCACTGAGAGCAGGAGCCGAGAGAGGAGTGATTGGAGAGTGGGAATGAGCCCAGAGGGCCTGGGAGCTCAGGCGGGGTTGCTGTGAGAGAGGAAGGCCAGGGGGTGGCTGGGGCACACAGTGAGACCCCTCATTAAGTGCAGAAATGTGGCATCACTTGTCACCCTGTCAGGCAGAGAGACAACAGGGTCCTGAGGGCAGAGGCTCGAGCAGGACAAAAATCAAACCAGAAATGACACCCAGCTGCTCTTTTCCTGGGAAGGGCAGGCAGCAGGGGTCAGTTACCAGGGGCTGTGCTGGATGCCCGAGGACACAGAGATCACCCACCACAGGTGACGGTCGCTCCGCTGCCCAGCCCCGGCGTCTCACAGCCCATCCCACATCATTCCCTGTGTGGACTGTAGGGATCAGGCAAAATAAATGGAACCCCAAGGCCTGGGAATGGCTTTTACACCATCCCCCAGTGGTGAGAGCCACCTCGGCTCCAGCCTGTCCCCAGTCACCTGCCAGGGCTGACGGTCACAGGGAATTCTGGCAGAGCTGGGATTGGTCATGTCCTGCTCCTTGCCGGGAGCCCAGAGCAACCCCAAGCAGATCCCTACTGATCCAAACATTCTTGGCTTTTAGACCAAGGGAAAACCAAATCCAGGTGTCCCTGACCTTGGCAGGGTGGAATGGGATGATCTTTAAGGTCTCTTCCAACCCAAACCACTCTGGGATTCCGTGATCTTCGGAAGGCCATTCCCAGCGCCCCCAGCTCTCAGTGCTCTTCTCATGAACAGTTTGGACACCTCCAGAGAGCTTTTAAATGCAATTTGTTTTTCCTTCAGATGAACCCAGGATTGAATATCGGAAGGAGAGGAGAAGGTTGGGGAGGAGCAAGGGGTGCATCCCGAACAAATCCCCACTGGCTCTGGTTGTTATGTGGAATTGGGCTGCATCTGTCACATCTGATTAGATTGTGTTGTCCTTTTTTATCTCCCTGATCTATGCTATGATTCTTCGGGTTTTATGTGACATTTCCTTGGCAATAGAACTGCTTGGATTAGATATTCAGAGTGTTTCCCTCACCATAAAACAGCCAAATTGCAAAGGGTATTTATTTGCACAGTTATGTTTTGCTTTGTTTTGTTCTTTATTTTTAATGTTGCTTTTTTTATGATATTTTTTGTGTGCTGGTGCTGCTTGCAAAGAGGATCCATGAGGCTTTTTGCATTAAAAAATATCAATGAGTTAAATTTAGAGCAGGGCTGCCAAGTTCCTACGTGGTCAAGGACAGACTTGGACTTTGCTGTTCCAAGAGCTGTGTCTCCCTTCTCTAGGCCTGGTGTCAGGGCACAGGAAATCCATGGGGGCTTTTCAGAGAGCCATGGAATGGTTTGGGTTTGGAGGGACCTTAAAGATCACCATGGGCAGGGACAGCTTCCCCCAGACCAGGTGTCCAGCCTGGCCTTGGGCTCTTCCAGAGATCCAGGGGCGGCCACAGCTGCTCTGGGCACCCTGTGCCAGGGCCTCTTAGGCCGAAAATATTTAAGGGAGGCAAAAATCTCACCCAAAATGAGCAATACCCACACCTGACTTTGCTGCAAAGTCCCTGGGCTCCATCGTGACTTGTAAAAAAACTGCTGGGAATAGTGACAGAAACAGAGACCAGGGGCTGATGTTTCCCAAGCCGTGATTTCTCCAAGACTCACCAGTTCCGGATCTCCAGGGCATCCCATGGTTTCTTACAGTAACTTTTGCACGGACATTTCCCACCAGCACAGGCACCACCTCCTCCTGCTCCCCAGGTCCCCACCAACCACCCTGGAGCGCCAGAGGCAATTCCATCAGAAATAATGGCACAGCTCCTCAGCAGTGCAGGTCGTGGGCCAGCTCTGCCCGTGGAAGTTACCCCTGGAACATGAGCTACGCTCATTCCATCAGCTGGGATTTTCAGCATTTTGCTCCTCTGGGATTCTCCTCATCTCCAGTTTTCATTCCTGGTTTCTCGCAGGCTCCTCTCTCCCTGCCCACATTTTGTAGCCTCACCCCCCCGCAAGGCCGGTGCTGGGCCCTGCTGAGCTGACCGGCACAGCTGGGATCTGACGTCCGAGTCCCTGTGGGAGCTGACTGGGGAAAGCCCTCCAGTCCCATTAAATGGTTCGGCCGAATTAAACTCGGCTCACGAATGCCCAAGGAGGATTTTGTCCCTGCCAATGGCAGAGGGTTGGGAGTGGATGATCTTTGGGGCCCCTTCCAACCCAAAGCACCCTGGGATTCCGTGTGGTTCTGGGATTGCTGCAGAGGGGAGCTCAGCTGCAGGAACCCACCGGGTGAGGACTCTCTGGGTGACACCATTCCCCAGCCTGTGGCCCGTGACAGCCCAGCCAAGGGTTGGTGAGGATCAGGAAGGGAAGGGTGGCAGGAGAATGGTGGGACAAGTGCCCCCCCGTCCCTCTCTCTCACACCCCCAGACCCCAGGGACAGACACTGCCCTGTGGGTAGCACCTGGCATTTCCCTCCATGGGCCTGACCCCAGCCCACCAAGCCTGGTCACATCTCTGTGCCAGCGGAATCTTTTCCCATTTTCATCCAGGATCAGCAGGGCTGAAAGAGTCCCGTTAAACACCAACTTCGTGCCTGTGTGTGCATGTGCTCAGGAGATAAACACAATCCCTGGGACCGAGTGTCTAATAGCCTCCTTTCTGGAGTCTGCTGATTATCCCCGTGGAGGTGAATCCATGCTGATGAATTAGCAGTGCATTGTTGGAGGAGTCCTGGGTCCTGTCTGCCGAGGCAGTTTTCCTGCTGAGGTAACGAGTGTTTGCCAAGCCAAATATCCAACAGTCCTATCTTTGTCTCTTTGTTTGCAAGAAAACAACTCCCAGCTTCCTCACCAAGCCCTGGCCATGGGCAGGGGGTGGCTGAAAGGCTGAGCTGGTTCGAGAGACTGCAGCGAGGGGCTGGGTGAAGATTTGCACCTCGGCTCAAACACAAGGCAGGTGTTAAACCCCAGCTGGTGATGGACAGAGCAGCTCCCACAGGGCTCGGGGCCATCCCTGTCCCTTCTCTTGTCCAGGGAGACCTTGGACCTGCAGGTCACAGATGTCACCTGGGCTCTGGGTACTCTGGCAGGGAGATAACAACAGCCAGGGGTGCTGGCAGCCCCATAACACAGCAAGGGAGCCACAGACCGGGATTCACACGGGACAAAGCTTTGGGACCAGAGCAGGAACCATTTCTGAGAGCAAAGGGCTGAACCCTGCATCGCTCTGATTGTTCCAGGGCAGCGGGACTGGGGCAACACACACCACCCGCCACGAGGGGACGGGGCCAGCAGGGGCAGGAGCAGCAGGGACAGGAGGACCAGGCTGGGCAGGGGCAGCAGGGACAGGAGGACCGGGCTGGGCAGGGAAGGAGCTGCAGGTGACTTTGGTGTTGTACCACATCCTTGCAGTCACGGAAAGCAGCAGGCAAAGCCCGTGGCTGCCCGGGTCCTGCTCCCACACAGCCCTGAAATGGATTTCCTGCCCCAGGACCGAACACTCCCTGCTGCCGCTCCCAGGATGAGCAAGGCAAGGGAAATTCAAACCCTTCCCATCGGAAAGCCCCTTTCCCTGAGCCCTGTCTGGCTCTGAGCTCACCACGCTGGGCTGTTCAGTGGGTGTTGTGGGTGAGTTACTGAAATGATATTTTACAGACAGGATTTTTTTCCACTTAACAAATTCTCTGCCCTTGTATGGTCCTAAAGCAATGCTGAATCCATGCAGACTCTTCTTGTCCTTCCAGAGGATGTTTAAAGCTTTCCAGGCTGTATCCCCCCGAATCTCACTGCTCACACTGGAGCTGCAATGCTCGCAGGGGCTGTGCCAGGTGTGAGCACCCGGACCTGTCCTCAGCCAAGGGTTCCACGGGCTGGTGGTGACACCGGGCTCCCCGGCTCAGACCAGGTGTCCCTGAGTGCCAGAGGCCCCCTTGGCATTTCCCCCAGCCCAGTTCCGCTGGACTGGAGTCAGAGCAGGCTCCCGAAAACAGGAGGTCGAATGAGAAGACAAAGGATGGAGCACACGGTGTGGGGAAGAGCTGTGGAGCAGCTCTGGGAATGCTCCGTGCTCCACTTTCCCATTCTGGATGTCCCTGGGCTGGCTGTGGGGAATGCCCAGCGATCCAGGATGTCCCAGCTCTGAGCCAGGGATGCAGCATTCCCTGCTCGCCCGTGGCTCTGGCAGCATTTGCATTTAGATGGGAACAGTTATGAACTCCAGCAGCCTTTTGTCACCACAGCTGCTGCTCGCAGCTGCTCCTTGATGGAAAAAGGTCCCTTCTGGTGGTCACACGTCGGGGCCCTGCAGCCCTTGGGTGTCCTCCCCCCCCCCATCCGAATAAAAGCGAGGGCTGGAGGCGCCAGACAGCACAAAATTCCCCTGTGGAATTTCCCTTTCCTCACTCCAGTCTCTGCTCTGACAGATGGGTGGGAGGGGGAGACTCTGCCCCCAGCCCCAGCCCCTGACCAGGAGCATTTCTGTGTGAGGGGTGCTCCGGGAGGGGCTGGGTGTGACATGGGACAGGGAAGGTGCTGCCCACCATCCACAGGGCACCAGGCTACAAAGGGGCACAGCTCCCATGGTCTGCAGGCACAGAACGGTTTGGAACCCTAAAGACAATTTAATCCCACCCCTGCCATGGGCAGGGACACCTCCCTCTGTCCCAGGCTGCTCCAAGCCCCAGTGTCCAGCCTGGCCTTGCGGCCAGGGGTCCAAGGGCAGCCACAGCTTCTCTGGGCACCCTGTGCCAGGGCCTCACACCCTCCCAGGGAACAATTCCTTCCCAGTATCCCATCTAAGCCTGCAGTGGGAGCCATTCCTGTCTCTCCAGGCCCCTGTCCAAAGCCCCTCTCCAGATTTCTTGTGCCAATCCTGCTGCAATCCCCCCTGGGCCCTCTCCATGCACGGACCCTTCACCTCTGACACCCCTGCACATCCCAAATGCCACCACACATCTGCCTTTCAGGAAAGGAGTCAAGCCCTTAATAAATGCACACTGGAGATGGGGAGGAGCCCAGCTGAGCCTGTGTGTGCTCCCGAGGCGGGAGAACTCCCCAGACTCCTTGGACTGCACTGACCACTTCCAGCAAATTCCAGCAGGAGCTCCGTGCCTTGCTCCGAGAGATGCCTGCAAGGACAGAGACGCCAGGGGTGTGAATCTGGAGCTGAATCTCTCCCGGAGTGCTTTTGACACAAAAGAAAATGAAATGAGCAGTTTAAAAACATTTGGTATAATCACGGAATTGCTAAGGCTGGAAAAGTCCTCAAAGATCGAGTCCAGCCATTCACTGCCAGGACACAGCAGCACCACCAGCCTTTGCTGCAGCACCCTGGGGTGACACTGCTGACATGGTGACACTGGTGACACTGGTGACACGGTCACACTGGTGACACGGTGACATGGGTGACACAGTGACATGGGTGACATGGTGACATGGGTGACATGAGTGACACTGGTGACATGGGTGACATGGTGACAGGGTGACGCTGGTGACAGGGTGACAGGGTGACACTGGTGACATGGTGACACTGGTGACACTGNGGCAGGGGGGCAGGGTGACATGGGTGACAGGGGGGACCCTGGTGACATGAGTGAAATGGTGACACTGGTGACATGGGTGACATGGTGACAGGGTGACACGGGTGACATGGTGACACTGGTGACATGGTTACAGTGGTGACACAGGTGACATGGGTGACATGGTGAC
>VZTE01004262.1:987702-1015445 GCA_013397775.1 Eulacestoma nigropectus | reverse complement strand
GACAGGGACAGCCTCTACATCAATGGTGACAATTTTTTTTTGATTTCTCTGATTTTCATATACTTAATTTTCTATACTTAAGTGATTTCATATCTTGTCATGTTCATTCACTAAGTAATTCTTTTTTTCTAGTATTTTTTGTTCTTTCACTCAACTGTATCTCTCATTCTTTTTGTTGGGTTTACAGGACCTCCTGCACTCTACATACATTTATAATTTTACCTCCTTCTTATGTATTTTTTTAATATAGCAAAATGAACCTTTTTCAAGTATACTTTCTCTGTTACACTAATTTCAAGTATTCTATCTTTGAACTTTTTAGAAAATATATGGATTGGCCTCTCAAGGTCAAGGAACAGCACTAGAACTTATCACCACTTGACGAAATCATACATAAATTTTCCATGTAGAAGTTAAATGGTTCCTTGGCAGGGTAGTTGGAACTTGATGATCTTTAAGTTCCCTTCCACCTTAAACCATTCTGTGATTCTAAATTGGATTTAGGGAATGGGTAAATGTCTTCTAAACATTCCTAGGAAAGGGAGAATTCTGGGCACTGCTAAGAAAAGCAGCGCCTTGCCAACAACTTCCAGCAGGATGAATGTGCATTTATGCCTGGACAGTAACCAAAGCAGTCTTTCCTAGGAAATGTTTACACAGGAGCTCTCAGACAGGTTCTGTATTCCAGCGTGTGCCAAACCTTCCCAACTGCAAGGCACTTCCTCAAATCCTGTCCCTTTTCTTCCCCCCACAGGTCATAATGAAGTGCAGCCTGAACTATGTAAGTACCTTTAAAGAGAAATTGAGGAGCAGAAGATTTTGCTAATTAGCAACAGCCAAAAAAGCATGTTGGATTAATCAAGCAAGAGCACTGCTGGTCTATAAAATAGTGTTAAGAGAATTTGTGAGCCTCTTAGCGAACCACAGCTTATATAGCCTTGAAGCCACCTAGAATATCTGGGAATTTTACTTCACGTGTTTCCTCTTGGGATGTTGAACATAAAATGGTATTTTCAAGCAATAACTTTCCTTTCTCATTACAGCTGCTGATCAAAGCACCCATCCTCTGGCACCAGCAGTAAAGAACTTCACCCTGAACTTCACAATAACCAATCTCCAGTTCACTGCAGATCTGGAGAAGCCAAATTCCAGGAGATTCAAGTCAACAGAAAAAGTCATGTACCACTATGTAAGTCTGGCAAACAATGCCCTGCTGGGGAACGGTTCTGTCAGTATCTCTCGTCTCTTACCTTCACCAGGACATTTTGCTTACTCCCACGTTGTTATTCCATTTCCAGGTTGATCCTTTACTCCAAAGGAGCAGCATTGGCCCAGCTTACATCGGCTGCAAAGTAATGGCATTCAGGTAAGAGCCATGTCTGGGAAAAGTCCCCATTCCCTGCTTCTTAAAATTCCCATTTCTCAGCATTTAACTCATTTACTTATTAAATGAGTATTTTCTTACGTGGTAGCAATGTCTGAGGGGTTTTTCCGATCCCTGTCTTTGATTGTATACTAGAAGTTAAGATGGATTTCTCAATAATGACTAATCCAAAGCCTTGTCTCCTAGGTCCACAAAGAACAGGGAGGAAACAGGAGTAGATGCCATGTGCAGCTGTAGGGATGAGCCTTCAGATCCCAAATTCAACAGAACAATCATTTACCGTGAGCTGAGCAAAATGACCAATGGCATCACCAAGCTGGGACACTACAGCCTCAACAGCCAGAGCCTCTACGTCAATGGTAATGAGACCTCCTCAAGGCAGTATTCCTAATGAAATTGTGGATTCCCCATCCCTGGAAGTGTTTAAGGCCATGTGGGATGGAGCTCTGAGCATCCTGGTCTAGTGAAAGCTGCCCCTGTCCAGAGCAGAGGGGTTGGAACTGGATGGTCTTTAAGGTCCTTTCCATCTCAAACCATTCTGGGATTCTCTGTTGGAATCATGGAACCATTATGTTTGGAGAACACCTCTGAGACCAAGTCCAACCTTCAGTGTTGACACAGACTAATTTGAAATTAGAATGAAGAAGATTTAATTCACCTCTCAAAACAGAGAACAAAAACTAGAGGGCAAACCCCTGTCAGTCACCAAGTTAAAAGTCCTGAATTCAGTAACCACAATCTCGTAATAAAACCCCCTGTATTTAGTCCTACTGAGGCTTTCTTGGAAGATTTTCCTAATCATTTTCCATTTGTTTTTCAGATTACAATGAGCCTCATAGTGCATCCTGTAAGTATACTTAAACCCAGATACAGGTTCAAGCTACTTAAAGGCATAAATTGATTTTGTTTCCTGCTGATTGGGCAATGTTTGTAACATTGCAAAATGTCTGAAGGGTAGGATCATGTTCACATGGGATTTTTCTCGAAGAAGCCCCAAACCAGCAGTGTTTTATGAAGATCCTGTTCTTATTTTATCCCTGTCATTCTTGTTCTCCTTGCAGCAGTAAAATCAGCCACCACACAAAGCCCAGGAGTAATCACAGAGCACTTCACCCTGAACTTCACCATAACCAACCTCATGTTCACCACAGACCTGCAGACACCAAATTCCCGTAAATTCCGGTCCACTGAGAAAATAATGAAACACTACGTAAGCCAAAGTCCTGTTGTTTTTCACTGAAATACCCCAGGAGTTTGTGTTTCCCATCTTCACAAAGATTTTTCCTTGCCAGATTGACCCCCTGCTTCAGAAAAGCAGCATTGGCCCCCATTTCTCTGGCTGCAAAGTGACGGGATTCAGGTGAGCAATAACCCAAGAGATTCATTTGGAACTGCAGCAAATGGATTTCCTTACATTTGACTGACACTTTAATAATTGTTCTCCTTTTTCAAGTAGTTGCTTTCATTATATTAAAGCTTCTACAACCTTTTGTATGGTCTTTATCTTACAAAGCCTTTTTCTTTGTAAGACCATATTCAGTAATTTCTGCACTTCATCTGAGAACTGTGGACAGATTTATGGAGAGGGTTTTTTTAATTACAACAGAAAAAAAAACCCCAAAATATTTTTGATAACTAACAGAAGCTCCATGATATTCAATTCCTCAGGCCTGGGAAGAACAGGGATAGCACAGGAGTGGACACCATCTGCAGCTATGGAAAGGGCTCCCAAGTGCCCAAGTTTAACCCAGCTGAGGTTTACCAAGAGCTGAGGAGAATGACAAGTGGCATCACCAAGTTGGGAATCTACAGCCTGGACAACAAGAGCCTCTATGTCAATGGTGAGTGTTTGATTTCCCCATTCCTCTGGGCACTGGAGCAGTTTGGGACCACGCTGGTTCTCAGGGATCACCTCAATGTTAAAAAAGTGACCTTGAGGAGAAAGTCTGGAGTTTTCTGCACAATTTATCTGTGCAAGATGAAGTGTAAGATTTAAAATCTTTTCATGTCAACATTTTTGAAGATTTTAATTTCTATATTACATTGAAGAGTGACTTAATTTTAGTCTTGACCTCAATCATTCACCTGCCTGTGAACATTTCACCTGATTTCTGTCCCACAGTGTTTAATTAAACGTTGGCACACACATTTTCTCATCGTAGCCCTGCTCTTCCAAAGCACCTTGTTCTGCCTAAGCTTTGTTTGTTTAATACATTCACACCCTTGGGGCCTGGTTCTGATGATTCATTCCCAAGTCATCCTTTTAATCACTCCCTCTCCACTTCCACTCTCCCAAGTGGATGCTCTCTTACATAACTCTTCCTCTTGCATTTCCTTTCCAGGTTACAACGAACCCCTTGAGAGATCCCGTAAGTATTTTGCCAAATTCATTTTGCCAAGTTCATTTTGCCAAATTCATTTCAGGGGAAGCTCTCAAAGAAGCGCTCCCCTCGGAAATTCAGAGGGGAAGAGATTATTCAGAGTGGCTTCGAGGTGTGCGGGGATTACGAAGGTTTTGAAAGTGAAAACAGCTTTTTTGTAGGAAATTCCTAATCCTTCTCCCCTTTGATTACAGCTCGGAGCACCACAGCTGCACCAAGACCAACATCCAGGAATTTCACACTTAACTTCACCTTGACCAACCTCCGCTACACTGCGGATATGGATGACCCAAATTCCCGCAAATTCAAATCCACAGTGAAAGTTATGAACCACTATGTGAGTCTGGCTCTGCTTGTGCCCCTTTTGGGTCATGGCAGTGACGTAAATCCACCTGCTTTAAACTCAGGATGTGATTCCCAGCTCTCAATTGTCCTTTTTTTTTTGACAGCTTGACCCTCTTTTCAAAAGGAGCAGCATAAGCTCTGCCTACACAGGATGTAAAGCTATGAGATTTAGGTAAGACTCAGAATTCCAGAATCCCAGGGTGGGTCAGGTTGGAAGGGACCTCAGTGGGTCACCTGGTCCCACCTCCCTGCTCCAGCAGGGTCATCCCAGAGCACATGGATTGTGTCCAGATGGCTCTGGAATATCTCCAGTGAGGAGATTCCACAACTTTCCCAGACAATCTGTTCCAGTGTTTGGTCACTGCACAGAGAAGTTCTTCCTCATGCTCATGAACTTCCTGGGCATCAGTTACTGCCTGTAACTGATGACTGCCTTGTCCTATTCCTCATCACCAGGGAGCAGACCCTGGCCCATGCTCTGAGCCCTCCCTGCAGACACTGAAAGTATCTGAAAGAATACTAGACTAAAAGTGTCTGAGATACCAAAATACCTAAATATAAACACCTAAAATACTCCTGAAATTGCAATAAACCATTTCTTTATCCACTCTCACACACCTTCAACTCATGGTTGTTCTGAGGCCAGAAAACAGCAGCCAGTGACAGCTCCCTGTGCATTCAGGATTTTTTTTAGCTGGTAAAATCATTTTGGTATCTAAATATCATCACCCCAGTTCTGGAGAACCTGTTGAAGGATGCAGGAGCCCATTGGTGCTGAGGGTTTGGTGTCTGTCCTAAAAACCCCACAGGGAGTTCCACCAGCAGAGCAGTGTGCCAAAGAACGTGTCTGACATTTTTCCCTAGGTCTGGAAGGCTCAGGGATGACACAAAAGTGGACGCTGTGTGCAGCTACAAGGACAATGCCAGCCTGGCCAGGTTTGACAGAGAAAAGCTTTACCAGGAGCTGAGCACCATGACCAACAATGTCACCAAACTGGGCCACTACAGCCTGGACAGGAACAGCCTGTACGTCGATGGTAAGCATCCATGGGGATAACAGGATTTTGGCATCTCCTGGAGATCACTCCTCATCCCTCCACTGGGGCCTGAGCACTGAGGAACCCTTTGGTTTGTTGGTTTTCTCTAAGGTTTGACACAGTGACCAAACCAACCCAACAGGATATTGCCATGTTGGCAGCATCTCCATCCCTTAAATCACGCAAATTCCTGGAGAATTTCGTTGTTACCTTATACAATCCAGGCAGGGATGTACCTATGTTGCTTTAATGATAGGGACAGATCTAAAAAGAAATTCACTCTACCCTTTTTATTTAGGTTTCCCCCTCCTAGACACAGCTGCCACCAGAAAGCCTGTCTTAACCGAAGTGGCAGCCAAATTAGGCTACAGACTGAGCTTTAGAATAGTCAATGAAAACCTCACCAACCCTGACTCCCAGTCTCCAGAATACAGAGCAGCAGTGGAAAGCATCACTGACAAGGTAAGGAGGTATTTGAGAATATGTCTGGCGGGTCAGGTTTTGAAGCAACTACCAAAGATTTATGTCTGAATTTAAAAAAAAAATAAAAATAAAAATAAAAAATCAACATTTGGGAACAAAAATTTCAGGAATCTGAAAGATGAGATTGGCCTTTGATTCACTTTTGGTTTTGTTAAGTTGTACCTGGTGGGTGTCATCCCTGCCCATGGCAGGGGGCTGGGACTGGAGGATCTTTAAGGTCCTTTCCAAACCAAATCATTCCATGATTCCATGCGGTCTTAAGAAATTTTCTCCAGCCAAAGTCATGGACTCCAAAATGCCAGAGCTGATCTGCTAAATGAAGACACCCTCAGCATTTCACTCCCATCTCCAGAGGTGCATCCAAGGCCAATCCCTGCTGGCAGATCCCTGGTCAGCACATCCATGATTCATTCCTAGAATCCAACACTTTCTCTTCAGCACCAATCCAACTTATCAACCTGATAAGGCCCTGACTGGGTGGGTTTTGCTCTCTTCGAGCTGTGGGTCTGTGAGGTTGGGCTGTCACTCGGGACACTGCTCTCCCACACCAGCATCCTGCTCGGATAAAGCAGGAATGTTTGCCAGGCTGCAAGTCAGACCCCACCACCAGAAGGTGCCTCTTCCAAAGCAAAACCCAGCTGCCATGAAATCCAACCAGCAAAAAATAACCCCGGTGGTTCTCCAGAGCTCGAATCCATCCTGCTGGCCTAAAGCATCCCCACAGTGCCCAAACTCATTAATATTAATGTAATATTTTTATTTCAGATGAATCACTTGTACCGTCAGAGCAACCTACGGGACCAGTTCCTGACCTGCAAGATCACTGGGCTGAGGTTTGGGATAAAATCTGATTTTGTTTAAAGATTGCCACACCCTGGCACCATTCCCCCATGGCCAAGTGCCATTGGCCCCTGTGGAATTCTTCCCCTCCATTCTCCTGTTGGAAATTGGTGCCCTAAAGAGGCGTTTCCAGGCTTCCCAGAATGTGTCAGTTTGAATTTTTTTTGGACTAGGGTTTCTCAATCAGTGTTTCTGTAAGGGACTACTCAGATACTGAATATCCCAGGAATTACTGATTCCATCCTTTTACTGGGAACTGGTGATTCTGTGACCCCTGCACTCCTCTCAACTTGAATTCCACTAGATTTTACAAGTGAACTGCAGTGTCCTGCTCAGGATGGAATGAGGCTTGGACAAGGGACCCTCTCACAGGGCAAAAGCTTTAAAAAAACTAAAAGTGCTGCTCTTTCCTTGCATTCATGCAATACAATCTAAATTTGCCCAGAGAAGAGGTAGAATTTTAATTCCTGTCCTTATCCAAAGGAAAAGCCCCAACCAGCCCATTCCACACCATTATTCCACCACGTTACTTTAACCCTCAGAACAGCAGGAACCCATTAGGAACTCCTTCCCACATGGAGCTTCCTGCCCACCCTGTTTATCTCCAAACCTCTGTCCCTCTGCCCACAGGCCTGGATCCATAGTTGTCGACTGCCAGTGCTTCTTCCAGCCCGACCCCAACATCAACAGGGCCGTGGTTGAAAGGACTTTCCAGGATAGGACCTCCAACACCACCGGGCTGTGGCTGGGGAGCAGCTACCAACTGCAGGAATTCTCAGTGCACAGTACGTGGATCAAATCCCTGCCCAATGTCCACATGGATAACTCACTTTGCCATGGCACACTCAGGATTTCCCAAATTCTGCTCTGTCAGAGCAGAAATAAATCTATTAAATAAAGTTAAATCACTGGACTCTGAGCTGGGCCATTCAGACATTCAGTCCTTTAGTCCTCGATGGCTTAAGGGGTTATTCAACATTAAGATGTTATTCAATACTAAAGTGTTATTCAAAATTGAATTGTTATTCAAAATCAGGTGCTATTCAATATTAAAGAATCAGAAAATGAAGTGGGAACTGCTTGCCACAACTTCAACCATCTAGAGCTAAACAGACTTCCAGGTTTTTTTCCCAATGTGCAGCATCCCAAAGAAATGAATGGCCTGGTACACTGGGAATTTCCTGCCAGACCCCAGTGCAACTCAAGTTCTGCCAATCTAAGACTTCAAGCTAAAAGGCTGCAGCTCAGTGCTGCTGGGTAGGAAAGCCTCCATTTCTCTCTGCTAGAATTTAATTTTCCTCTCCATTTCCAGCCTTGGAACTCTCAGTTGAGGCAGCAACTCACAAGACACCCCTCAAGTCTGGCAAAGAAAATTTCAGGTTAAATTTCCAAATCTCCAGCCTTCCCTACTTGCCAGCACTGCAGGACTCCAGCTCCCGGATGTACCAAGAGAACAAAGAGAAGATTGAGAAAGAGGTGAAATGAACAGCAACAGTTTGAGCTCCCTGTCCACAGGATGTGTTAAATTAACTCAGCTTTCCTCAACTGTTTTGTTTCTCCCCATCAGCTCGAGGTATTCAGGAGCAGCCGCCTGAAGGACCAATTTGTTGGCTGCACTGTGGAGAGCTTTGGGTATGTCCAGTGCTTTTTTCAAGTCCCAAAAGAGCAGTTCAGGAAGACATTCAGGGTGTCCACACCTCCCTGCCAACCTCCCTGCTCCGGGTGACACACGGGAGTCACTTCCTTCACCCTCAGTCAGTTTTGCCTTTACCACAAAAGGTTTCTGTCCAAACAGAGCTGGTTTTGTTTCGGTGCTTGCAGAGCTGTTTTCATGCATGAACAATCCCAGGGTAAAGCAAACACGTTCATTCTCTCGTTTAACGTGTTCAAATAAGCTCAAATTCCACCAACACACAGCAGGAAAACCATCAGCAGAACTGACCAGCCTGAGGACAAAATCTGCCTGTGTGAGGCTCCTGCAACTCCTCTTTGGAGGAACAAAGCAGCAGAGTTGATTTAACTTTTAGACATAGAGCTGATTTAAATCTTAGAGTTGATTTTCCTGTTAGAAGCAGAGCTGATTTACCTCTTAAAAATGCCTTGCTGGGGATTCAATCAGTGGATGGATTTCACAAGGCTGCAGGAGTTCCTGTCTCACCCAGAGCAAGCTGCTAAAAGCGATCCCATCCCAATAAAACATCGCTGGGATATCTGCAAACCCGGGACTCCAAATCCCTCTCCCTGCTCTGCTCAGCTCCGCTTCATTTTCTCTCCTCTCTGCCTGTCCCCCCCCCCAGGCCTGTCCATGGCAAAGGACACACAGAGGTTGCCTCAATCTGCAAGTTCACCCTGGATCCCCTCTCAGGGACTTTACAAGAGCAGGAGGTGTTTGAGGAGCTGAAACTCCTGACCCAGGGCTTCACCAGGCTGGGCCCCAGCTACGAGCTGGAGGAGCAGAGTCTGGTGGTGGAAGGTGAGAGAATTTGGAGAATTCTTCTTATTTTTGTTTTAATCAGCTCCAGAGTTCCATTCCTCATCTGTCTCACTCCTCATTTCCAGGTTACTCTCCACTCAAGACAGATGAACCTGAGTCCAAAAGATCTGGTAGGTGCTTTTTTGGGAAGGATTGACCCAACAGCCACTGAATGCTCGAGCTGTAATAAATACTTGAACAGTAATAAATTAGCACCAGGTATCTTAGAATGGGATTAAACCCACGGAAAAGACCAAAAATCCAGGGCTCTTGGTAGCAATCAGCAGCTGCCACCAGCCTGAGGGAAATGGAATTGAGGGACAGGCAGAAGCAGTGCAATTGGGGAAGTTTGTTTTGAAACTCTGGCACCAATAAATTTTGATAACTGCAGGTATTTCTAAAAAAAGACCAGACCAGATACGGTTTAGCTCAGCTACAGCCCCAGAACTGACAGCAAACAGGAGAGAGAAAAAAAATACCCTGAACTGTTGCTTTCCCATGCACCTCAAACACTCTGGTAAAACAACTGCAGCTTTTGCTGACTCCCTGAGCCCTGTCCCCAAAAGAGTCCAGAAGCATCTGTGACCGAACTTTGTCACTCTGAACATCCCTGGAATCAGCTGGGGGCTCTGCTGCTCCCTGAAGTGGCATTTAAGGTTGTGGATCCATTATCCCAGCTTTCCATAATTTGCCCTGACCTACAGAGTGTTCAGCACTTCTGAACTTTGCCAGGGCAAGATCTCCCTCTCCTAACCCCACATGGAAGAGTCCCTAAACCTGATGTGCCCTTTTTTTTCCCCCTTTGCAGAGCTTCGGTTCTGGGCCATCATCCTCATCTGCCTTTTCACCCTGCTGGGCTTCGTCCTCCTCCTCTTGTTGTGCTTCCTGGTGAGTGTCCCCTTTGCTGTCCCACCTGTCCCTCGACTCCTGCAGAGCCACAGAAGGGACATTGCCAAGAATCCCAGTGGGAGCAGTGCCTGGTAACAGCAAAAAAACCACCCCAAATCCTTCAGTCCCTGCCAGCTCTTCCAAGCAGTGGGGAACAGGAGATGGGGAAGGGAATTTAGAGTCAGATGAGCAGATTTTTAGGGAAGGAAGCAGGATCTTCCTTCTAGAAAAGCAGCAGGATCGTGGCTGGCACTGAGTTTTTGCAGAGGGAAAACCACAAACCCAAAGGTGAGGCCAGCACGGAGATGATGAGCAGGAATTACAGAATCCACAGGTGGAATTAGGGAATCGCCTGCAGCATTTCCTAAACCTCTTCCCTGTCCAAATACCTGCAGGATGAGCAGGTTCCAGGTGAGGGAGTGCCAAAAACAACATTTTTAACAGCCTGTGGGAACCACGTGGAGAATTTTATACTCAGTGCTCGTAACCTACGGACTGCAGCAGCCTGGCAGGGCTGCAGATCCTTGCAAAAGGCAGAGGAGATCCTCTTCCCACCTCTGGCAGTGTTTTGATGGGGAACAACATCTTAAAAACACTGGTTGAAAAGTTTGCTTTGCACAAGCTGAGGAGAAGAGCTAAATCTACAGAGAGCAGGGAGGTTCAGGAGTCAAAATTACCAAGATTTTCAGGAGAGGAAACCACTCTGCTGCAGAGCTGCCTCACAGCTTCAGGCAAGCATTTATTCCCAAAACCCCTCCCTTCCCACCTGGCAACGTGATTTGCAGGCATCTAATGACAGGCAGAGCACGGGTTCAATTTTTTTGCCATTAAATTTGTTCTTTTCCCGGTAATTTCTGTTCTTTTCCCATTAATTTCATTCTTTTTCTATTAATTTTGGTCTTTTCCCCACTAATTTTGTTCTTTTCCCACCAGGTCCTCTCCTGCCTGAGGAGAAAGTCCCACCTGTACCAGGTGCAGCAGGGCCTGTACGGGCTCTACTTCCCCCACCTGAGCACAGGGAAGGTTCACTGACACCTCAACTTGGTCTTCCCAGACCTGTTCGTCCACTGATGAAGGAAAAATAGCTCTGAAAACTAGAAAAAATACTCCTTTTAATAAATTATTTCAGCGTTTTCTCTCGCCTTGAGACAAATCTTTGCACTATGGCCATGATTCTTTTCATACTCCAGGAAACTGCCAACAGTGCAGGTGCTGAGGAAAACATTTTTCTAAAGCACTGCAGTGTTTTATAGAAATAGAAATTTTATATAAATATTACACAACCAGAGGAAAATAAAAACTACCAGGAGGTGCAGTTTGCAAGGCCCTTCAGTGTTAATGTCAGCTTTCTGAAAAAGGCTTAAAATTATACTAATTTAGAGATTTTTGGGGACTGACTGTTGTAGACTTAGAAATCCCACCTAGATGTTAGCTTTGTCACCACTGAGCTTTAAAAATGTAAATATCTTAAATTAATTCAAATATTTCATCTATTTATAATTCTGACATTACGATGTAAAGAGAGATTGTTAAATCTGAGTGTGACACAGCCAGGCTGTGTTTTGTTGAGATTGTTGCTGATTTCAGTTCAATAAATGCCACGTTTTACTGCCATGAAGTTGCGTTTCCTCTGCCTCAGCATTTTCATCATCCCAAATCAGAAACTACAGAAATCCCGGAGATTTTGCTCCTCAGCTCCCATCCCACAGCGCAGGATCTGTTTGCAGAGTTCAGCACCTCTCCCTGCCCCTCTCACCCAGCCAGAATTGCCCCAAAACCCCCATTTCGTGCCCCAATTTCCTGCCGAGCACAAGACTCGGGGCTGTTTCTCTGCAATTGTTTGATCCTATCATTAAACGAACTCTCCGAAAGTGAAAGCATTCGATCAGAATTAATGAGCCCACGATTAGTCATTGATCCTTCCACTGCAGGCGATGTTTCCACGCAACCAGAGCGGGTTTTGCTTTCAAAGCCGAGCTCCTCCAGGGCAGGTCCGACCCGTTCGCCCCCAGCTCAGTTTCCTGCAGAGGATTAGGATCTGTTTGATCGTTCAAACAAAGGGCTTGAAGCACCAATTGTGCCAGCAAACGTCGATTAAAAGCTCTCAGAGCTCTTGCGAAACACCTCTGCGGTGTCCCTGTCAGCCCGAGTGCCCTGAGCGCGGCTGCCACCCTGTGACAGCGACGTTGGGAGTGGGAAGGAATTCCCAGCTCCCACGGGCACTCAGGAAAGCTGGGGCAGAGCAGGGCTGAGCCCAGACACCAGAATCATGAAATCCTGGAATAACCTGAGCTGGAAGGGACCCCCAGGGATCATCAAATCCAGCCCCTGGCCCTGCACAGACACCCCAACAATCCCACCCTGGGCATCCCTGGCAGCGCTGTCCAAACGCTCCTGGAGCTCTGGCAGCCTTGGGGCCGGGACCATTCCCTGGGGAGCCTGGGCAGTGCCCCAGCACCCTCGGGGGGAAGAACCTTTCCCTGAGATCCATCCCAACCCCCTAACACAGCTTTCTGCCATCAGAGCAGAGCTCCTGCCTTGGCAGCCCTGGGAAAAGCCCTGGATCTCCGGCTGAGTGTCCCTGCTGTGCCTCAGTTTCCCTCCCCCTGGTTCCCCTCTCCCCCAGGGAGTCTCTCACTCCCAAAAAGCCACGAGTGAGACCAACAGCAGACACGAGAAGCTGGCACACACTGGGAGAGGAAGGTGCTGGTTTTTGGACCTGTTTCCCGGATATTCTGAATTTTCCTTTTCCCACCAAGGCCCCAGGGGAAGAGCTGCCTCTCACACCAGGAGCCACATCAACTCCTGCCCAGGGTTTGGAGAGGAGAGGCCCAGCACACCCTGCAGGGCAGAGCTGGCACCGCTGGCCTGACCAGCCCAGGGACCAAAGGGAAGGCAGAACATCCAGCAGTTTCCCAGGGAAGCTCCGGGAGCACTCCAGGCCCAGGACAAACGGGGAGCACGGGACACATTTCTCACAGAAAGATACAAGTAGCTGATCTAAGGCAGGAAAGCCTCGATGCAGCTCTGCCTGATCTGTTTGTGGGGATCCAAAATGCCAAGGAAACCTTCCCAGCATCACTTGAGACCCCACTTCCCGAAGGAATTGTTCCTTTCTGCAGGAACAGCTGCAGAGCATCCCCCTGTGCCCAGCACGGCACCAGCACTCCCTGCCAGCCCAGGATGTGCCAGGTACCACCAACCCCACCCAGCTTTGCCATCCTGGGCAGGGGGCAAAGCCCAGCCCTGCGAGGGGTCCCCCAGAGCCGAGCCCCAAAACCAGAGCCAAAATTAAAACTGAGAAACAACAAGAAAGGAGCACCGAGACAACTGTGAGGGGAGGGAGCAGCAGCTTGCAGGGAGAAAGGGCTCAAGGGAGCTCTGGGGGTGCCTGGTGCCCATGAGCCTCAACCCAGGGCTGCTTTCCAAGGAATAGGAGGCCCCACATCCCACGGTGCTCCTGAGCATCCCCTGTGCTGTGTCAGGATGAGCTTCGTGCTGGGCTCAGAGCTCAAGGCTGCAGGGCTGGGCCAGCTCAGCACCGACCAGGGGGCTCAGCCTCTGCCCTGGGCAGGGACTGGGCTGGGGAAGGGCAGAGTGAGAGGGTGAAGCAGCTCAGGAATCTGCCCCCAGCTCCTGCTGCAGCCCCTCCCTGCACAGCCTTTGCCTCCCTCTGCCTTTCTTGTGCCCTGCAGCTGCACCGGGGATGCTCCTCAGCGTTCCTGGCCGTGTGTTGGTGCCCACGGCACCCAGCTGAGCCCCTGCTGCCACCAGAGGGTGAACGGGCCGCTGGCAGCACCCATCCCACCCTGCCCCAGCGCCTGCCTGGCACTGCCAGGGAGCTGCTGCCAGGTCACAAACACTTTGTCAGTCTCTCCTGAGCACTGCAAACCAGCCCGAGCTGCACAGAGCAGGTTCAGCCGCTCCTCATCCTTCTCCCCAGCAACTCCTATTCCACTTGGCTCTCACAGGTGGAAAAATGCTCCGACTGCTTTGGAAGCAGCTGTCAGAAATCTCTTTGTGCAGCAAGGCCACCCTGCAGGGAGTCACACCGAGACACCCCTGCCACCTCCTGCTCTCAGCATCAACCCAGCACCACTTCCCGGGGTCAGAATTCCATCCTGTCCCACCTTTAATGGAAAGAACGGGGGCAACGTGAGCTGCTTGTCCAGAGCAGGGTCCAGACCTCCCACCCCACCACCCACAGTGAGGGCACCCAGCCCTAGCTGGGATTTACAGCTCCACGGGTGAGGGCTCATCCTTCCTGCTCATCCCCCTCAGTCCTTCCTCTAATTAGTGAATTAATCTAATTGCATCTCATCAGCCTTTCTCCACTGGGAACCTCATCCTGGGGCAGCCAGGAGATCTCCACCATGCCCAGCCAGGAATTTCATTTGTGAGCTGGTTGTTTTAGCAGGAAATGCTAAATTCTGTCAGTGCCAGTCACTGAATTTACCGGCATGGTTTGGTGTCACCTCCATGGCTTGGTGTCACCTGAGGGGTTTGGTGTCACCTCCATGGCTTGGTGTCACCTGAGGGGTTTGGTGTCACCTGGGGGTTTTGGTGTCACCTGAGGGGTTTTGGTGTCACCTCCACGGCTTGGTGTCACCTGAGGGGTTTGGTGTCCCCTGCAGGGTTTGGTGTCACCCACAGGGTTTGGTGTCCCTGCAGGGTTTGGTGTCACCTCCACGATGCTAAACAGCCCGAGGGACACCCACCCACCTGTGCTCAGCCAGGGCAGCTCAGCGATGCCAATCCCCCCAAGGTGACATCCGTGGCTCAGGGCAGGGGAACTCGGTGGCAGCTGGTGGTCAGTGCAGCCGCCGGACAGTGTCCAGCAGGATCTCACAGGACGTGCTGCTCCCTGCAGGGGGTGGGTCCCCTCTGGGGCAGGGCAGAGGTGGCTGCAGAGACCCTCCCAACACGGGGTTGCCGGGGCTGGGGTTCCACTGACCCCACACGGCCCCCGCTGATGTCACAGGGCCCTCGGGCACACCCCACATTCCATTCCCAGAGCTGCCCCGGGAGCCAGGAAAGGCTCTGCCAGGAGCTGGGCACTGCAGGAACGTGGGAGGGCCGTGGGATGGGGCAGGGGTGTCACAGGGACACTGCAGGGGAGCAGGGGGAAGGCTCAGGAATGTGGGGGGGATGCAGGAGGGGTGCAGGGAGGAGGTGTCAGGGAGGCTGGAGGCCTCCTGCAGGGCACTTTCTCAGGGATTTCTGACAAGCAAAGAGAACTTGAGTCTCAAATGGACTCCAAGTGGTCACTCCAACACCCCTGAAACCTCCAGGGAAAACCAGCTTGTCCCTCCCTGGAAACCCAGCCCCAAATCGGGGCTGCCTGGAGGAAGGAGCAGCCCCTGAGATCCCCCAGAGCCCCGGGACTGTCCCTGCCCTGAGCTGTGGCACCGTGTGCCCATGGGTGTCACCTCTGCTGGGGGTGGCATCGCTGAGCCCCAGCATTGCAAGGACCAAGATCATCTGAAATCTAAATCACTTCAATCTTTCACTGCCTGATTTCACAGCCCCGGGGAGCATCAAGATTCGCCCCCTAAATCCAGCTCAGCTTCTGAACTTTGGCAGCAAAGGCTGAACAGCAGCGCCCTGCGAGGGGCACCTGGGCTTGGATTGAGAGTCAGAAATTAAATCATCATAAATAATAAATTCTAATAAATAAAAACAACCCCCAGAGTGTTTACAGGAGGCGAATCCCCATCTCCCAGGTGATGTCCAAGCTGTGGGGATGTGGTCAGTGAGGTGCTGTGACAGGTCCCACCTCAGCCCCTCCCCAGGGCAGCCACACTCAACAGCCTCAACACCCGCTGAGCACCACCAGCATCCTCCAAGCACTGTGGCTGAGCTGTGGCACCGTGTGCCCAGGGTTGTCACCTTTGCTGGGGGTGGCATCACTGAGCCCCAGCACTGCAAGAAACAACTCCCAAACCCCCCAAATCAGACCACGAAACCCCTCAGGACCCTGGAGCTGCTGTGAGCCAGAGCTGGGAGCACCACTGGCTTTCCCACCACACTCCTGCCCAAAGCAGAGGATCTCAAGGAGCATCCTGGGGGTGCTAAACCTGCACAGGACACGGAGCTGGAAAATCCCATCCCTGGGGCTGGAGGAAGGAGCAGCTCCTGGGATCCACCAGACACTCCCAGCCCCTCCTAGCCCCTGGCTGCTGCCTGGCCCAGGGCTGTCCCTGTGGCCGAGCTGTGGCACCGTGTGCCCAGGGGTGTCACCTTTGCTGGGGGTGCCATCACTGAGCCCCAGCACTGCAAGAAACAACACCAAAAAACCCCAAAATCAGACCACAAAACCCCTCAGGACCCTGGAGCACCACTGGCTTTTCCACCACACTCCTGCCCAAAGCAGAGGATCCCAAGGAGCATCCTGGGGGTGCTAAACCTGCACAGGACACGGAGCTGGAAAATCCCATCCCTGGGGCTGCAGGAGCCTCCCCCCTCCCCATCCCTGTCCCTGCCCAGCCCCTCTCACCGGTGGCACAGCCTCGCTGCAGGGCAGGCCCTCGCTGCCCCCTGGCACTCCAGCCCCGTCCTGCGGCCACCCGGAGCCCCGAAGTGGCCCTGCCAAGGCCATCCTGGGGCCGGGGACCCCCGGCTGCTGCCTCTGCCCCAGCTGGCCCTGCCCCGGGCCGGGCTGAGCAGCAGGGCCACCAGTGCTGGCCCTGGGGACAGGGGCCGTGCCCGGGGGGGCACACGGAGCCCTCCAGCCCTCGGGTGCTGCCCCTGCCAGGCCCGGCTGGGTCCCCTGTGGGGCAGGGCAGAGGTGCCCCGAGGGACCCCCCAACACCGGGGTTGCCAGGGCAGGGCTTCCACTGTCCCCACCCTGACCCAGGTGATGTCACAGCGCCCTGGGGGACATCCCCCCAGTCCCACTGGATCCCATGGGGAATTCCGACCCCAGGGAATGCGTTCCCTGCCCCAATTCCCCTGGGGAATTGTGCTGCCCCCCAGCCCTGCAGGGACACTGGGACGGGGCTCCCCAATCCCGGGCTCAGGCCCGGCCTGGAGCAGGGACTCCCCCCAGTCCCTGCCCTGCCCCAATGGCCCCAGGCCCACGCAGGCTCTGGGATCACCCTGGCAGCACCACAACAGCAGGACACCTCTCCCAGAGCACGGGAAGCATTCCCAGAGCTGCCCCGGGAGCCAGGAAAGGCTCTGCCAGGAGCTGGGCACTGCAGGAACGTGGGAGGGCCGTGGGATGGGGCAGGGCTGCCACAGGGGCACTGCAGGGGAGCAGAGGGAGGCTCGGGAATGTGGGAGGGATGCAGGAGGGAGGCCAGAGGGCTGCGGGGAGGAGGTGTCAGGGATGCTGGAGGCCTCCTGCAGGGCACTTTCCCAGGGATTTCTGACAAGCACAGAGTGTTTGGTTCTCAAATGGACTCCAAGCGGTCACTTCACTTCCCCTGAAACTCCCAGAGGAAACCAGTTCACCTCTCCTGACAAACCCAGCCCCAAATCGGGGCTGCCTGGAGGAAGGAGCAGCTCCTGGGATCCCCCAGAGCCACTCCCAGCCCCGCTCAGCCCCTGGCTGCTGCCTGCCCAGGGCTGTCCCCGCAGCTGAGCTGGCACCGTGGCACACAGACCAGGGCCCTGCATCCTGTGGAGCAAAGAGCTGCAATTTATTTCCTGTGAGCTGCAGGGGAGCCAGGGGAGGGGACCAGGCACACCCCGGGGTGTTACTGAGCATCCCTGCTATCAGCTGAGGCGTCACACCTTTGTTTGTCAGGCTGCTCCTTTTTCTGGTAAAGGCTGATGGTGGTCAGGGCTCTCCTTGTGCCCCTGCTCATCCCTGCGGTGACCACAGCCCTGAGCGGGCACTGCTGCATTTCCACCACAGCTGGCACAGCTGCAGCCCCGCAAATCCCCTTTTTCCTTCTCGTGCTGCAGCAGCAGCTCCTCCTTTCCCTGCGGATTCCCCCCAGCACCCCGCGGGGACGGAGGAAGGAGCAGGGAGTTCCTCTCTGCTTTCTCCTCTCCATCTCCACGAGCTGGGAGTGCCCTCGGAGCAGCTCCTCTGCCCACTCTGCCACGTCCCCTGTGGGTGCCTGGGCGCTGCCACCACTGCAGGTGATCAAACACCTCCTCCAGACCTTTATCTTCCCTTTCCCGTGGAGGAGGAATGGCTCCTTTGAGGATTTGGGAAGAGGCTTCACAGCAGTGATTGCCTGGGGGCTTTTGGGGACGGTGTGAACTAAAGCAGAGTCAAAGCCCTCCCAGACCTCTGTGCCCTGTCCCCTGTGTTCTGCACCAGCACCGGGGCAGCTCCTGTGCTGAAACCTGCACGGAAACACCCACCTGACGCCCTGGGTCCCTGCACATCCACGGGTGGCACTGTGTGGATGGGAATTTGGGGACATGGGCACAGCCCAGCAGGATGCCAGGGGCTGGGACATGGGCACAGCCCAGCAGGACGCCAGGGGCTGGGACATGGGCATGGCCCAGCAGGATGCCAGGGGCTGGGACATGGGCACAGCCCAGCAGGACACCAGGTGTTGCGGGGGGCAGAGGTGGTGAAGTGCTGCAACGTTCCCAAAAGTGTCTCCAGCTGAGGAAGGCGCTCGGTGGTGCCACACACACTCACTCACACTCACACTCACACACTCACTCACACTCACTCCCACTCACACACAATCACACCGTTGTAGAAAGCCGACGGGATAGAGACGTGGGAAGGCTCGTTGTATGGAGTTCCACGGGGAGGTTCACAGCACCCACACGTGCAATCAGTTCCAGGGGTGAAAACAAAAGGCAGCCGAGGGTCCAGAGTTTTATAGGGGGAAGGTAGGGGCGGAGAGAGCATCGGGGCCAATGGTCTGAGGGTACAAGGGCGGTGCCCAGGCAGGGCAGGGTATTGGGGCCAAGGGGGGAATAGCGAGGCAGTGGCTGAGGTACTGAGGCCAACAGGGGAGGAGGGAAGGGAGAACATTCTGGATCGGGGACATGTGGGGTAGAAAGGGGCAGGAAGGCCAACGGGCCAGCCAGGGAAACAGAACTGGGGTACACTGACATAACAGAACAGGGAAGCCTGCGGGAGGCCTTTCTTAACCACGGGGCAGAGCTCAGGGCCCTTCCCTCCAGGGGATTCCATCAGTCTCTGATCTGGGATTCCATCGGTCTCTGATCTGGCAGGTCCACTTTCATCCACAGCCACGGGCTGGGGACATGGGCATAGCCCAGTGGGATACCAGGGATGGGGGACATGGGCATAGCCCAGCGGGATACCAGGGATGGGGGACATGGGCATAGCCCAGCGGGATACCAGGGATGGGGGACCCTGGGCACAGCTCAGTGGGATGCCAAGGATGGGGGACATGGGCACAGCTCAGTGGGATGCCAGGGATGGGGGACATGGGCACAGCTCAGTGGGATACCAGGGATGGGGGACATGGGCACAGCTCAGTGGGATGCCAGGGATGGGGGACATGGGCACAGCTCAGTGGGATGCCAGGGATGGGGGACACTGGGCACAGCTCAGTGGGATGCCAGGGATGGGGGACATGGGCACAGCTCAGTGGGATGCCAGGGATGGGGGACACTGGGCACAGCTCAGTGGGATACCAGGGATGGGGGACATGGGCACAGCTCAGCAGGATGCCAGGGACAGGGGACATGGGCACAGCTCAGTGGGATGCCAGGGGCTGGTGCTCAGGTTCCAGTCAGGGACAGCAGCACCTTTGTGCCGAAGGGATTGGTCCGGCTCCGAGCTGATGCAGCTCCCGGGTTCCCCGAGCCCTTTTCGGTGATAGAAAGTGAACACACCTTAAACAAGTCCCCCTGCAGCACCTCCCGGCTCAGAGCCTGCAGGGCCCAGGGCACTGTCCATACTCAGACCCTTCACTCCTCGCTCCCAGCAGCTCTGGGTGTGTTTTAGTGGGATGCAAACCCCTCCATCCATCAGGGATGGGAGGGAGCGGGAAGAAAGGCACGGTGTGATTTTTGAGGTTACTCAACACACTGAGGTAATTCAGTGGAAAGTCTTTTTCTGCTGCGATCTCTCTCTCGGTGCCCGGTTGTCGTTGCTGTATCAGAGAAAGGCAGCGCGTGTGGGAGGTGTGAATTAATGTTACCGCACTGGGAAGGTGGTGACGAGCGGAGATCTCGCAATGATGCACATCAGGCTCCCTCCTCAACGGGGCTGCAGTGGAAAAAAAGGGACATAATTGGTCTTTTAAGAAAAAGCCCAAACCAAAGAGCTGCGAGACACCGGCGTCAGCAGATGGTATTTCAGAGCAGACACTCATCTCCTCTCTCGTGGGGCAAGTGTTAACCTTTAAATGCAGCCTTTCCACTCCCTTCCCTTTCACTCACGTATTTTTTTCCTCCCCCTGTTCCCCACTTGCCAAAATCGCCACTGAGATTTCCCATCGAGAGCCCGCGGCTGTCGTGTGCCGGGAGCGGCTCCATCCACACCCCCCCACCCCATCCCTGTGCTGCTACGGGCTTCTCCAGCACCAAAATATCCCCATGGCACCCAGGGCTCCGACATCGGCCTCATTTCTTGTCATTCCCGGGCCAGTCCTCCCAGAGGTGTGGCTGGAGCTGGAGCTCCCCAGCGCTGGTGCCGAGGGGAGCAGGCCAGGAGCAGCTCTGATCTCTGGGGTGAGCAGGGACAGGAGCCCAGGGAACAGCTGGAGCTGTGTCAGGGCTTGGCATGGAGCTCAGGGAAAGGTTCTTCCCCCCGAGGGTGCTGGGCACTGCCCAGGCTCCCCAGGCAATGGTCCCGGCCCCAAGGCTGCCAGAGCTCCAGGAGCATTTGGACAGCGCTGCCAGGGATGCCCAGGGTGGGATTGTTGGGGTGTCTGTGCAGGGCCAGGGGCTGGAATAATGATCCCTGTGGGATCCAAGTCAGGATATTCTGGGATTCTGTGGATTATTTTAACATTCCTGGCATCCCATCTCCCCCAGTCTGCACTCCCCAGTGTTTCCAGTTCAGGTGCTGAGCGCTGGGTGGAGGCAGCTCTGGAGAACAAGGGCTCTGTGCCCCACAGGCTGCCACAGCTCCTCCCAGTCAGGCTCCAGCACCAGCTGGGGATGGCCACTGGGAGCCCCTGCCCCAATTTTCCACCCCCTCAGAGCGTCCCTGTTCAAGGGAAATGAAAGTTCCTTTGCACATCCTGTGCCCAACCTGCAGCAGTTCAGGAAAAGCGGGATGAGGCTGAGCCTCCTCCCGCACCCAGCAGCTCCCTGGAGCCGGGGAGGCTCCTGGCCAGAGGCTCCAATGAGGGGCTGAGCCCGGGAAAGGACAACAGGGGCCTCGGGAAGGTGGAAAAAACCAGGAGGATCCCTGGGATATGGAAGGGAATGGTTTCCTTCCCGAGGGAGGGCTGGGCAAACCCCCCCCCGGGCAGAGAGGAATCTCTGTGCTGCTCCTCATCCTCCCACTCCCACTCCCTGGGCACCCAGCTCCCTGTTTGTTTGCAATGAGAGGATTTAGTGCTCAAATTGTCTTTTAATGCTGAAGTTGCAGCCTCTGCTTCAAAGGCATTAGGAACAAAAATAGGTTTTTTCTGATGAAAGCAGAAAAACTCTCTGACTCACAGAGAGTTCTCAGCTGCTGTTTTAGGGCCAAGTGCCTCGGAAAATGAAGAGAGGAAGCTGCTGTGAGAGGCTCAGCTCTCAGCACTTGTCACCAAATGTCCCCAGAGACTCCCTTGTCCCACCCAATGGAGCAAACCCCAGCTCTTTAGGATTTGGGTCAAGAAGTTTATTAGAAATAAAATCATTTCAATCTTTCACTGCCTGATTTCACAGCCCCGGGGAGCATCAAGATTCGCCCCCTAAATCCAGCTCAGCTTCTGAACTTTGGCAGCAAAGGCTGAACAGCAGCGCCCTGCGAGGGGCACCTGGGCTTGGATTGAGAGTCAGAAATTAAATCATCATAAATAATAAATTCTAATAAATAAAAACAACCCCCAGAGTGTTTACAGGAGGCGAATCCCCATCTCCCAGGTGATGTCCAAGCTGTGGGGATGTGGTCAGTGAGGTGCTGTGACAGGTCCCACCTCAACCCCTCCCCAGGGCAGCCACACTCAACAGCCTCAACATCCTCTGAGCACCACCAGCATCCTCCAAGCACACAGAAAAAAGACACCTTTTAACTGAAATCTCCCAAATTCTGCCCACTTTGGCAGGGAGAGTCCTTGTTCCCACAGTGAGGAGCTCAGGAGCTTCAGCCCTGTGGTTGTGCTGCTCCCACAATGAATCATCGAGTGACAAACGTGCAGCCACCAGGACTCTGGGGCTCTTTTTCTGCTCCTGTGAAGTTCTGCAGAATTTCAGGGCTCAAACACAAGTCCCCCACTTCTTTTCCACACTGAAATTTTAAATTTCATGGTGGTGCTCACCCAAAAGGATTATTTTGCCCCTGTTTCTTCAAGGCGTGGCATAAATAACGCAGCAGCATTTCCATTCCCTCCTGGATTTTGTGTTTTGCTCTGGATTTTGTGCTTTGCTCTTCCTTTTTCTCCTCGTTTTCAAGCTCTTTTTTTACCCACAACTCTCAAACACTGAGGAATTCAGGAAGGTCACTTATGCCACAGGAAAATGCCGAAACAAGGAGGAAAATTGCCTGGGTTTTATTAAAACTTCCTCATTTTGTCTAATTTGTGGGACCAGGTCAGACTGGGGAGGAGTCCTGGTGCCCCTCAGCTGTGTCTCCCATGGATGCATTTCCATTTGCTCCAAGGAGACAGTGGGAATTAGGGAATTAATAAAATCGTGCCAGCCAGCCCCAAACATTTCCTAGAAAGGTTATTTCATCCTTAACAAAAAAACCAGGAAAAACCCCCAAATTTTTCAAGTAAATTCCAGTAAGGAGGTTCCTCCCCTTTCCTTTCATTTTGGTCACAGAAATAAGAACCAAAAGTGCAACTTAAAACCTAAACCTTTGACATTCTGTGGGGTGGAGGGAGGGAAACGCTGACAAGAAGAAAAGCAGGATCGCATCACGCCTCCTTCACCTGCCAGGGAGGATAAAGGAATTCCCTGAGCAGCTGTAATTGCTGAGGAGCAGGAAAACTGCCCAGGAAGGATTTTCCTGCCCTTCAGCTGGGGAGCAAAGAGAGCAGAGGCAGCACATCTGGAGCTGGGGGTGACCCGGAGGCCACATCTGGATGGCTGCACTGACATCCTGTGGCTGCATTCCGGAGGAAATCTGGGGGGGATGAATAAAAGCCGTAATATTTTTCCTCTGATCTCTTCCAGAGGAGGAACCTCCGGCAGCCAAAGCAGCAATTTTGTGTCACCAGAAAATATTCATGGAGACCAAAGAGAGGTGGCAGAGCAGAGGGAGGCTCAGGGCATCCCGACCACGGGAAGGGACAAACCTGGAGCTCAAATTCCTGACTGGCAGAGCCTCCTCTCCGGGGTTTGGTGGCTGTGGGGAACACAGCGGGGTCTCTCCTGCTCAGAGGCACAACAAACTCCTCACACCTCTTGCCACTGCTTCATCTGCAAGGAGAAATCTTCCCCTCTGCCTGGGCAGCACTTCCCTCTCTCCTGGGGCGCAGAGAATCCAGCTGGGCCTCCAAAAAGCCGGGCTTTGTTGGGCCAGAGCAGCCCTTGCACAGAGAAAAGTTGGAAGGGATCTTAAAGATCATCCAGATCCAACCCTCCCGCCTCAGGGACAATCCAGTATTGTCCCCCACACCTTTGTGACCCTTCCAGCTGTGCTCCAGATGTGTGGTGGGTGTTGATCTCTGCAGGCACCAAGGCTGAGCCAGCCCCGGAGCTCTGGGTCCATGCAGAGGGAGGGATAAACCAGCAGAAAGAGCAGACAATTCCCAGGTTTAAACAGAGTAAACCAAGATTTCTGGGGAGACTGGGGGGATTTTACCCAGGAAAGTGACATCTGGGTTCTAGGTAGACTTGGTTCCCATTTCAGTCCAAGCCATTGCTAAATGAGGGCGTTTGGGCAGAAAAAAAGCAGAAATAAAGATCCCACAACCCTGAGTGAGGTCTGGGGAGTTCAGTACAGCTCTGCCACAGCCTCCTGCAAAACAGAGAGGGGGAAAGTCAGGGAAAACCCATTCCTGAGCAGGGCACTGGGGCTGTGTCCACCTCAGAGTGCCAGGGCTGCACCAGGCCTGAGGAGAAATCGGGATGGAGACACTTGGGCCACTCTTGTGGGAGGTTTGGGGACCAAGGCTGAGCTGGGAGCAGTTTTGAGCTGTTCCTTTGCCCCACCCAGCCCGAACACCTCCCAGCTGCAAAGATTTTTCATACCTGAAAAGAACAAAAATCAGAACCAGGCCAGCTCAATTCCCCCTGCAGCGCTGCTCTTTGAATGGTTTTGAGGTCAGGGAGTTGCCAAACCTCCCCTGCTCCCTCTGATGTTTTCACACTCGCCAGCTCTGAGTAAGGCTGCGAGAAATGAGAGCTCGTGGTCTTCAGCAGAACTGAGACCACAAACCTGGCCTGGGATAAATAACTCGGTGTGGTCACACCCCTGCAGCTGCATTCCGACAGGTTCCTGGAGAAATCTTTCAGTTTCTCTTTGTTTTCTGCACAGGAATTTGAAAGATGTGAGAAGAGAAAGATCGAAGCTGGGAGGCAGCTCCATGAATCTGAGTGCCCTGCACCCAGAACATCCCCAATAATCTCTTCATCGCAACACCTTGCTGTGAATGACTGCAGGGATTTTGGGGGGAATGAGGAATTTAGGCAGTGACTCCCAGAGTTTTGTGTCAAATTGCAAAATCTGCTTTGTCCTTTTGCAAGCCAAAGGATGGAGCTGCAGTTGAGGGGACATAGGAGGCTGAGGGTCACCCCAGGGGACACAGGAGGCTGAGGGTCACTCCAGGGGATGGTCAGTGGGTGTCTCCAGACCATTTCCCCAGCTCTGTCCCAGCCTGACCCTGCTGTGGAAGGATGGATGGACCTCATAGACATTATGTGAGGTTCATCATCCCAAAATCCCAATTGGATAAATCAGGCCAAGAATTCCATGTTCGTGCACATCTCCAGCCCTGGAAGTCCAACAGACACCAAAACATTGTCCTGTGCAATTTCCCAGCAGTTCCTGAGGTGCTGATCCTCAGTTTCTGTCCCTTCCAACAACAGGGAAGTGGGTGGGCACGAAAATCCCAGGTGTTTCATAAACAACCTCCAATACCCTTAAACCCCCCTCCAAATACCTTTAAGATACCCTCCAAACCCAGCTTTTCCAAACACTTTCCCAAGTTTGCCCAGATGGTGCCTGAACAGCCCCGGGGTGACTGAGCCGGGCAGGGAACTGGGACCAGTTTGCACAAGATGTGCCAAGCAGGGGATTTACAAACGGGGAGGGTGTGAAGGAGGCACCTGGATCTAAAGATGAGGACGAGGCTCAGCAGGAAAGGACAGGTCCAGCAGAGCAGGCCCAGCAGGCAAGGAGCAACTCTGGTGCAGCTGATAAGGCCAGCAGGAGATAAGGGGCAGAAAAGCTGCCTGTGGTCAGCACGATCTCTGTGCAGGAAACAGCAAAGCCCAGCCTAAGCCCCGGTCCAGAGGCTGTGACTCACCCCAGGGTCAGAGCATCACCATGAACTCAGAAATGTTGCCCAGTTTCCTCCCCACCCAGCCCCTTCCCACTGCAAACCCCCCAGACTGGGATTTGGGAAGAACCCCAACCCTGTGCCCTGCAGGGATCCCACACAGCTCCACCTGAGCTGCAGGTCAGGCCTGACCCCGCCGAGCTCCCCTGGGGTTTGATGGTGCAAACACCAACCCAGGACACGATGATTATTTTCTTTTCCACGGAAAGACCAACCCACTTCTCTAGAAATCCTTCTAGGAGTGAGGAAACATTAAATGGAAAGAATCTTGTGGGATGGGAACAGGGAAATTCAGTTTGATCTGAGCCTGAGCTGCTCTCCTGGGTGAGAGGGGCCAGGATGCAACGCAGGGAGCAGCTCGTTTTCAGATGATTAATGCTGCTCCTGCCGTATGGTTTGGTATTCTCCCTTCTAATTATTTTATCATGCTAGAAATACAACCAAAATGGGATTTAAAACTGATTTCTGAATCAGCATTGCCCTCCCAGGGCCAGCCAGGGGCTCCCATGTGTGTGAGCAGGGCGCTCTGAAGGCAGCACCTCTTTCCAGAAGTCGCTGCTGCCTTTTCCTGCCTCAGCAATGATTCAGTTTGGGGCCTGAGCCTAAGCTAAAGGTCAGCATTAACTCATGCTCTGAAGGGAGGGCTCTGTACTCATCTCTCTGCCCGGCTCTGCAATGTGTGACACACAGTGCCTGACATGGGTGGGATTTGTTGTGGTTTTTTGGAGTTCGCTGTGATCGGCGACAGAGAAATTTCCCTTTCTGAGGCACGGGGATGGAGAAGCATTGGGAGGCTTTGGCTCCATCCAGGCTTGTCCCCAAAGCTGGGGGATGCTCAGCAAACCCCAGCAAGAGCAGCAGCAGCATCACCCGCCCTCCCAGCTCCCGAGTCTCCCCCAGCTCAGGCTCCAATTCCTCCTGGCAGATTCATCCCTCCTGAAATCCTCTCCTTGTTTTTTGACCCCTGCGGTCCCTTGCTGCAGGGTTTAGCCACGAGCTGCGCACAAAAATCCATCCTGCAGCTTTTGCAAAGCCTCTGCCCACTTTCCCTGGGTGCCAGCTCGTTCTGAGGCGTGGAAAGCACTGAGCAATATTCCCCTGCTCAGACTCTCCAGGGCTCCCCGGATGTATATTTAGGTGCCTGCAGCGTGTCCCTCTCAGCTCAAAGGCAAAACCTTCCTGTCCTGGTAGACAGATAAAAAATCCTGGAATAGTTTTCCAAAGAGGTACAAGCAGGAAATATCTCCCTTGTCTCCCCCCTTAGGACACACAGAGGATTTTTTTATTCTCTAACACTCAGCCCAGTAATTAATCAGCTTGAAACCGGCCTGAAATCACTTTGGAACGAAGACTAATTAAAGAATTAACTAAGCTGAGAAGCAGAAACAGCTCGGCTCCCTTCCAGCCAAGCCTCACAATGGCTCTTTTCTGAAGGTGTCGTGGAATGTGGAACTTGGGATGATGGGTAGGGATGGAGGGATATTCCCCATGCAGGAAATCTTCTAGGACAAAGCAGCAAAGGAGGAGTGAAGGTGTGGAAGGAGGGGAAGAACCATCTCCACCTGCATCTCCTCCAGGTGAGCTACCCTGGAGAGGAGGAAAGGAAAAGTTGGAGCAGGGGAAAGAGGGGGACAGGTTTGGGATCAGGTGTGGGGCCGGGGCTGGCTCACTGCACACCCTGTCCCCATCTCCTGCTGCTTTTCCTGCTGCTGTCCCACCCTCCCACTCCCTCCACAGGCACCCAGCAGCTCCCAGTGCCACCAGCCCCGACTCCAAACCGGGTTTGGCCCCTGGTTTGTGCAAGAGCAGGGACACAGCAAACAGGAAAAGTTACTCATTTCTTCAGCATCCTCAACACCCCACAAAAATCACCTTTGGGCACTGCAGGGTTAAATCTCTTGGGGTTGAATCACTCTGGGCCACAGGCAGGAGGGTTGGGAGGGACAGCAAGATTAGGGGTGCAGCAGGATTAGGAGGGACAGGAGAATTAAGAGGGACAGCAGGATTAGGGGTGCAGCAGGGTCAGGAGGGACAGTGGGATTAGGGGGTGCAGCAGGGTTAGGAGGGACAGGAGAACTAAGAGGGACAGCAGGATTAGGAGGGACAGCAGGATTAGGGGTGCAGCAAGGTTAGGAGGGACAGCAGGATTAGGAGGGACAGTAGGATTAGGAGGGACAGTAGGATTAGGGGTGCAGCAAGGTTAGGAGGGACAGTAGGATTAGGAGGGACAGTAGGATTAGGAGGGACAGTAGGATTAGGGGTGCAGCAAGGTTAGGAGGGACAGCAGGATTAGGAGGGACAGTAGGATTAGGAGGGACAGTAGGATTAGGGGTGCAGCAAGGTTAGGAGGGACAG